>CM067354.1:16696230-16821230 GCA_034190875.2 Urechis unicinctus
TGTGTGCCAGTCGGCATTGTAAAACGCTTGAATCGCAGCACCAATTCCCTCGGAGAAACGTTAGGCTTGCTGTGGACTTAGAAGCACAAGCGCTGCTATAATAAGCGCCAAAAACGAGCGGCACCAACGCAATAGGACTCGATCCCTACAGAGTAATAAAACCTATTACAAGAAGTAGCCTGGTCAGCGGTTGCACACGAGTTGTGATCTGATTAAACCATAATCTCAGAAAATCATTTGTTTGTCAAGTAGGGCATATCCAGTGTCAATTTATTTAACCGCCTACGTAGCAGTGCTTTTACAAATGCAATCATGTGGACCTAATCAATCACATGTGAGCTTCTGTCCGTCAGCCCAAGCCCCCTTTCTGCCGTCTTAACCGACAAATTTTCCTTGTCAACCATCTCATTCTACACAAAACATTCCATTATATGAACGCCCTCGTAAATGATACATCTCAGCTGGGAGTTTATTGCTGAGTCGTGAATTCCAGCTGGTACTAACTACCGAGCAAGGTTTAGAAGGCATATGTTGGTCTGAATGTTAGCGAATTACCTTATTGTCATTTAAGCTGCCGTGTCGCGTTATTACGTTAATACGTAGCCCAATCATTAGTTTCCCTGATCTAAAGCTTGAGTACATACCCACCAGTTTGGCCTAATGATCCACTATATTTCCATTATTGTATTCACGTAATGGCAAGCGTGCACAATCAATACATTGTGTTCTACCGCATTTAGACTTTGCACCGTATCAATTTCTTCATTTGCACCTGCTGACAGTTGAGTTACGCCGAGATGGATTCGTAGATATTCGGTTAACATGTGGCTCTTGTTTTCATGTGGAGAGATCGTTTCCTGCTACAAGTGACTCATTTGCCCGGCACATTTCACCAGCACATTTCTTGGCAATAGAACCCCTTACCAATGGTGTGGAACAGGCTTTGATAACCTTCCTGATTGCTTGTCGACTTGCTCAAGTTAAAAAAGGCCAGCCGGCCACAAAGCGCTCGGTTCACAAAGCTGCTGTGGTGTGTAAACAAAGACGCGGTTATTCACACACACATATATATATAGAGATATATAGAGATATATATATATATATAGAGAGATAGATATAGATATATATATATATAGAGATATATAGATATAGATATATATATATAGATATATATATATATATATTACATATATAATAGATATATATATATATATATATATATATATATATATATATAATATATGTATATATATAAACATATTTATATATATATATATATGCTCGTTTACGTGAGAGATGAAATCATATAAATAATACAGTTCATCAATGTATATATATATATATATGTATATATATATATACATATATATATATATTTATATGTATATATATATACATATATATACATATATATATATATATATATACATATATATATATATATATATATATATATATATATATATATATATATATATATATATTATATATATATATATAACTGACGTTAGCAGTGAGCAGTAACAGCTTTGAGTGCGTTTGCATTTAATATGCATGATTTATTGTAATGGTGCTGTCACCTCTTGGAGAAGCGATTGGCAATTTATCCACTCTTGAATCATTTCGTATACATTAACCTGCTCATTATATTTTCTGGCTCGCTCGCGTGAATCAAAGCCAACGATAGGTGTAGGTGTGATTGATTATCAACCCTAAGATATTCAAGATCATATGTATTTGTCAGAAAAACGGCAGAACGCATACGAATCCGACATTATAATTGTCCAGGGAGAGTTTATTTCATCATCGGATTGGCAGGAAGTTAATGACTCCGATGACATATTTGCTTGTGCTCATTACAACTCTTTGAGAAGAGCTCATTTCATCACCAGTTTGGAAGCCAGTTGATGTCACAGGTGACATATGCGCATGCGCATGGCCAGCAATTGTCAGCTCTGTCTCAACAAATATGCATTAAATTGATATCGTTTTCAAACCTCGATATACATACCTCATTACACAATGCAACTGCTTGCAAAAAGTTATATAGAACTTAGTTGACCTAGGAAGAGCAGACATCACCAACGACAAAACGCATAACTGGATTCTCACGTTTGCAAAAACATCTCCAAAGAAGTTGCTTGGATATGGCCCGTTGCTGCGCTACTATGGGGTAGGTTTTTCATATTGGTAATGGTGATGAATAGTGACAATTCTCTGGTCGATTTGGCTCCATTGTGATAAGCATTAAAATTTGGTCAGCGTGCACATTTTCTCCTTACCGCGCCAGTGTAAGGAAAACGTCATACGATGCTTGCCATTGCAGATCAATGCTTTGAGGACCCTGGCATTAGTCACTTTCCTAGCAACTACCTTGCTTGTGTAATAACAGCCAAAACAGAGACCGCAGTATATTTCCTGGATATTGCCTTCAATAAACGGTGTGTAGAGAAACAAACAGCTCTTTTTGATGAATAATACACCTTTCAGCCCTGCTTGGTTTATGGTTTCATTAAGGGCCCCGTTATAGTCATTGGCGCGAGTTTGTATTATTATTATTATTAATATAGATTCTCGGGTAGAAATGCCACATTAAACGAACATGTCACCGCCACTGAAGGATATATAGGAAAAAAATTGTTTTATTTTGTTTTGCGAACTGTTATAACTGTCACCTTTCAGCCCTGCTTGGTTTATGGTTTCATTAAGGGCCCCGTTATAGTCATTGGCGCGAGTTTGTATTATTATTATTATTAATATAGATTCTCGGGTAGAAATGCCACATTAAACGAATGGCATGTCACCGCCACTGAAGGATATATAGGAAAAAAAAATCGTTTTATTTTGTTTTGCGAACTGTTATAACTGTCACTACCATGTTTTGTCATACCTGATTTGGGTCAATCACCACTTCCTCTCAAGTTTGTCTTCCACTTGTAAACTTGTTGTCGACATAGGTAATCATGTTACTAGAACACAAGTATGCTGTAGCGATTGCTTCCACTTAGGATGCAGATTGACCGAGCCTATTGACTGGTGTACTCTAGTTTGGTCCCTAGTTACATATACACACCTGTGTGCCCGCTACCTCATCGACCGATATCACAACTTCAATTATTCGTTTGAAGATTGGTGTATTGAATGGCCTCGTGCATTTGCTGTGGTTGGTCCAAGGTTGTTTTTCGATAGGATTCCGTGTTGCGAAGGTTTGTATTGCGTTAGTTGTAACGTTAATATGACGTGAGTGCATAGAGCGCTTTCGGTTTGATTGAGAATAATTGGCTTTCAAACGCGCATGCAAAGTGCGTCACTCACATCAATACATTCTGCGTCCGTGTTTTCTCATTGCAACCATGGTGCTGGGCAAAGGTCAGGCGAAGCAGGTAATCGCATGAGCGTGTCCCATTGATATAAGGTCGATCACGTTGTCTGTGATAACTAATGTAATCAACAGCAGGTGGAATTATATGATGGGACAAATCAAGTGGAGGTCGTCACCCGGCCAGCGGTATATGAAATGCTCGGACCTGCAGCCAAAGACAAGTTGACGGGCCTGGATTATGAGATGTTTTGCGTTTGCGGTAAATAGTGATTCCATCCCCAATGCGTATAAATGGTCCTGCATTTGACCGTTTGATAACCGTGACTGGCTCGCGTCATCGATTGCGCCTCATTACAGAGTGAACAGTGAAGTTTGTTAATTTACTATGCGGAGCAGCTATGAGTCAATGCGTACCATCTGCTTACGCGCTGCTTAATGACGGACGTTATAAAACACCGTGTTTGCGTCATGGCTTAATGAAACGTTCCCTCTGTCACAACATCATTACCGCTTATTCCTGCAGTTACCCACACGCACAGCCCACCCCAGCTCTTCAATCTGCACATGTCTCGGCTGTGCATTTCATGCAACAAGATGAACAACCTCGTTGATGGCTGCGGCACGATCGGTTACAGTGCATCCCATTGTAATGTTGCACATCCATACCATGAATGCGGATAATGAATGCTGCTTCAAGACACATCATAGTGCCTCTTTCCGCGTGCCTTTATCGACATAGCTGGAACAACTACATGTCGTGTCATTTATTTCCATGCTTAGGAGTCACCAAGCATACCAGTCTACCAGTCGGAAATGGTTTTTTTCCAAAGGGTTTGTTACTAATGGGCTTCTGGTTGTACTTATTTGTCAAAGCGCCTGTGCGCCAGTCGGCATTGTAAAACGCTTGAATCGCAGCACCAATTCCCTCGGAGAAACAATAGGCTTGCTGTGGAGCACAAGCGCTGCTATAATAAGCGCCAAAAACGAGCGGCACCAACGCAATAGGACTCGATCCCTACAAGAAGTAGCCTGGTCAGCGGTTGCACACGAGTTGTGATCTGATTAAACCATAATCTCAGAAAATCATCTGTTTGTCAAGTAGGGCATTGTCAATTTATTTAACCGCCTACGTAGCAGTGCTTTTGCAAATGCAATCATGGACCTAATCAATCACATGTGCGTTTCTGTCCGTCAGCCCAAGCCCCCTTTCTGCCGTCTTCACCGACAAATTTTCCTTGTCAACCATCTCATTCTACACAAAACATTCCCTTATATGAACGCCCTCGTAAATGATACCTCTCAGCTGGGAGTTTATTGCTGAGTCGTGAATTCCAACTGGTACTAACTACCGAGCAAGGTTTAGCAGTCATATGTTGGTCTGAATGTTAGCGAATTACCTTATTGTCATTTAAGCTGCCGTGTCGCGTTATTACGTTAATACGTAGCCCAATCATTAGTTTTCCTGATCCAAAGCTTGAGTACATACCCACCAGTTTGGCCTAATGATCCACTATATTTCCATTATTGTATCCACGTAATGGCAAGCGTGAACAATCAATACATTGTGTTCTACCGCATTTAGACTTTGTACCGTATCAATTTCTTCATTTGCACCTGCTGACAGTTGAGTTACGCCGAGATGGGTTCGTAGATATTCGGTTAACATGTGGCTCTTGTTTTCATGTGGATAGATCGTTTCCTCCTACAAGTGACTCATTTGCCCGGCAAATTTCGCCAGCTAATTTTTTGGCAATAGAACCCCTTATCAATGGTGTGGAGCAGGATTTGATAACCTTCCTGATTGCTTGTCGACTGTTATTGCACAAGTTAATAAAGGCCAGCCGGCCACAAAGCGCTCGATACACAAAGCTGCCCTGTGTGTGTAAACAAAGACGCAGTTATTCACACACACACACACATAGATATATATATATAGAGATATATATAGAGATATATATATAGAGAGAGATATATATATATATAGAGATATATATATATATATATATATATATATATATATATATATATATATAGAGAATATATATAATCTAAATATATATATATATATATATATATATATATATATATATATATATATATATATATATATATATATATATATATATATATATATATATATCATATATATATATGCTCGTTTACGTGAGAGATGAAATCATGGAGATAATACATTTCATCAATGTATATATATATATATATATATATATATATATATATATATATATATATATATATATATATATATATATATATATATATATATATATATATATATATATATATATATATATATATATATATATTTATATTTATATATAAACGACGTTAGCAGTGAGGCAGTAACAGCTTTGAGTGCGTTTGCATTTAATGTGCATGATTTATTGTAATGGTGCTGTCACCTCTTGGAGAAGCGATTGGCAGTTTATCCACTCTTGCATCATTTCGTATACATTAACCTCCTCATTATATTTTCTGGCTCGCTCGCGTGAATCAAAGCCAACGATATGTGTAGGTGTGATTGATTATCAGCACCCTAAGATATTCAAGATAATATGTATTTGTCAGAAAAACGGCAGAACGCATACGAATCCGACATTATAATTGTCCAGGGAGAGTTTATTTCATCATCGGATTGGCAGGATGTTAATGACTCCGATGACATATTTGCTTGTACATTTTTGGCAATTGTCAGCCCTCATTCTACAAACAAAAACACATTAGACAGGACATTTTTGCGAACCTCGATTTATATGCCGAGTTTCAATAGTAATGGCAGCAGTAGAAGCGGGTAGCAACAATAAGGCGAGTTGCAGGGACAAAAAGTAACACTGAATTGTTGCATCCGTGTCGCATTTCTAAAGATGTTTTTCGGATATTGTCTGTTGCTGCGTTACTAAGGTGTGTTGAAAACGGTGTAGAGTGGCGACATATCTCCATTCAATTTGGCTGCGTTATAACAGGCACATTTGCACGAGGTCGCTAGCAGACCAATTACTGGTTGAATCATCAACGTGGGTGAAATGAGAACCATAGCAGAAGCTGTTTTTGCGATACAAGCAGCACGAGTATCTGGTGTCAATTGTATTGGTGAGAAAATGGTCAACATTATGGATACTATCAATGGTGAGAACAAAAGATGTGTTATTCTTGGATACATGAATATAGATCTTATCAGAATTCAAAGTCAAGTCCAAACCTGATCATTTTATGTCGCCTTAGTACAGGACAAGGGTCACCCACAACATGCCTACACAGACAAATGTAATATGACCCCTGACATTTGTCACTATTGTTCACACAATCATTACCATTGTGTGTATTTCACTGATAAAATGTGAACTACATCGGTCCAACTAGTTGCATATTCTCCCACTTGCATACTTTCCTGTAATAGGATTTGTTCGAGCAAACAATTTCGGATGAGATATACGCTACTAAATAACAACGTGCACAAGAACCAGACTTATGCCTTAGCATGTTTCGAGGTGTCAATATAAATTGAAGCCCACGTCATTGACTATCAACACCTTAACCAATTAAATATCGAAGCTATGTGCCAGCACATCAGCAACACGCATACAACTCGGGCGTAATAACTCTCTTGTTGCATTACCAGATTAGTGTCAGGTGATGTCCAAAATGACATATTCGCATGCTAATAGATGACAATCGATAGCCCTGTTTCTAAACCAAGGTAAGAGTTTTCATGTTGTTTGAAGCACTTCCATGTGTGTGCGTCACTGTGTAATGCAAACAGGTATATCAAGTTTGACAGCATATGAATAAGAAAAGTAAGAATCGGCATCAACAATGAGTCGTACGGCAGGGTCAACACGAGCATCTGGATGGTGGCGCTACGGCAAGAAATGAGTAGGTTTGATTATATTCAGCATACCATATATTCCATGCATTGACGCTTTTTGCACATGTCAGCATGGGCGTTGGCCCTTTCCCAGGCATTGCTAATGAATGAAGTTGGCTCGTTGGGATAATACACGTTATTGCGTAATTATTACGGGTTCCATCGACCAGCTATGTGTTTCAGTGCTGTCTTCCATAGTATATTGTGGACATATCATAGACGAAGAGTTTATATTGACATAGCTCAGACAATAACCCATCACCAACGGCTATTCGACATACTGAGCATATGTTCACGTAAGGAAACAATAGATAAGCAATAGCAAGCAATATACACGCTGCACGTACCCAGCTGTCTCTGATTAGACGACTGCATTCACGATACACTAAATATACACCCCTCTGCTAAGGACGGGACGTTGCATACAGCGATAATTCAACGGTCTGGCATCTGCTGCATGTGGTTCTTCTGGCATACGTAAGTTTTAGATTGTTTGTCGTATCGCAAGGTCAACAAGATCAACTGGATGGTGGCGCTAGAGACAATATCTATGTCACATCTCTGTTAACGCTGTTTGTATATATTGTCAATTGCCGCGTTAATCAGGAGCCTGAATTTTCATCACCGTCCTGAGTAACGTCAGTTAAATCATCATCGTTTAGAGATTACAGGTAACGTGTGTTGCCATCACGTCATAAGCTGCAAAGTATTAACATATTTCTATTCTCGTATTAGCAGCCGAAATGGTACTCATCCATTTGTAAGTCGTCGGCCAGCTTGTGTTGACACAAAGGCACGAGCGCCATGATTGCGTGGCGTTACAAGATAAATTGATTAAGCAAGATAATGAGGGGTGTCATCGATTTGGCTGTGTTATGTATGATATAATCTGATCGGTGTACGTACATTGCGTGTACCACGCGTGCCAGTTGCAGGACATAAGTACCTGTTAGACATGTCTGGTATTTGACCTTAAACATTGTCAGGGTTCTCATATTGTGTTTACTTTTGACCAATGTTAGGATAGATAAGATAATATCATATCAATATTGCGAATATCATAACGCCACGAATGTGATATATATACCTGGACAACTAGTTTATCAAAATACGCAAAACACAATACGCCCAGTGAAACATTGCAACATACTGGTACAAACGTGGATATGCTGAATTCATCTCTTCGTTTAGCACAAACGACTTATGTTATGTTATATTAATGGGTAAACGGCATTAAGCATCACGTTTAGCGGCAATACAAGCCATGACGTAACAGTCAGTTGCTTAGATGTAGTAACGTATACGCATATCATAAAAAGAATTTATTTTGAAGAGACAATTTGGATGCAGCATATTCCGCAGTTTCATCATTCTGAGTTGCCCTGATCAGTTGCCTGTCACGCTACTAAACCATTGTTTAAATCCATTAAGACTCAGACAGCGGTGGGCTCACCATCATTAACCCAAGGTGTAATGGCTGCGTTGATCCTTAAATATGAAATAGACGAGGTCGAGAGCATCCCTAGCTCAATTTCCTGCTAGGCGCGGTAGCCTTTCCTGTCAAAACCGGGGTGGGTGGTGTAACAATGGCACTGTATTTGTCCTATAAACCTTCTAGCCGTGCATTCATATCAGCGTAATGCAAGGCCACGTTGAAATAACAGGAAACAGAGTGAATATGGTCTCATTTGAAAGGCCGACTGGGGTTGATCCGCCCTTGAGCCTTGATGATTCTTGTTCATAAGTGCTTATAAAGTTATCATATGGTCATGTGGATTTCATTACCATGGGAGACAAAGACTGCGCCTTACACCAATTACTGGTTGAATCATCAACGTGGGTGAAATGAGAACCGTAGCAGAAGCTTAGTGTTTTTGCGATACAAGCAGCACGAGTATCTGGTGTCAATTGTGTTGGTGAGAAAATGGTCAACATTATGGATACTATCAATGGTGAGAACAAAAGATGTGTTATTCTTGGATACATGAATATAGATCTTATCAGGCATCAAAGTCAAGTCCAAACCTGATCATTTCATCGTAAAAATGATCGCATGTGGATAGATGTCGCCTTAGTACAGTGCAAGGGTCACCCGCAACATGCCTACACAAATGTAATATGACCCCTGACATTTGTCACTATTGTTCACCCAATCATTACCATTGTGTGTATTTCACTGATAAAAGGTGAAATAAATCGGTCCAAAGAGTTGCAAATACTCCCACTTGCATACTTTCCTGTAATATGATTTGTTCGAGCAAATCATTTCGGCTGTGTTGATCCTTAAATATGAAATAGACGCGGTCGAGAGCATCACGTGCCGTATATTGATATGCGGTGCATGAAGATAGCGCTCAGTCTCAATATGTCTTCATGAGTTCGCATGTCCTTCTGTGTCCGCGGCGCGAGCGTTCATTGGCGGTCAGGTTATTCATTGATGTTGTGGTTTCTTGTCTAGAATGTTACTGCCTACGAGTAATATTTTATCTGGCACTGTATGACACTGGATCAATAATTCAATCCGTTCTGTGGAGGTTCCATTTTTCCCTCGAAAGCTACTGTTTCAGTTAAAAGAAGCTTAGAAGCCAAAGCATAACCGGTTAGTTTCATTTCTTAGCCATATCGAGTGCAGTTAAATCATTATGTATTTTTCAATTATTTCCTTTGCTATGCTTACGTTTTCGTTTCTAATGACGACCTAGTGTTCCAGTGCGGATGATCTCAGCGATCTCGTGACATGGGGGCAAAGATTGATTTCATGAAGTAATTCTTCTACCGGCAATTATACTCGCGAAATTCTCCTCTCAATGAGCAGAAAATACGCTATGAATAATACAGCACAACTAAATTCAGCAATCGACACAATTGTTATCACAAATTAACATTGAAGGGTGGTTCATTCAAGACACAGGAAGGAATGTTATTAAAATAAAAGAGATAACTTAGTTATAGCAAGTATATATTGCACTGATGGAGGTCTGTGCAATCTGAATTAATTTAAGCTATGTAACCCTCCAATGTATCGTCCAATAGATTGTTAATCATGGCTTGTTACTGCTTTAGGCTACGGTAAAAATGGCGATTGTTGGTATCGTTAATTTACTATTGAAAAACCGGGTGATGTATGATCAGCTACGGCAAGAATTGAGTAGGCTTGATTATATTCTGCATCCCCTATATTCCATGCATTGACGCTTTTTGCACATGTCAGCATGGGCGTTGGCCCTTTCCCAGG
Organism: Urechis unicinctus; assembly: GCA_034190875.2. Taxonomy (NCBI): domain Eukaryota; kingdom Metazoa; phylum Annelida; class Polychaeta; order Xenopneusta; family Urechidae; genus Urechis; species Urechis unicinctus. The sequence continues at coordinate 16,706,671 of CM067354.1, forward strand.
CATTGCTAATGAATGAAGGTGGCTCGTTGGGATAATACACGTTGATTGCGTAATTATTACGGGTTCCATCGATCGGCTATGTGTTTCAGTGCTGTCTTCCATAGTATATTGTGGACGTATCATAGACGAAGAGTTTATATTGGCATAGCTCAGACAATAACCCATCACCAACGGTAATTCAAAATACTGAGCATATGTATACATAACGTATAATGGATAAGCAATACCAAGAGATATACACGTACCCAGCTCTCGCTGATTACAAGACTGCATTCACGATACACTAAATATACACCCCTCTGCTAAGGACGGGACATTGCATACAGCGATAATTCAACGGTCTGGCATATGCTGCACGTGGTTATCTGGCCAGAGGTAAATTATCGATTGTTATCTATTCAAGAGATAGTTGAGGAAATTTATACCTACACTTGCATATATGTCATTAACTTTGCAGCACCTCTGATCAGCGTGTAATCAATCTTGGTCTGCGATCTGAAGGGGCCTATATCACTGTCTAATTATGGTAATCCAGTGTATAAATTGATACATTGCCAGTTATATCGACATATGCCCATATTCCACTAACCATTGATCATGCAGTTGGGAATCGTCCACTGGTTGGAGCGAATAGCACGGGAGCCATTAACAAGGGACCATATTGCATATTAACCCATTCTACGTCATATCTGCGCAGTGATCCTTGAATCTAATAACTAAATAGAGGATAGGATCAGTGGACGGTAAAAAGGAGAAGGCTCTAAGATCGCCAAAACAAAGTAGTGCGTTTCTTGAGAAATGTGATATATAAGTCATGTTTGACTCATGACATTGAGACTCGTTTAAGTAATTTATGATTGTGGTACAATCTCCTTTATTTTATACAACGCTACCTGGTTCATTTGGTCGTCAACAGCCAAAAGAGTAACATACACAACGCTTTGAATCGTCCGTTTCTGTTCATATATCGATCAGCTCTCATACATCCAGCAGCATAACCGAGTTGTTTGAATGCCGTTGCTCAATGACTGTGTTGTTGGAATGCCGTTGCTCAATGACTGTGTTGATTTATCAATAAACATGTTTCTGGTATGCATCAATCACGTGGAAATGCCACCATGGGTATTTCACATTTTGGCTTTCATAAAAACTGAAGGAAAGCTGCCTCGATTTCGCAATTGTGTTTCTTGATGTGCTGAGTTAAACCATTCACTTAACAAACACAAGTGACCAGTGATATTCCGAGCAATGCTTGCTTTTTTTGTTTTACCTAGGTACAAAAACAAAGAATACATTTCGAGGCTTGTGCAGTGGTTAGTTTCTGTCATAAGTACCGGTTTACTCTCTTGGGTTAGCTTGGTTCTGATTATTTTAATCGTAAGAGTGATAATGAATTGCGTCAAGGGCTATTCAATAATTACTTAGCGCCAGGGCGATGAGGTGAGGTTGAAGGTAGATGTCCTAGTGTATACGGAGTGTTGTGAAGGGTGTATATGGTGTAAACCTAGTGTAAACAGTGTGGTATGGGAGGTATTAATGGTGTAGATCTAGTGTAAACAGTGTGTTATGGGAGGTGTCAATGGTGTAGACCTAGTGTAAACAGTGTGTTATGGGAGGTGTCAATGGTGTAGACCTAGTATAAACAGTGTGTTATGGGAGGTGTCAGTGGTGTAGACCTAGTGTAAACAGTTTGTTGTGGGAGGTGTCAATGGTGTCGACCTAGTGTAAACGGTGTGTTTTGGGAGGTGTCACTGGTATAGACCTAGTGTAAACGGTGTGTTGTGGGAAGTGTCAATGGTGTAGACCTAATGTAAACAGTTGTTGTGGGGGTGTCAATGGTGTAGACCTATGGAAGTGTGTTATGGGAATCATGGTGTAGACCTAGTGTAAACGTGTGTGATGGGAGGTGTCAATGGTGTAGACCTAGTGTAATGTTTTTTAAATGGGAGGGTGTCAATGGTGTAGACCTAATGTAAAAGTTTGTCATGGGAGGTGTCAATGGTGTAGACCTAATGTACACGTTTGTTATGGGATTGGTCAATGGTGTAGACCTATTTCATCACGTGTGTTATGGGAGGTGTCAATGTGTAGACCTAGTGTAAACGTGTGTTATGGAGGTGTCAATGGTGTTGACCTAGTGTAAACCGGTGCTGTTGGAGGTGTCAATGGTGTAGACCTAGGGTAAACGGTGTGTTGTGGGAGGTGTCAATGGTGTTGACCTAGTGTAAACACTTAAGGTGTCAGTGGTCGACGACCATTCGACGTTCGTTCTTACATAATGCATGCACATGATTGACCTAGAAAATTGCACAGCATAGAGTCATGTTATAATTGTAGAAAAAAAAGAGTTGAAATCAACAATTTGACAGGTTGCGTGGAGAACCCTCTCTTTCCTTGATTCATAGATTGGTCAAATTGAACTTTGATCCAGCGAACGGACTCCTGTGCCAGTTGGTGGCCCCGCATGCTGGCTGGATATTCTATTTGGCTCCCTAGTCGGATAAAGATGCGAATGTCACATAATTGGCCAATCAGACAACTCCTATTATCCGCGTGTTGATAAGTGTATCATTAACAATCATTAAGTCCACATAAATTTGGAAGATTAGCGGTTGGTCCCAGGTTATATTTTGATAATATTTGTTTGGGCTTTTTTGCGGCTAGTATGAGGTGAGACATGATTGTAACATGCATGCATACAATGTTTGTGGTGAGATTGCCTTTCGGACGTACATACATCACTTCCATTAGAACGATCTCTGTCTATGTTTTCTCTTTGCAGACATGGTGCAGGGAATGTGTCAGACGAAGCGTGTTATCACATGGTAAAGTTGTATGACCCCTGGTATATCCTACAATTTCACAGTCATTTCCACTGCATCAGAGTGCTCCATTGACTTGTTTATCTTCTAAAGGAACTGCAACTTTTTACAAGCTCGCTGATAACTGCTTACACATGATACCACAAATGTGGATACCTGGGATTTTCACATTCATGGTAGCGAAAGGAATGCCTTTCTACTCTCAATTTTAAGCTACGGACGCAGTTTTGCTGATGTAAGTGGATCTGCCATTGTGTCTTGCTTGGAATACACCCATAATACATGATGTTATCACATGACACTCTCTAACGAGCCACTCGGATGTCGAGAAAAAGCTTGGTATTTCTCCCATAGCGCCTCAAGCTCGCACTTGTAGTGGTGTAAGCTACCTACCTACTTAACGTTATTGGTTTTCTGACTTTGAACTATATTGATTTATATAATTCAGCTTGAGAATGAGTGCAGAAAATATAACGTATACTTGCCCCAGCACACCGACATGAGTTACCTGAAGTGTTTTCGTCCGAGGCAATGACATTGTTATATGACTCACATTCGACACAAAGCCATAATTGTTACTGATTTTGTATAATCTGATAATAAATTAAAAAAACATACTTCATTGAACCAGACAAAACCTTGGTGTCATTTCCTTTAAAAACTCAGGGATCATTTTGGTGTGAAATAGCGTTTAATTATTGTGTCTTGTTGCCATCGCAATAAGAATGTTGTCATCGCGATAACATACATATCGCTATGATCAGGTGATATTGGGCAACACGTTCTCAGCTATCTCCCCATATCACCCAGGTGAAACGATAGCATTGTCCTAATGGGGCAAGTCAAGTAGACTGTATAAGGTCGTCAGGTTGATATGGGGTACATGAAAAGCACGGACCCGCTACTGAAGGCAAGAAGACGAACCCGTATGACGAGATTTATTGTGTGTGCATAGAATAGTTACTCTGCCCTTAATCCGTTAATCTTACCGTCCTTACTCAATGGACAGAGTTCCTTGTTTATTTACAGCTACATGGTTCACACTGTGGCATTACCACCTGAGATTCAACACATAATACCCGCTTGTTAGCTGTAATCTTACCGTCCTTACTCAATGGACAGAGTTCCTTGTTTAATTACAGCTACATGGTTCACACTGTGGCATTACCACCTGAGATTCAACACACAATACCCGCTTGTTAGCTGCATAATAACACTCATTTGTTTATCTGATTAAAGCAAGGTAATGTCTCTCGTGACATATTCTAATGTAAATAGACCAACGCCACCTTACACAACACCGCCGGACATAGGACCACGCATCACAACTTTTTCCTGTAGCGACTACACTTTAAAACGTCCTTCACCATTTGATCCCTTGAATACAGTCATGGGCTAAATGCACCTGTCTGGGCTACCAGCCGTCGTCGTTATTAATCGAATATCCTCGCTCGTGACGTAACCGCTACAACAGTCCTGTTGTTATGTAACATTCACGTCACTATCGTGGGTGATTAATGGGGCTTAGGGACATATCATATTACCTCTCACCTCTTGTCTTTATCACCGAAGCTTCCATCTCCGGCACATTTCCCTTCGAAAATAGTTAGGGTTATTGTGGGCAGGTGGGGAGGGGCCTTCTGTACTAAGCGCTGAATACGAGGGGTACAAACGCATTTGGACGTGATCCTTCCTGAGTAATAAAACGGGTTAATGAAACAGTCCTGACTCGGGTTACACGGCAGTTGCGATAAGATAAAGGCATTATCTTGGAGTATCCTTCATTTGTGAACTGGGCGCATACCAACTGTCAATAAAGCATTTGTCTTGCGGACGCAATCTTGTGGGCGCATTCGATCATTGTCGAGCCTTTGTCTGGAAGGCCCGGACACACACTCTTTCAACCTTCTAGTCTGGGCCGACCTGGGAAGGGGGTCAAATGGTGATATAATGTTGTTGAGCGTTATCTACATAGATCTTACGTGGTGCTACATGACAGGTGTATGTCAACGTATTCCATATGTCAACCATCTCATTTCCTTTGTTGATCGTCGCAGAAATTCTAGACGTCTTTTAAACAAAACATACAAATCAGTTTATCATTCGATCCGTCCGATGTCACTGAATCCATCTTAAACGATCCACGGAGAAAGGTTTAACAACCCTATGATGAAGTCAATGTGAATGTTAGGGGGTGACCTTACTGCCATATAAGCTCTCCGTCTGTCTAATGGCGGCCCCAAGCTACATGCTTCAAGCTCCCCTGACTGTCACCTACACGGCAATACGCTGCAGGAGACCCGATCACTAATCGTCTTGCTCTAACACTTCCCGACATACCAATATGTTAGGTGTACTTGTACACAATAAGTCGATTATGATATCCACGTAACAGGAAGCGTGCACAACCAATCCACTGCGTTTGCGCGGTATAATTACTGAACTTGCTATGCGCTATCACAAGCGGAGAAATACCAATCTCCACCCACCCCGATAAGATGTGTCATTTGGTCTTGTTGACATGTGAAGAGGTCATGTCTTGCTACAAGTAACTCATTAGCCAAGCTAATTTCGCCACCACTCGTGATCTAAGTGCTCGTCAATAGAACCTCCTTACTGACGGCGCTGAGCAAGCATAGATAACTCTCCGGATTTTTGGTCGACTTGAACCGCATAAGAGCATCCGGCCATTGAGAGCTAATTTCACCCAACTGTCAGTTTTGTGTGTATATAAAGACACTTAGGTATCGTTGCTCCTTCTGTTAGCCAGCCAACGCAATGGCTGTTATATATTTTGGTTAAGCATACAGCTGCTGTGATTTCATCTTTGTTCTACGTGACGACGATCACGCAGAAGTAATAACCATATCACTTGCGTGTATATTCAATGTGCATGATTTATTGCAATGGTGCTGTCAGGCGTTAGATAAAGCGAATGTAAATACATACGCTGTTGTATCATTTCGTATGCATTCCAGGCCTGATTAAATCATGTGTCTCTCTCACGTCAATCGAAACCCATGTCGTCCGTAGATTTGATAAATTATCAACACCACAGGCAATTCATATCGTAGGTATTTATCAGCAAACTGGCAATATGTGTACAAACTCGGCCTAATTGCTCTCACGAGAGACTTCATTTCATCATCAGATGGGAAGCCACTTGATGTCGCAGATGACATATTTGCTCCCAAACATAGAACGCAATCGTCAGCTCTATTTCTTCAAAGAGATAAGAGTTCTGATATTGTGTAATTGATTATGTCAGGTGATTTTACTTGGATAGCTTATAAATCATAGTCTTAGGGGTGTCAATAATTAGACGAGCTGCAGGGACAAAACACACAGCAGGATGATTGTGTTAGAAAAAACATCTGTGTCACAGCTCCAGTAATGTTGTTGGGATATTGTTTGAAGTAGCGTCAATATGGGGTCGGATTTATCATCTTCATAATGGTGCTGCATAATGACAAATCGCAAATCGACTTGGTTTGATTTTGAGACACATGCTTGCACGACCGCTTACCTGCTTACAGGCCAACAACCGAAACAAACATCGACGCTTAGAAACTGGTGTGTTGCAATCCTATCATGAGAATGATGTATGATATGCAGTAGTTTAGCAACCAAGAAAGTACACATCCATTTACAAGTCGTCTGTCTGTGTGTCATGCACCAAGGGGCGAGCGCAATGTTTCATAAGGTTTTTTTCAAGATGGATTGATAATGCATGGTAATGAGTGATGCCGCCTTATAGGCTGTGTTATGTATATGATATTCTGACAGATACACGAGCATCGCATGTACTACGCATGTCCGTTGTAGTTCATATGAGAAACGTATGTAACTGAAAACATAGTCAGTGTCACCTATTTTCTGTACCACACCTGTGTGAGACTTCAGACATATAAAACATGATATGAAAGGAAAAGGTTTTGTCACTTTGCATAGCGCCGGCATAACGGATGAAGTAGTAACCATAGCAGCATGACCTATGGCATTTCTCTGGAGATGTGCATTTATATGTCAAACAATTCTCGTAGTTAAGCATGACAGGATTGATCATAACATGTACGTCCAGTGAAGAGAACGATTCATGCCAACCAGGCCATGTCAGGGGCGCTGTCCGAGCTGTCATCTTATTAATGAAATATCATGCACGGTGAATAACAGCCACGCCACACTAAACATAACTGCTTACCCAAAATATCTCGGTTTGTCCAAATTACCGATAGTTTAGGTGAGATCAGCATTATATTTAGTATTGAGCACTTGCACGGGGATCACATCAATGCCTGCCCCAAAGCGCACATAGTTGATAGGGGATACAAATTGCCACGCATATGGCATATTGACCTATACATCCAGTTTATTGATATGTGCAAACACATGTAATACGCCCACTGAAACCCTGGACCAAATCCTCCCAACAGTGAAGGAGCTGAATTCCACAGCTTGCTTAGCCCAAGCGAGGTTGTCATGTGAAATAACTGCGTAAACACAGTATTCATCATTTTGAAGTGAACAAGAAGCAGATTCTCCAGTTAACATAAACTTATGACCAACATGCACATCATTGGAATTGCTCTGTGGCGCCGCCTATAGTGCTAATAAACAATAGATTGATTTAATGAAGCCCCAGAAGACAAGGCAAGGCCCACCATCTCTGGCTTGAAATGTATCAGCTGTGATGAATCCTAGGGCGGGGGCTGGATGTTGGAGGTGAGGGATTACCATAACAATAGGCTAACTGCCTTCAATGAACTCGCTGATAAGGATTACTTTTTCATTCAAATGTCGACCAAGTTATCCAAATTGTAGGATCTCAATGCCCTTCTTACATAAATACAAAGACTTTTTTATGAAGTGCAATGACATACTTCTACTTGAAATTTCAGTCCTAAAGTTATCCTATCAGTCGGTGGGTGATACATTCTGGATAATGCAGGACAACACAATATACGAATCGTTTTGAAACGATCATTACCACGACTTGGCTTGGAGGGGTTTGTTAGTCAAGCCGAAACCAAAACATTATACAAGCTAACTAAGAATAACTTGGTGATAGCTCGTTTAGGAAATAGATCGGTGCATGAAGGACCGATGGGAATCTCCGTCTCATGTCATACCAATGAGTGGTAGCAGTTATACCGGCTGATGACGGCATTCTCTGTTGGGTCGGCTCGTATAAATATCACCATCAGCTTTTGTCAGTTCGACCCTGATGTTAAATGATGGGTTAATCATAACAGCTCATTAAACAACTTACCACACAAATGAGATATACAATGCGATAAGATATCAACGCTTCAAGTATCCAACTGGCTCCGATCAGAAGTTATCATACACAATATATAATCCCGCTGTTCAGGGCAGGATATTACATAGATCGATTATTGAACTGCCTGGATAATGCAGCAGGTTGCTGTCTTGGCCGGCGTCAATTATGGATTGTTATTCATTTATGAGCTTGTTGAAGAAAATTAACATCTACATTTGTTGCATAAGGAGAATGTGTCATTTACTAGCAGCACCTCTGATCACTGTATAATAATCTTGGCGTGGGATCAGATTGGACATCTACTTGTATGCTTAAGACAATATAATGTCTACGTAGATACATTGACAGGTATATCCACATGTGTAATAGTCCAATAATGAGGATAGACTATTCTGTTGGAAATCTTCCGCTTATTGGGGTGGTGAACAAGGGATACATTTTATGTCCATTTAGCTTATTGATCTATTTATTTACTTAATGGCGAGTATGACCAGTGGACGATCGATATCATGACGCCAGAAGATCGTCATCAATGAGTGATGCGTCTCTGTGAAATGTTATACAGCAGCCGTGTTTGACTACATACATATCGCCAGTATAAAGCGCACCAGCTGTTGATATAAACATGCATTTCACAAACGCGTCTAATCGGCAGCTGCTAGCCGTATAGCGATTGGTTATCATGCATTTAACAGCAAAATCAAAGCTGCTTCCAATGACACTGTTCAATAACCAGCCATCTTCAAACACATGTGTCATACACCCAGACACCTTCAATGCATTCAGTCAACGTAAACTCTTTAAAGAATATGGGGGAGAGACTCTAATTGATTAGGACCTGATATATTCCATCATATTCGTTCATTGCAGGGGCATGAATGCATAATCGTGTGCCGTTTTTAAGCGGAAAGGCTATTGTGGCAAATGCAGTCCAGTAACGACGTCTCGCATCCTTATCAATTAGTGTCTAGTCTCATTCCAGCGTTCGCAGAGTTGTTTGTTATTTACAGCTGCATGGTCAACACAGCCAGATGCCGCGCTAGAAACAATACACAACGCCCGCTTGTCATCTGCATAATAATACACGCATTTAATCATCTGATTAAAGGGGATGTCTCTGATGGCATATTCCCATGTAAATAGACCGACGTTATAAACCATCTTTGTGTCATGGACCGACGAAGCGCCCCCCCACCCTACCCCACCCAAACCGCCTACGACAAACCAAACACACAAGGGACCACACAGCCTGCCGGTAGCGACCTACCCCCTCAGCGCGCCCTGAGTCCTTGAAACCAGTCATGTGCTAAACACACCTGTCTTGACTATCAGATTTAGTCGCAATTAATATCGAACGACCTCGCTGATGACGCAACGGTTACAGGGTGTCCCACTTTCATGTGGCCGATTCACGTCCACAATGGCGATGATGAATGCTGCATCAGAACAAATCACATTACCGCTCTCCTCTTGTCTGTAGCTTTGTATTTGCTTTAACTGCTTCTCATTCGTTTCGTTCTTGCTTTAAGAGTAAACAGACCAACCTGCCTTGCAGAGAAATGGCTGCTTCCAAATAATTCATGACTAATGGCCATTTCTTGTAAGGCTTTATCTGATTGCCTGGGTGCCAGTCAGCGTTGCCCGAAGCTTGCATCTCAGTCACATTTTCCTGGGAGAATAATTAGGGTAGTTGTGGATATGGGAGGCGAAGCTGCACTGTAATAAGCGCTAAATACGAGGGGTACAAACGCAATTGGACGTGATCCCTATGGAGTAATAAAACCTGTTAAATGAAACAGTCCTGCCATAGGTTACACGGCAGTTGCGATAAGATAGAAGCAATATCTCGGAGAATCGTTCATTTGTGAAGTGGGGCATGCCAAGCGTCAATTTCCGCGACTGCCTGTATACCATTTGTCTTGCAAACGTAATCTTGAGGACGCGATCGATCATATATGAGCCTTTGTCCGCGAGCCCCAAACCCACCGCTTTCAACGGTCTCGTCTGGGCCGACTGTTGGGGGTGGGGGTGGGTCGTGGTGTGATGTTGTTAAGCGGTGCCCCGGTGAATGGGGTTACATTGATCTTAAGTGGTGCTCCGTGACAGGTGTATGTCAACATGTTTTACTTGTCAACCACCTCATTCTCTGTGTTGATCGACGAGGAGATTCAAGACGTCTGTTATTAAGCCCACAACACATTCCATTATATGAACGACCTCGTAATTGTTTCCCTTTAACCGGGAGTTTATTACTCGGTCGCGATTTCGCTTACAACGCTTACGTCATCCTTTATTCCAGCTTAAACGATCCACTGAATTAGATTTAACAGTCATATGTTCAAGTCGGTGTGAATATATGAGGGCAATCGTATTGTCACACAAGCTATCGAGTCGCGTTATCACGGCTACACGCTACATCTGTCCTATTCCCCCACTTCAATCTGCTATCTGCCTAACAATGCACAGGTGAAGACCCAATCATTCATTTCCATGTTCTAAAACTTCCCGGCTTACCCATATGTCAGGCGTATAAATACATACAACATGTGGCTTATGATACCCGCGTACAGACCAGCGTGCTCCACTAATCCACGGCTTTGTTCCATCTCATTATCAATTACAGCGCTTGCTCTGTGTTGTCTCAAGCGGAGTGTCACAAAGACGCGACCGTAGACGGGCCTTTAGGATGTATCAGTTGGTCTTGTTGACATGTGAAGAGGTCATGTCTAGCTGCATGTGACTCATTTACCAAGTCAATTTCGCCATCATAGTTCATCTAAGTGCTCGACAATAGAACCCTCATACGAACGGCGCTGTGTTAGCTTCGATAACCTTGCTGATTTATGGTTGACTTGTACAACGAGAGCGTACGCATAGGTCAAGGGAATAAAGTCCAGCCGGCCATTTAGAGCTCATTTCACCAAGCTGTTAGTGGCCTGTAAACACAGACACGGTTATAGAATAAATGCGCCCGCTCGCTACTTCTCCAGCAAGCCAGCCAACACAATGGCAATTATATATTTTTAGGTGAGGACTAAAACTACTGTGATTTCATCTCGGTTCTACTCGCCGATTGCGCTGAGGCACTAACATCTTCGAGTGCGTGTATATTTAATGTCCATGATTTATTGTAATGGCGCTGTCAGACCTTGGATAAAGCGACTGGCAATTTATTCACTGTTGCATCATTATTAAGACGGGTGTGTATGCATTGGCGTCCTGGTTACATCCGGTGGCTCCCTCACGCGATCACTTGTAGTGTGTGATTCAGACCAGCGGGACGATTGGACCCACGGGTCAAATGATAATGGCCCTGACAGCGACTAGCTGATGAGAGAACGGGGGAGGGGTACAGGAACCTACTAGATGGGCGGGGGTAGTTACAAAGCTGCTGCCGACCCGAGCTGGTCTGGCGTTCACCTCTCTTATCCAATGGGAATTTGAATAGAAGGAACAGCTGTGGTTGGTCGAAGCGGAAGCTTGGAGAGCTCAGATAGAGTCAAATCGGTGTGAGGGTTTTTTATTTACCTCACACTTGAGTGCATTCCACACCTTGACGCGGCTCATAAATATACATAGTATCGACAGACTGAAAACAAAGGGGAACGTTTGCGTGTGTTTGACGGAGCGTTTCTTGCCGGTCACCTCGCCGAGCTCTCATATCGCCTTTAGTTGGACTGACCCGTTCTTTAAACCATCGATAGCTCGTATGGCCGATAACAAGACGTTTCTCAAGCTGACAAGGCCGTTAGTTGTCAGCAGGGTGCGATATATCTCTCAACCGACAGTAATTCACAGACGGGAGTTTTAGTGTCAACTGGCAAGTCGCTGTGGTCATGCGAAACATATTAAGACTGCTGTGTTCACCAATTAGCAGGCTGGTGGCGTAGGAGGTAGAGAGGGTCCCATCGAGTTGTGTTGTAGTACGCGCTGATTGTATCGGTGTGCCAGCGGCAGACAAAGAAAATAGGAGAAACGCTGATCTACGCTGGACTGGCCTAGCCGCCAAAGGGGCCAAAAGCAAGCGCCTAGTCCCCCATTGTGTCTGCCAAGCCCGCGCTTCTATTTGCCAGTGCTTCTGTGTTCATTCAGTTTGTGGTGGGTCGTGCGATGGCAATGAACGCCGACCATCTGTGAGAGAAGAGCTGTCACTTGGCAATTTACACGCAGGATATCTCCGCCAAGATGACTTCCAGCAATAGGATTATAGCGCATGTTGCTTTCATAACAAAGGCAATGGATGTTTACAGATTGACTGGAGGATTGTCGGAAACAAGTGTTATTTAGTGGAAGATAAAGAAAGAGTTGATTTGCTTGAATGTACTCAAGCGACCTTGGATGTAGGTGGACTTGATTGATGTCTTGTAAAGGCCGCTGTAGCAGTGTAGTGCAGCGTGGTTAGAGCTACATCGATAAAACAGTAGTGTGTGTTGGGTTGCGGCAGCAGTGGATCTGCCCGCTACCATCTCCCTCACCCCACTCCCGGGCCAGCTTAGCACAGCCTGCCTGCTCCACACAGGCTGGGCGGCTTTTTGCAGAGCTTACGCATAGTCAGGCTTTCACAATGAGTGTGAATGCCGCTGCGGGGACAAGTACCGCAACTGTAGAACACCAGGCCACCGTCGACAAGGGGCTCAAGATGAAGATCAAACGCAAAAGTGTCAACAAAGCCAACAGCGATGGCCATGTTAAAGTGGAATCCAATTCAACGAATGGATCTGCCGAGGGGGGCAACTCTCAACAGTTTGAACTGACCCCTGAGGATGATAGTAACCCCGCAAACACGGGTTCGGGGTCCTCGCCTCTTGAGCGCCTCAAACAGGCTCTTGGTGAAAAAGACAAGGATAAAGTTCGTGGGGGGCGTGGGGCAAACAAGAAGGAGAGAGGTAACAACAAAGAACAGCGTGGAGGTCGCGTCAACAGCCTGTCGGAGCAGGTGGAAACACCCTCCACCAACCTGTTCTCTTCCTCATCCAATCCGCAGGCCAATATTGGAGCTCTTCCCCCGTCTGCTCAAACATTATCGAACACACCCCACCCCGCCGGGGGCACACCCCACAAAGGAGCTATCTCATCACAGCTGTCTCCGGATCCCTCCATCGGATCACCAGCCAAGCGATCGTCTGTTTCCGCTCAACCTGATCCTTATGAATTCAATGCTCGAGTTGAAGATCGTATCTCATTACCGATGGTGAAGAAGATCAAAACAGAAAAGGTGCGTTTAATTCACCCAATATACTTTGTCGTCTACTACTTTGTCACGTTAGGTATTAGCATTTCGTGTTGCCAATGTCTGTGTTATAGACTGATAGAGCGCTGATTGGAATGGCGTAGTTTAATTAATCATCTTAATGAGATTTATCGTGCAATTTCTAATTGACAGCTGTGGGCAGTATACATTAGTGATTTGCCGTGGGGGACTACGTCAATTGCGGAACACATAAGCTTGGAGAAAACCCACCCAGTGAAAGGCAGTGCTGCCTCTGGTGGACGAAAAGATCATTTGGTTTCGAGGGACTGCGGTAATATCCTATTATCTGGTTGCGTCGCAGTGAAGACTGAGCCATACTCCGGCCAGTATTTTACCATCACTATATGGAAGTGAGCTCTCTCTTCCTCGTCGCTTCACCTTATGTTTGTAGCGACACGTTACGCCCGCTGGCCCTGATGGCTTTTAAAGATGAAAGTGGAAACCTGAGGAAGGTTTTTTTTGGTATGCGACTGTTTGTTTATTGGTGGAGGGTGTCTTTGTGTGGGGGCTGTTTGTGATCTGGCAGTTGTTGTGCTGTAATACGAGTGGCGTTAACATCATCAACACATTAGGACAACATGTCAATATCACTTACTCTATTGCGTAATCACGTCTGAATTCCCAACATCTGCGCTTGTTTAGTTAACGTATTCCCCGACCAAAGAGAAGCTGATTAAGATAAGTTGGCGTTTCTCGGGGCTCGGTTGAGGCGCGTTGCATTGTTGCATTCAAGCCTTTGTTATAGAATGGTACTTATTCGGCCCTTGTAGCAATATGCGGCCTCGGTATAGCTTGAGATAAGGCGCATCTGTTAGCGTTTATGTGGTATGTATATGGGCTCACACAATTTATGCTCCCTTCTCAGGTTTTATTTCAGTACTAAAGACGTCTTCAAACTATGATCCGCACTTGTCCTGTTTGTAGTGTTGAAGGCGTATCCAGTTTCTTGATCCGAAGTGGCTGTTTAACGGGCAGCCGCGTCCGGAGGGGCGATGGTTGATTACAGCACGGCGAGATGGATGGGATTGGTGTAATTAAGTGGGGTAGGGGGGTCTGGCGGGATTCACGCAACGCATTATTGACCGCAGATTGGCCTCGATGCAGACCAGATAAATAGATTGGGCCTCTGCCACTCTTATCTCGCCCACTGTGCACTTGTACTGTTTACTAATGCACACTTACACGCTATGAATTGATGAAAGAATTTCCGTTACAAATCATTGACTTTTTATCGCTCGACCAAGCGTCATTGCCTGGTTGCGTCAGGTTATTAAGGAGCGGGCTTGTCATGGGGCTTCTACGTTAGTTGGGCTGTGGGCTGGCTCTATATGACATCGATGAAGGCGACCAGGCAGGCGGTTAGCACTCATGTCATTTATTGACTCATGTTGTATCAGTCTCGTTCTGCTCTTGACTAATGGCGTCATTGTTTATCCAATCACATAGAGCTTAGGAGTCACGTGGGAGCACACGGCGTCTTACGGGAGCCATCATTATTGCCTCGGCTAATGAGCTTACACTGTGACTGAGGTTAGCATGCTTTGCGCCAACGATCCCCTGAAATCAATTACAGTCGCTCGGATAGCCTCACTCGGGCAAGTATGGCTATTTGAGTGATTTGAGTGCGAGTCTCGTGACAAGGCAAATAACCGCCATTTGTTGTGTGTTCACACGGTCGCCTCTAGATAAGGGGCTTTGTGATGGGGATACAAACTTGTGCAAATGTCAAGCTACACCAACACCAGTCAGTTCTCTACTGTGGTTGTGTAAACAAGCCCTGCGAGTGGAATAAACAAAGCAGGGCATATGGTGGGTTGGTAAGCGTTGTAAGAAGGCCGCAGGCTGCCACCCGGCAGGCAGGTACACAGATGAAATGGATGAAGATGTGTCCGTATTGGTGTTCGGGATTCTTTGTATAGTGGAGATTAGAGAGGCCTAGTGTAGATACCAGTATTGTATAGCTCGCTAGTGTGATCGGAAACGCAGAAATAAGTATCTTCTTTCTTTGATCTTTGCTGCGCCCCATCCTTTCCCCAAACCCCCTGCTGATCCGCTTGGAAAGAAGAAGAAATTCAAGATTTGAACGTTGGTCCCTTGCAAGCAAAGCCGCCTGCTAAACAACAGAAACTGACCATGCTTACGATAAAAGCCGTCTCGGCATGTGTGCACATGGTTGTGATCTATGACATTGGCCTTTGTCACTGGACTGCGAGAAGTTGAGTCAATGGGGCATTACATGGCTTCATTCAAATTCGCACATTACCATGACGCCTATTGTAATGAGTGAGGTGTGGTGTAGTGTGTTTATCGGGGCGGCTCGGTCAATAACATGCCCTGGCGGCTCGGTCAATAACATGCCCTTATGTTATTAGAGCCGGGTAACAATCTCTTAACCGAGCCGTGATCACCCATGGCTGGTATATATGAACTCCGTGTGTGTTGAGTTATGCCAGAGGCTTCTTGTGAAACTTACTCCAAGTGGCGCTAGTCCAAGCCCCTACACTAAAGTCCAAACAACTAGATTCCATCCATATCTTGCTGTTTATCTCCCCCACCCCTCACACGTGGCTGTTCGCAGCCAATATTACCAGGTACTCTCCTTCAAGTGTCTTTCTCGGCGTTCTTGGCCTTGTGCATGTATGCGTACCAGTGAGTGCGTATGATTAGGTCGTGGGTGGGGGCAACTCTCACCCCATTGCCACGCAGATGTGTCTCGTAAGTCTCAAGTAAACATACCTTGATATAGCGATTAAAAGTGTTACCAAAACCAGGCGTTCCAAGAGAGTTTATCTACCTTCTTAAGAGTCGACAAATCTCACCAGAAACAATCATCGATTCAAATCGCATCAATACGCGAGACGCGACAACGCGTTCTCGGGGAGGTCAATCGGATTTCAACAAGCTCTCGTGGCGTAAATACTTGCTGAGATTGCATAAGTCGCTCAACACATTAATCCAGATATCGAGCCGGATAATGGATTGAATTCTACAAGAGAGATTGTGCAGTAAGGCTTCGTGGCTTTCATTTGGTTTTAACATAGCGAAGATCGCATGTTACAGACCACTTAATGTCGCGCAGCAGCTGTGAGTATGATATAGACCTTGTGGCTTGTGACACGCGCGTTACGCCTTCACCCCGTGTCAATTTCAGCATAGGACGCCTGCTGGCGAGGCGATGGTGTTTTTTTTGCGGCTTGTTGCAGTGGGAATCGAATTTTAGTTTGCGATGCGTCACTCGATTAGTTTACAGAAGCCAATTGTGACCGATTTTCTATGGATTGTGTCGTTAAATCGTTGTGTTGGTAATTTAAGAACTGGCTAATTCCGTATTACAATTACAGGAGGCGGAGTGTTTTTTTTAACAGCGGTTACGATGCGGGAGTGATTTAGGTTGCCAAATGTTTTAGTCAACGATCACATGAGTAAACCGGATATAGAACGGGCAAATAGTCTCGTGTCACTGGCGCATCAATCAATCGTTACTGACAGCGCTGTAGTCTCACTACATTCACGACTCAAATACCCGGCGCATGCGCATTATGTGGGGAACTGCAGTGGCGTGTTGGAGGCATCACTACACGCTGTAGATAGCTTTTATTTCGTGTAGAATTCGAGCAGCTTTGAAAGGCTCACGTTGTTTGATTGCCTTACAGATGGAGCACCAAGAAATCCAGATGGCGGCTGCATCGACCTGTGATGTCGGCGTTGACACTAGCACCATTGGCGTGGCTACTGACCCCGACTGCTTGGGGCCGTGTGAACCCGGCACGCACGTCGTCCTTGAGGGAATCGTATGGAATGAAACCCAAAATGGTATGAACTTTTTTCACTATCGACCGATTTTGAGAGATATATATGTAGTATATATATATATATATATATATATATATATATATATATATATATATATATATATATATATATATATATATATATATATATATATATATATATATATATATATATATATATATATATATGGGTACTGGGCAGATGTATATTGGTGTGGATTGAACAAGTCGTTGTTGGCATGACATATCGGTATGACGATTTAGCTATTTCCCTATATAGCGTGTGAATCGCATTATAGACTCTAGCAGCAAAAATGGTTATGTCCGACAGCAGAGGGGGTGTAATGCCAGGCAGGGGGTGTAATAATGCACGCTGTTCCAGATGGTTTTATGGAGTTGTGTCAGGCCCTGGTATCACACGGCCTAGTGCCCATGGTGTGTGTCATAAAACTATCTATACTTCACCCGGCGCTTTCTTATCTACAGTGCCCAAGCAGTGAGCGTATATGTTGGTTCTCACGTTGACTTAGCCGTAGTCCATAGTTCTATTATAGCGAGATATATATAAAGCCGCTCTGCTGTCAGATATCTACCCAAACACGCACTTAAAATCCACTTTGCCCTGTCATTTATTTTCATCAAGGTCCGTGTTATGAAGAAGAGCCCGGAGCAAAGTGCTCTCTGCGTCTCGCGCTCTCTCCTTGCTATGGCAACATTATTCAGGGGTAGACATTTGACACCTTTTATGCACAGATCTTTGTTATAATGACCGGCCGTGTGCAAGAACGCCCACTTAAATTGCTGCGAGTTTTGAACATTCCAACGGTATCTGCCAACAGCTCTGACTGCAGCCCTCGTCCACATGCCTAGTTATCATGCTTAGTTATCCTGAACTCCTACGCATAAGTCATAACAGTCGGCGATATGTGTATCTTTATATAGGTGTATGTAATTCGATGGGTGTGGCGATGAAGGTGTTTGTGAATCGCGATTCTCGAAGAGCGGTTAACAACATGACAATTAGGAATAAATTGGTCCATGTGTCTGTTATTCATAATGACATGCTTTTATGCGACAGCGAGGTAAAATTACACCTTTGCGCAATTGGTGGATTCGCCCCGTTACTCGCTCCGTAATAGATTGACTGTCATGGCAATATTAAAAGGGTTTCTTATCGCTAATGGCTTCTTCAGCAGCGCGTTTTTGCGGGGATGTTTTTTTTCACAAAACCTGTAAGCCACATCGCGACTGAGTGCGTGTGGGTGAAAGGAATGTGAAACTGATGTCAACAGAAAACGGGAAAAAACCCTGACGTGTCGTATAATTTGCACGTCGCTGTGTTCGTTTTACTACGAAGGACAAAGTATAATTGTTTTTTATTGTAAATGGATCTTCGCCTTCCGACATTTATTCATTGCGCTGTGTTAACAAGAACTAGTCGAGTACGTGGGGAGCCTAGGCAATGAGGTTTTCTATCAAATCACTAATTAATGGTAATCACCGTACCCGCATGACGCGATCTGGTTGGATTATCGAATGAAGCCGCGCAGCGCGCTATGTGAGCAGAATATGGTTACATCGCGGTAACAAGTGGGATCGTCTAAGTCAGCAGCGGTGGTGCGTGCGCAGGCTCGCCGCTCGATAGCCTACATCGACCAGAAGCTGATTTAGCGCCATAATGGAGTCGAGCACACATCAATTATCTTTCAAGAGCCATCCGCTCGAGCAAATGACCCCGTGCCCGCCACGATATTGGCTTACTGTCCCGTACAAAGATCCTTACAAAAGTAATGCACTTATCACTGTATCCAATCGCGCGCTCAAATCACTGCTTCTATAAATATCTTTGCCACTTAAAAAAACACCTCTTTCATTACGCTCGAAGTGGCTGGACTCGCTCGTCATGTGGCTAGTAATCTCTCGATGTGATGTCATAGAAAAGACACACTGCTCGCAAAAACGAGCCCGGCGACGCGCTGTTGAGACTA
The DNA here is from genome assembly GCA_034190875.2 of Urechis unicinctus. NCBI lineage: Eukaryota > Metazoa > Annelida > Polychaeta > Xenopneusta > Urechidae > Urechis > Urechis unicinctus. The sequence goes on from CM067354.1 coordinate 16,725,804, forward strand.
ATCAATGTTGACCGGCGGGGCAGCTGTTACAAGTATGAAAGGTGTAATACGAAACATGAACGCGGGCTCCGTGTGGATTTACTGAGCGACTTAACAAGTCGACGTCACCCGGCCTAAGGCATGTGTGCATGTGTACATGCTCTAGAGCTGTTTCGCAAGCTGTTCAATTTGCATACAGAGCCAATGAGTGGATAGGACCGCAGCATACATTCCGCATACCAATTAGGCAGATCCACAATGGCTTGATAAACTGCTACATGTCAGGGTGTTGTTGTGTACCCTCAATAGCGGCGTTTGGCTGCATATTACGCACAATACACCTCAGCAAATCTTAGTGTTTGGGTGGGTATATCTTTATTGCTGCTGATGATAAAAACATATTTGCCCACTCGGTCCTGTAATGTTAATTACTACCCTATTACGGTTTGAAGGGCGTGTTACAATGATGTCGTTAATTCACCTTGCGCGTTACGAATGAACTAGCGCTGCTGGATTATATATGGCGTGACAGCGAGAAATTACATTTTGACCGTCATAGTCCCTGATGTACTTAAGGCAGTCTCTGTGGTTATTAATATTTAATATGCAGTCGGAAAAATATACGTTAGTGATGGTGTTAAAAGCACCAATTCACACCACGGCTTCCTCGCCTCCACCCCTCCTGTCGACGCTTATGCGCACGCGCACATCAGACATGCTAGCCGACAGAAAATCCCTCAGGAGGAAAAAACATAGCATGACATACATATGAAATCACCTGTCACTTCTGACCGACTGTGAGGCAGAGCCAACAGGTGAAAACCTCTCTTGATTCCCTCGGCGGCCCCCGGCCACCGCTCTCCGCATCTCCTTTCAGCTGTATTGAACCCTGGGGTCATTGGAGCCGGCCTGGTGTCATTAATTCCAGCTCGCAAACAAGGCAAAGCTGAGTCCATCTCATCCTGTGTAATCATCGGGTAGCTGTTGAGGGTTCGATGAGGCTTAGCCTTATGAGCTAGCCAAGGTTAGAATAGGAACCAACCCTGAGACAGATGGCTAACAATGACACTAGCCAATACTTGACACAATAGCTAAACCCAAGCGTACATGAACGCACTGAATTTCAAATAGAAAGTAATTGCTCGTTTTCAAGCAGCGGGTTTAACGTGGGCCGCTAGTGAGACGACCCGCTTGTTGCCAGCTTAGAGGGCTGAGTAATGGGATCACGTGTCTGTTTAAAGGGCTATTACCGTGGGAGAGGGGAGTTGGGATGTGGGGGAGGCTTGTTATTGCTCGACTCGGCAAGAATTGCTCTGAGGGAAGAAGCCGTCATGTTTTACCACTAAATGGTCTGTGTATTATCTTGTAATTGCATGCTGGGGTGTGCTTCAGTTGGCATAGTGCCGCCGTATTTGTGTTGATGTTGACTTCCGACATCAATCTCCGTGTTGTCCGAGTCTTGTTGTTAGCGCACCGATGTGAAGTATGACGCATATTATGTTAGCTTGGCGCTGAGCCCAGTATGGTGAATTGAGCCAGCTATCAAATTACTCCGGGATTGTAGTATTACCTCCCGGCCTGTAACAGTGAGTGGCCACCTTGCCACATTCGTTACATCCTCATATAGTGGTAACTACCCTTCTCCAATTCAATATACCCTTACCGCTTACATGCTGGAAGAAAGCGACACCGGCCCGATGTCGTGTAATTATTCTACGCCACCAAGCCCCCGCTCGGTGGCTGTTGAGGCTATAAATAGGTTATTGCTGACATGCTCAATCACGCCGTCAAATGCAAAAAAGCAATTTCAAATCCTTGTCTTGTTAAGTCATCAGTGAGCTGTGATGACAGCGTACAACAACTGGGTCATTGTAGATCTGAATCAATGATGTTGTGTGACAGGTATACTGGTAGTGAACGTGACGTGGCGCGGTAAGACGTACGTTGGTACACTCATGGACGCGACCAGACACGACTGGGCGCCCCCTCGGTAAGCCTAACTGTCTAACACAGCCTTTAATGACGTTTGGAAGCAGCCATATTGCTTTTATGAGTTTTTGATATTTGCATGTTCATTTGCCGATTAAAGTGATCAGTTAAGTGCGTATATTCCCGCATGATGCGAAGTGAGCAGTTATGATTTTTGATTATTCTTCAGATTCAATGATGAATCACCGTCGAGTGAAATAGAGGTCAGAACCCCCAAAGGTCGTGGAAAGCGAGGTCGTGGTGGCGCCGCGACCCCAGTCAGCGAGTCTTGTACGGTGGGTGAGCGAAGATTACGGAAAACCCGCGGACGGATGGGTTCCAACAGCACCCACCTGGCACCCCCACCTAGCCCGGCCGGCAAACGTAAAGGCCGGCCACCCGAGATCGACCTGGGCCAAGATGGACCCCGCTGTCCCAAGAGAGGGCGCAGCGCATCTCGAGCAGCAACTCCTAATGGGAATAATTCTGATTCGTTAATCGATTGCCCAGAACAGGATTGTAACAAAAAGTACAAGCACATCAATGGACTGCGCTATCACTTGACCCACACACACAAAAAGAACTTGATAGTCGATGGGGATGGCAATATGGAGACGCAATTGGCCGAGACCACCATTCCCCCGCCGCCTTCCTCTCCTAAGTGTATCCTCAGGAACAGTCAGGAACGCAGTGGCGTTTTTGCCGACAAAGAAGTCAGTGATGCCAAAACAAAACGACTTGATGTTAGACGCGAGAGCAGGCAAGCAATCCGAAAGCCCTCCGTCACCTTGACGAAAATTGATTTACAAAAAGATCTGGAGCCATCGGAAGGCGGTGATGTTTTTGCCATGCCGCATGTGCCCAATGATGGAAGCGTGGACAGTAGTCATACACATCCGTCAGAGCAGACCATAAAACCTGACCCTGATCTGCTGAAGAACCCCAAAGCCCTGAAATCATCTCGCCCCAACTCACTAGGCCGGTCTATTATGTCGGCGCGCACAGCCGCCGTGGCGCCGACGTCACTAGCGTCAGCCACGCTGTACCCGCAGGTGGCCGCCATGGCTGGCGCCGGGGGGATGAACCACGACGGAATCGACAAGATAAAAGAAAAGAAATCCAAGAAAAGGAAAAAAGACAAAGAACGTGAGAAGTCATCGAAAGAAAGTCACGATGAAGGGACCAAAGATGTGAAGCCGAACTTGTCGGTAATCAAAGCGAGCACAGTATCCATCCCTGTGGCGGCCATCACGCCTACAGTGGCGTCGGCTGAGAGGAAACTGGACTCCCAGGAGCCTGCTGGCCTATTGACCGTCTCCTGTGCTACTCCTCCGCAGCTCCTGTGTCACAATGCATTGTCCGATCTGGATAAACAGCGACACTCACCTCCCAGACTTCAGAAACAGGCTGGTGGCCGCGTGGAATATGGCTCAAGCCACCCGCGGCCACCCAGTCAGCTGAGTTTGAATTCGCCCGCCACGTCTCAACGCACAGACGGCGATGATGCCCACAGCCCCGCGTATTCGGACATATCAGACGCTGCTGACAGCGCCCCCACTCTAGAGAACGAAGTTCACCCTGCTAAAAGTTCTGGAGACGATTCCGTGAGCACCTCTAGTGACGTCACTTGTGTCCAGCCTGACGTCAAAGAGAGACCTCCATCCGGCGGTAAATCTCCGCCGGCCGTCGACGCGCGTCGTCCATTGGCTCCTGGTTTTGACATGTACCCTCCTAGCTACTTTGGAACACCTCCCTATTTGTCGCCAGCGTTAACATCAGATGTGTCGCCACGAAACGCAGCTTCATCTAGCCAATTATCGCCTGCTAATTACAGAAATGCGGATCCCAACGCAAAGAGACCTAGTCTCATGATGCATAATCCTTCACTATCCCCTGCTTCTAAGACTGGCAAGGATCAACGCCATGTTACAGGGAAGTCTGCTGATCATTCCAGAAACCTCGCCACCTCCAGAAATAGTAGCGCTGTAGCGAATGGCAGGGATAATGATCGGAAGTCATTGTCGAGCCAGTCATCTGCGGCTTCCCCATCATCACAAACTGTCAACAGTAAATTGGCCACGACCACGAGTACCACAATGGCCAAAGACTACCCGAGCACGGGGCAGCGCGTGTATAGCGGCACTAACTCTTCCTACGCCGGCTACCTAGCCAACCGTGGATACGGGACGTACGGCATCGACCCTACCTACCATCTCCATTTAATGGCCACAAATCCTGATTATAAATCCCAGCATGATAAATGGCTCAAAGACGAGACGCGACGCCGACAGGAGCACATAGAGCGTCAGAAACACGAGGGGCGAGCGCCTGACACTAGTCCCCTACCGTATGACGGCAGGGGGCGAGCGCGTGACGCTAGTCCCCTGCCGTATGACGGCCCGGAACAGAAGCCCGTCGATATGAGTGCTAAAAGCAGCCGGGTTGAGAGTCAGGTCAACCACGCGATGCTTCCATCCCAGCGCTCTAGTATCTCAGCGAGACGCGATTCTCATTCAGCCTCTCGCTATAACAACGACAATCGCAGTGACGCTGATAAGGATCGCTTCGACCATGCCACTGATCTCAGTCTCAAGGAAAAACAGATAGAAAACAGGCAGATTCTCAGGGAGAATTTGGAATTGAAACAACATATGAAAGGTTGCCCGCCGAACGGTTCGGCTGAGGGTAGCCGCGAGAATAGCCATGAAGCCCGCGCTTACTATGAGCGCCAGCAAGATGAACTACAGCGTTATTACATGTATCAACAGAAATGCTACGCTGAACAGCAGCGATATATGTATGAGCAAGGACTGAAATCCCCCGGGGCCAATCATAAACACAGTAAGAGCGGAGACAGCCCCTCACCGGCTCCCATGCGCGCCCCATCACGGGATAGGTCATCTGACCGACCACCGTCCTCGCTGTCAGCTGGTGCCCCCAAGGAATCCAATAAGGGCAGGGATTCTCAAAGCTCGTTCAAAGACAGCAAGCGATCCCACGAGGGGGTCGAGCGGCATCATTCGCGGGAGCATTCTCAGGATAGGGCGTCTACTCAACGTGGTGAATCCACACACGGGCCCCGCTCAGGCAGCTCGTCTCAGAAAGCGCCGTCTAGAGATGGGCTACCTCCGTGCAGCACGCCCACCAATATGCCCCCCAACAGTTCATATCCTTCCCATTACTATCCGCACTACCCTGGCTATGAGCATCCATCCGCGTACTCGACCGCTATGATGCAGTACGGCACTTCCCCGGGTCCTTACATGCACCCTTCCCAAATCCGCTACCCCCACACCCCTCCCTCAGCCACGGAGGGCGAGAAAGACCACAAATCTAAGACTCCATCGCCCAGCAATGCCAGTAAAAAAGCCTCCACAGATGGCCGTAATTCGGAAGACCACAATCAAGAACGAAACGCTTCCTTATATAATTCACCGCATCACAAGATTCATGAGCTCAAAGAGGCGGCCAAATCGGGCGAGCGTCGACCATCGAGTCCCAGCCGCGTCGCCTCAGCAACCAGCGAGAAAAGTGCCATGGCTTCGCCCCCTGCGAGGGATGAGAAAGGTCGGAGTGGATCGCCCCCACCCCAGCGCCACTTACACACCCACCACCATACACACGTAGTGGGCGCCGCCTACCCCCTGTACCCCCCGTACCCCGGTGAGTGATTACCGCACCACCTTATTTGATGCACACGAAAGCGAGTCATTCAATTAACGCACCATTACCGCGCCAATAACTTGATGAGATCGTAATACGTACATTGCTAATTGGCGTGCCGTATTGTAAGTGTAATTAACATGGAGGCAAACCATACAATCAGCCACCTTTGTTGTCATATACAATCAGCCACCTTTGTTGTCATATACAATCAGCCACCTTTGTTGTCATATACAATTGATGCTAACTGAGACATATCTACTTTTGTGAATTGCATCCTGTAGATTAATCTCAGATAGCACACATCAGCAGACCCATTGATCTTATCTCATCAATTGGCTTGGTTTTGTCTACAGCCTTGATAGCATCGCCACAGGGTTCCAGTGTGCCTCCGATAGTCTCTCAACCGCCCTTTGTATCCAAGTAGCTGGTTCCTAGTCATCATTACCAGGGAGACAGGAAGCTGTCATTCCGACATCTAAAAACATTTGTTAATGGATGTGCTTGTGGATGCGGCCTGTGCATTGATGTCGCTGCAGATGAAATCAATTTGTTTGCCCTCGCGTAGCGGCGGTTAAGTGAATTGGCATCAGTCGTGAATTCTGACACCTCGGATATGACTAACGGAATTTTTAAGCCTTTGTGTCTGCATTATGTAAAGGATGGACTTGATTCTCGTGCTCATAAATGTGGTCGTGAATGTGAAGACATGGGATTGCGCTAAACTGGAATACAGCGCGATTCTTGATTGTGTGTAGCTGGGTATTAAGCGCAGCTTATTGTAATAAGCGACAGCCATAGATTACCGAGCATTGCGGATCAACAGAAGTCGGGCGTATGTGATCGCATTACGATGAGTCATAAGGATATCTGGATATGCAATCAGACTGCAGTCTGCCTTAGGCGAGACACGCAACCCCTTTTCATGATGGAATGATCCATGGGATTACAAATGGGCTTTATAAATGCCAGAGGGAAATCTGCTTACTTTGGTATTCAAGGCTAGCTTGCAGCAGGCCGCGCAGATAGTTACTGGCTCTGTCTGGATAATTCACAATATCCATCTGTTCAGAGCAAGCTAGCCTGCTGCTGACAGCAATTGATTAGTAACAGACATTCTAATCTGCATTCTACCCCCTCCTCCTCAATCTCCACCACGCCTCGCCATGCTGGCATGGAGTCAAACAAGGTGCTTGGGGCCATTATGAAAAGGTGGGTAGCTACACTGATTGGGTGATGAATATTTGGTGTTAACTCTTGTTATGCTACAGCTAATGGATGAGGTTAAGAAAACTGGTTGTATGTGTTGCTGTTACAATTGATGATTGATGATTAAGTTGGTGATGATGATGATAATGACGATGTTTACTGTTCGGATTTCGATGTTGTTTGGGGTTAATCGAGCAACTCGAGTTATGACTATGTCATGTCACAATGGAGAACTCGTTATAGTGATGATAATGAGTAGGATCATGATGACGATGATGATGACAAATGATTGTTGTTGGATTGATAATACCCACGATGGTGCAATCGCTACCCTTTATGATGACCCTAAGCTGCTGTTATTCTCGATGGTAAACATGGAGGCGATACCCCTCTGTTAGTGTCCGTATAAACAACACAATAATTGCCGATCAATAACCGCGAATAAACACGGAGCACTTTTCTTTCTCGTAGACAGCATATTCATATAAGTTACTATTAATCCATTGTTACATTTGCCAAAAGAAGCAAGCGATGAAGAGGCAATAATCACTATGGGAAGACCTCCATGCCTTGATTGTTGTTAATGTGACTTGATCAGCCGTAATGGGCTCACACAAAGGCGTACTTTTGCCCTATTGTAATTTGGCACCGGCAGATGTGATCTAGTTCGGAGTAGGATCATAAAAGCCTGATAGTGCCTGGAATAAGTCCCCATGTAAAGAGCAGGCTGTTTATTGATCGCTCGAGAGGCTGTCTAGGGCTAAACCAATGCGCTTTGTGATAGGGCCCCGTGTAAGCTCCGTGCTCCAACCAAGTGCCATAGACCCAAAGGGAGCAAAACTCCATCATAGTATTGAATCAGGCTTAAGCCAGGTTTTTCCCTGTAAGATTGGGATAGGCACATGGGAGATAGTAGGGGCAAGGAGCCGTAAAGTGGCGCATTATACGCGGAGATGACAGGCGCGCGGCATAGAGATGAGGTGTAATTAGCTAGTAGGGCGCCCGATGTGAGTGATTATTCAGAGGCATTGCGCTGTAAAAACACGCTTTGTGTATATGAAATAAACTGAGCGCTTGTCTGTCGTTTATTACTGGCAGTTACACGTGCTCAGAGTCCGCTTGACGTCAATAATTCATGGCGTTTTTATGTCTTCCTATGAACGACAGCGGTCTTTGTGCGGTACGCAAAATGTTATCAAGACCAGCCGGGCTGTTTTTTTAGCGATACTCAACCGTTACAGAATCCATTCTTCTTATTTCTCTCTCGCCGTCTGGTTTTTATTTTGATGGTTGGGGAAGTGCGGACTGGTCTGACATTTGTGCCCGTAGCCTGTTAGCGTGTAAGCCACTAATGGGTTGCTATTTCGACATGAAGTTGTTTTGGTTAGCATGGTCTGTGTCTTACCCACCATAACGTACATACACCCTTAAAACATAGTATATCCTGGTCAATTAATCGCCAGACTGAAACCTACTCAACGTCCACATGATAGGAATGTATATATCCCCACTATGGCAACACCGCAGTGCTTTACACTTACTTCAAAACAATGCCCAGTTTTAGGTTGTGGTGCATAGTTGCCTTCCCATAAGATTCTTCATATCTGTCAGCTATTGCGTGTGCAGCGTTGGCGTAACCCCGGTGGATGTGAAGGTTTTATATCTGGTTGGTGCAGTGCATTACTGCTTGTAATGTATAGGTGATCTGCACGCTTGTGCTTGGCATTTCTGACATGGCTAAAAAAAAAAACAACCGGATATGTGACTGTTAGAATTTCCTGCTTTTATTGTACGGGTTAATCGTGAGAGAATTTGTAATTTAGGGGAAAGGATATTTTGGTAGCATGCTTATATTGGAGAGTGTTAGGTGTAAAGACCTGTTTATGACACACTGTAATGGTTATGGCCGACGATAACTCGCTAGCTTTATGATCTGTCGTTAGAGGCCCATTCGGGGGCTTCTATTGTAAATTAATTGCAATTAACTGCCTTAACATGGCAATGTATCATGACGATGGTATTTATGGCGTGACGGCCGTGACATGTGCGGGGGTGGGGGGGGAGCTCGTTACTTAGTGTAGGTTACGCAACGATGCGTAGATTGCTATTTGAGGCGTTGAAGGGAAAAGTGACTTCTAATTAGATGCAGGATAATGGGCGCCCTCAAGTCTCCCGGCTCGCCGCAATTCAATCTTACTTTGCGCCAATGCCTCATTAAATATTCCATTCGTCTTTGGCGCCCTGGCCAGTCTTCTGCCTTCACCAAATGGTGACTTAGTAGCGAAGGCTTTGTGATGGGCGCCTGGCGTGGGGCGAACTATCGTGGTGAGATGCGAGCCTTGTCAGGTCGAGGATATAACTGAAGATTTACACATCCAGTCTTCCTTCTGCCTACTAATGCAATTTGAAATTGCTGATTCTGTTCGCCAACAAAAGCCAATTTGGCAGTTATTTACTCCTTGCGCTCTGCCAGCGTTTGCCCCTGAGAAATGGCGGGGATGATGTCATTAATCTTGCCTTGGGCCAGATGGGGATTCCTGTCAATGAGTTTAAGTATAAGCTTCGGCTCGTTGAATGAATCCTTGATGTGTTAATGAGTAATGAGAAAAACCAGCAAGTAGCTCGTACGTCATAGAACTGTGATTCGTGAATGCTGATATCAACACCGCCATTATCATCATCATCTAAATTAGACATGACTCAGTCAACTACGCCATGTATTGTTGAAATGAATGGTGTTAAAGATGTGTTAATGTGGGACATCAATATATCATACTTATATGGCGTTGTGTATTGTTGCCTACTTGTATAGCATAAACATTAATGCCATGCGTTTTGTGTGCCCTCCAGACCCGCTATTGACCCCGCCGATTGATTGCCGGCGCAAAACCAATTAGGTTGGCTTGGCAAAAGCCGGAGAAAGGAAACCATTGTGTGCGGAGCCCGAAAAGTGTCTTGAAGCTTCATGCCAGCTCCCGCTGGAGCGCCAAACAGAGCCATTAAAGCGGCCACTTGGCGCGGCCATATTCACTCCTAATGGCCACATCGGCCGGCCGCTTCCTTTGTGCCGCAGTTAGCCGGGAGTAAATCTCGAGTGACTCGCAGATTCGTTTTCTATTATCGCAGCTGTTTGCATGTCCTGTTACACTATCTCCTAGTCAGTTACGGTTTTAATGACAGGCTTTAAGAGCCAGCAGGTTTCTGCAATGTATTTAATCTGTGTTAAGAAGTTCACTTGATAATGGCTTGTTATTTATACCTGCGAGGAATTGCGTTTTGTGTTTTTGGAATAGTGAACATTCCATGTAAAGCAGCCATTGACGGGACTTGAGGCCTCATTTTGATAGTAATCATTATGACACGGCCGACCAGCTACCACACGCTGCTTTAATTCATGACGACGTATGTACATTTGCATAATGTATGTGCATAATTAATCTGTGTTGTGACATCGGCACCAGCAAATTGTGTGACAATTGTGCACTGTGATATTTATGAGCCTCTAGACATGCCATGTATTTGATTTGTGGTTCTACGGGGCCCGCAGCTATGACACGCCACCCCCCTCCCCCCTACTCCCACCCTACATGCCAGGACGTTTTCTTGCTGTGCTTGTATAATGCGTATGGCGTGCTCCATTTCCCTCGTGTGTGTTTGTGACAAGAAGGCATGAACTAACTTGACATGTGTAGATGTTGTTACCTTATATCGAGTTGTGCGTCCGTTGTGTGAATCAGAAGTAGTGGTTTCCCCCCCCCCCTCCGTTTAACACGGATCATCAACAGATGTTCACCAATTGTCACATTAGAGACATATGGACAGGGCATTTATGCTAATCAACATGGCGGCCCAAACTTGGATGCAGATTTTGTTCCATATGTTCTGTATATTGTTGGAGAGCATGTTTTTATTATGCCGATTGGATCGCTACGTGAACATAATATGGGTTCTGAATGTTGGTGGTGTTTTATGATATTTATGTTCCCATGGTAACAAAATATCTCAATTATTGCAAGGTCTAGTCTTATCATTATAGGGGAACATTACTGAGTCCTGCTTGCGAACCTTGCAGTGTGTAATCTGCCTTGCACAGAACTTTGTTTTTATTTGTTTTATCTAGAGGGGTTGATGGCTCCTTCCATGAGTCATGTATATATGTTTCCGTGTTTTAGTTTATCTTGCAAATAAAAGATGAACATGTTTGTCGTGTTTCCCTTTGTTAATGTCAACACCCCCACAGCCCGCCCCGCGTCGCCACCTGTTGTGACAGGTGTCACGACCTGTAAAACCCACCCATGGAGTTTTTAATATATAATTACCATGTGTTGTGAAATATGTTTCGGGTTGACGTTCATCTCACTCAGTGTGTTACAGACATAACACCCGACCATAAGTGGTTAGTCGGAGTGTTGAGTGCTTACTCAATACATTACTGTCCAGAGAGACCGTTTCAGCTTAACTCGTCGAGGACCTGAACCAGAGGCCTTCTTTGTGTGCTGCAAGGCTAGGGGCCGATGAAGGCCAGAATCTATTGAATTTACAGTCGCCCTTTGCTTCCACGAATAGCCCCCTGAGATAAAGGACTTGTGAGGGGCTTGGGGCGTGGACTCGCGGCTATTCTCACTCAATCTCTGATTACGGACGCAAATTGACACGAGGCTAAAGAGCTCGGTCAATATTGAGCGCAAGGGGTGATCCGAATATTTGCTATGCATGGCAGCCCACGACCCGAGTCGGAAATTATTTCAATCGGGGCAACACCTGCCAGGTTGTGAAGCGGGCTACCTTTAACTGACTATCTCTCCCGGCAGGGCCTCAGTGGGCACGCGCGAAAAGATGTCATGGAGGTGACGCGGTGGTGACGCGAAGACATCCTCACCTGTCGATATCATTTGAATTGGTTATCATAGAAACGGCATGTCTAAACAAGTGTTTGTTAAAACCGAATTTGCGTTACTGCCTTGGTAGTAATTGCGCCGGGATTTAAACCTGTTCTACGGGCCTCAGTTTTATTGAGAAATAAACGTTGCACGAATTATGCATCCTTTGTGCTGGGCAACTAAGTGCATTGGAACAGGTGCATGCGTTGATTGGTCTGGGCACAGCTGGCGAAACCGTGCGCTGTTCGATCCTCATCATCTGCATACTAAGTCACCACGCTTACGCGTACCTAGTCATTGTTTGGGGATAGACAGCGGTATACGAGGGCCTCATGCGATCAACCCAACCAATTACTGTCAACCCGATACAGTCATACCAGAATCACAGCCAACAGGGAAGGCTTGGGATTGGTGTCCTCTGGTGTGTAACAGAACGAATAACTCGATAACAACATGGGGAGGGAGGCAAACATATAGTCTGACACCGTGGGAGCATCGCAGTGCTGATACATACTGCATGAATTATGATTTGCGCCCAGCAATTGGCACTGTGAACCCATGCGCTCGTTACATGTAATTGACTCGGTGAATATTCTCTTGAAGAGCTTTACACATAAAGCAATTGCAAAACCGTACAAGCGCATGACAAAATAGAAGCTGCCTCGTAAACACCAGGGGTATTCACGCATGCGCTTCTCAAGTAAAAATTAAAAAAACACACCATCAGTTAGCTATCTTTAGTGCTGAGAGCATGTTTATTTCCCGTTCATACGAATAACAATTCAGAGGTCATCTTATTTACCTGCGTATGAGAACTTAAGGGGAAAAAGATGTGAGAAATGTTCTAAGCCCAATGTATACACAATTTTTCGGTAGCGGTATATCTTTGTTCTGGCCAAATGAACGTTACACAGGATAAGTGCGCTTAGTGATGCCGGGCTGTCTGGGTATCATTGCGAATTCGACGACAAGCTCGATGTTTAAGAGTTCGAAGGAGGTTCCAGCAGTCATATATCACTGTGTTTTGTGACAGAAGGGTGTAACAGCCACCCACAGGCCCTCGAGGCTTGCAACGCCTACCGATGGGCATGTTAAGACTCGAGTGCCTTCTGTTTATACTTCAATGCCTCTTAGAAGGATTCAGTTTGGCGAGCGATAGGACGGAATTTGTTGATGTCATTATGCTGTTTTGCAGTTACCCGCGGAAGCGCTAGCGCCGGGAAGTTGTTTATAGACAGTAGGCCAGACCGACTGAAATATTAGTTTAAGAGGTTCGTAATAACCCAGACAGGTGGCAAAAATGTCAACAGCTTTTGAATACATCATACACGGCCCTGGTGTCTCATATCGGCAACAAAACAACTGTTACTACCCGTATAAGAGTACCTTATTACTCTCACTTGGATTCACTTCTAATCATTTTACCTCTATAGACATACCCTACTTCGCAGTATAAAAAGATTATTTGATCTCCACAAACTGTTTATAGACAACGCTTTATCCACTGTGAAATCATCGCAAGGAACTTTTTGTACTGAAGTGGCCGTACACAATGGGCAGCTACTGTTCAAGTGACGACTATCGCCCTCGTGCCCCGGGGGATCGCTTCATTCATTTTGAATCCGTTAGAGACTTATAATAACTATAGTGGGTAGCTACTGGTCAAATTTCTGAACAACATCCATAATCCAATTAATACAAAATGGTGATCACTCAGCACAAGCGATGCTGCAATTTTCCATTCACTTGTTCCCACTTAACCAGTGAGTGACCGAATGGTTTAGATCCTGATCGTCTCAGCGGTCCGTTGTATGAAGCCGGGTGACTCTTTGTTATAGCACGTCGATTGTGATGACATGATACAATGCGGGCAGATCACACCCGTTGAGTTGTGAGGTTCAGGATACAATTGTTCACGTTGCTTGTGAAGGGTGGAGAAAGACCTTGTCATTTTACAGGAGAGAAAACATTGAATAAAAAACGACTACCTAATAGGGTAGCTGACGCGACAGATCTGGGCTTCGCGTGACTCGCCCTATTCACATGCACGCCTTTTCGTGCCTTCTGTTCATTGGCTATTGGTGGCCCTCAATAAAATGCCCAGCCATGAATAATTGCTCCTAGGTTTAGGCTCGCCATTTATCATCCCCACAACTAACAACCTTGTGGATTCCTTTCATCTTTTGGCCTCAACATTAAAGGGCCGCGTGATTGTGGTATAGACTGTGAATACGGGCGGCACATGACAAATTGATGTCTCATTGCTAATGCAGTTAGACTTGTGCGGTTGATAGCGATTATTCCCAAGCCATATGTTATATATATAACTACCCTATATATTAATTCTTTTGTAATACCACTAGAGATATATAATTGTCTACTTTTCCGGACGTCATTAATGAGATTTGTCCAATACGGTGTAATGCCTATTTAACACAATCACACCTACTTATATATAATAAATAAATTACGGTTCCCAGATTTCATTTAGTGTTATCGTTAGATACTCGCGGAGTCAATGTCATTGGATATCCTCGATGTTAAGGATTATCTTTTATCTCTTGCTTCATAGGAAACAGCAAGCTTGCCAAATTGAATGGGATCTGTCAGCCCACGGCTGGAGGATATAATGAAACGCACATTGGGGGTTCAGTCAATGATCGCCCGTCTTTTCCATGCCGTGTTTTCAGTGGATTTTTTGCCACACACGGGATTGAGGTTAATCATTAATATTCTCGATTTGATCATAGAATTAGACGCAATTAAGGCCATTGTAATTGTGCTCCTCCTTTCATTAAGCCGATATAACCCCGCTTGATGCATGATCTCTTTAAGCGCCAAAGATCTTAATGGCAGTAATCATCTTGATCGACTCCCCTCGGTGGCTTGATTTCGACTTGCTTTGCCTAGACGCTTGTCTGTGTGATGCACAACAGCATCACTCAGTGCACTATCATTGACCTTATAGTGGAAACCGATCCCATAAGCTCCTGTTTCGGCGACAAATAATGCAACAATGCTACTTTGTGCTGGGCAACCGCGCTGTTTTTAACAGGTGCAACGGCTAATTAACGAGGCGCTACCTAGTGAAACGGAACAATGTTCGATATCTCATTTCTGGCTTACTATGTCACGTTTATGTGGGCATGGTTCAAAACATTATACATGTCTGGAAGTGATTGTATCAGCTCTTCAATAAAACCTATAGCGTCAATAATAACCCCGGTAGACGTGTACCAGCAAAACTGTCAATTGATACATTGTCATAAATAATGAGCTCCTTGTTAATCATTCGTATACGATTGTTCAGATGAGTAACATATGACAGGAAATCGGTTTCACGTCCGAGGAACAGCCATGTGATCTGCTATGATGATACCAAAGAGTTTATTGTACTGTAAGAAGACTGTGATGAGCCTTTCTAGAACGCCCACGCCAGATGGCACTACCATCAAATCAACAAAAGCGCAAGGGATTGTTGATCCAGCCTCACGGGGATTGACGCATTGCAGCTTAAAGTAATGAATACATCTTATTGGTTGATGCTGCACCACCAAATAAACCCAGCATCTCCATGCAACTTTAGATTGGTGGAATGGCAAGCAGCACCCGCACGAATGAAGATATATTGGCGCAGACACGGTTCAATATATTTATTGAAGGACACATCCGGGAGGACAAGCTGATGTGTCTATTTGCGATGCATTATATCCCACTGTGAGGTTGACTGGTTGATATATTGACACAACAAAATTAGGAACGACGCGATGCATATCACAAGAAGGGCAGCGGTCAATGATCACTAAAGCTAATCAATGCACCATATATTTGTCGATTAACACGATATCAACTTAGACGACATTCCTGACAACTGACGAATGTATTCGCTGCTAAACAATGGAGACGAAAGCGACCCCACTTAACACGAGACAATGGTTCATCACACGTACATCCTGCTTGAGATATTTACTGTCCCAATGAGTTTCATTAGTCATAACAGAATCGCATAACTGTAGTGCTGTATCTTGTTTCAAAGAAGCAGTTGTCCCTTAGAGCCCACCCACTCATGTATCAACACAACCATTTTGCAATGATCATTACAGGAACATTACTGCAAGATTCAATCATGGCATTGCACTGGACAAAGCATCCATAGCTGCACCAGTACACTCACCTCGATGCATTGATTTCGATTTGATTGTGGACGACGTGACCTGTCTAAACAATTGTTGGCACGGTGCATCCTGTATCATTGCATTCTAAGTGGAAACGGGGGAACTGCTCGGCGCAGCAATCCAGTGTTTTATTGGGCAAGCGAGGGATTTGCCACAGGTTCAGTAGTTTATCAACCGGCCCACATCAGGTCTAATGGAGCGCGTTGTATTATGTTGTGTTTGGCGAACACAGCCCCGTGTGTGTTGGCATGTTTCCGAAATACGATACATGCCTGCAAGTATTGGCAAGCGCTAATCGATAGAGCCGATATCGAGGTCAAAATACACGAGATATGTGCCCGTCGGAACTACAAAGTGCCCTATCACTTCTACCAAGTTGATACAGCTGCTGGGGTAATGGGTTCATGAATGTGAACGGAAACAATAGCCATGTGCTCAGTATGAGAAAAAAACCATGTAGGAATAGTGAACAGCATCGTACAAAGGTCCACCATAAAGCAATTCCAGGTTACATGAGTCTGTGCCAACTGGCCTTGTCACACCTCTAATACGATGATGTATAATAACAGGTACGAAGTAAACTGAATCCAGCAAATAATCAATGCATGGAATCAGCTTAGCTTGGATGAGAAAAGATCAATGGAAATCATATAGGGATCATGGCTACGGGTCACTCTATCATGCACTTTTTTCATGACTTCAGTTGATAACGCTCAGACTCAATAAAGCCAAGCTTTCGAGTACACATTGATTATTCGAGAATGATAACAAAACGGCTTCTATCATTTATCAACAGCATTAGTGACACACCTGAGTGACACATGCCGTGGGTCAGACTCGCAAATCAGAAATTATGTCTCATATGTTAATTGATTGATGGTTTAGTGATGGCAGAACAAACCTGTACCGAGTGATAAATACTTTTTGGTAGATATTTATCTTTGTTCATGCACAACGAACATCCTTTGCACACAAGGTTAGTGCACTGGGTACTGGTGGTTTTGTGATGGTATGCTTACCTATGATGTCTTAGTATCATTGGAATTTGGCAGCGAGCTCGGAGTTTAAGTGTTGCCAGGTAATTTCGGCTCTCGTATATCAATGTGCTTTAGGAAAGAAGGGCATAACAGCGACCCGCTTGAAACACAGCCATGCCTGTACCGATTGGCATTGTATGACTCGAATCCCTGTGCATCGACGCTGCTCTATTTACTCCGATCATGCACGGTAGATATCTGTTTGGTGGACAATAAGAAGACATTCATGGATACAATTGTGCTGGTTTGTCTGTATATAACCTGAGTGTTATCGCCGGGAAGTAGTTTAGGGAAGATACACCAGAACGAGTGGTCTGTTGTTATTCTTAATATACAATCCATTATAGCTCAGGCATGTTGACACGTGGTTAAAGCGTGCGGTCACCAATGATTCACTTGCCCATTCACAAGGATGTTATAATCCACTCTTTATGATTTAACGCTGCAATACGGGTGACCATCGTTAATGATGACGTGGATATGACGTTATGGTGCTGCCTGTTGCTGGAATGGCAGGGATTCTCCGTCCATGTCTACTAGCTGGCAATCAATACTCATAGAGATATATTTACCTTAGGGTTGCGGATATCAGGGATTTGTATGACTATGCACTTAGTGATATAACTAAAGTCATAATTCCTTATTATTTAAGTTATTAATTACCAAATATGCATTTGCAGAATCTTCCAAGGGTTGGAAAAATTGTGCTTTGATTCAGTATTACTATTTGCGTAATTGGTCATTTGTGGCATTTTGGGCCTGGGCTACTCATTAATGAACATACAAGAAAATAGGAAAGAATAATACTCGCCCCCAACCCCTTACCCACAACCCCCTCGCACAATAACTAATGCATTGTGATGCACTTTCATTGAAACCGCTGATGCACAAAACATGTTTGCAAGCGAGTAGGGTCGGATTAAACAATATTGGATTTAGATTTGCCGCATCATAATGCGTCTACATGCGGTTGATCGTCCTTTTGTGAGCGACTCAACAGGGGGTTATAGCGTATAGTATCGATTGTGAGGACAAGGGTTAGTTATTGAACTAATATACACAGTCTTGTTTAAACAAACCGATCCAGAAACACGATCGGAGCACAAGAAGCGTGTGCATTGCTAACAACTAGTTTTCTGGGTTGAATAGTTTTTAAACACGAATGACTGCAGCTGAAGTTGACATCCGGAACAGCATTTGTTTGTTGTCATTCAATTCGACTCAATACCTTCTGCCCATTGATTATAACACTTCTGATTCGGTTCAACCGCAATATTATTGCTTGCACCTGCGGCTTTGGGCAAGAACGCAGGTCCCGTATATAATTTGGTAAGAGCATTAGTGATCAACGCGCGTGATGTATGCTATGAGTCAGACCCACAAATAAGAACTCAACACTCATTGTGTAACGCTTTAGTGCCTGTGTACTAGCAATGATGAGGCTCCTATTCCAAAACATGTTATTGCGCATTACTATCGTGAAGATACTGTATGATATCTGCGATGTCTGGAACAATTGTATACGGGTTTCACACAGTCACTGATGATGGCCAAATGTGCTACAGTCTGTAGGAAGCCTCTGAAATCTTACATTGCAACAAAAGCTTGCGTCAGATACCTAAAATTAATATTTCAATAATAAAAGAGCAAATGTAAGCGCATATTTATAAACATTATATGCGTTCATAAAACACCATAAGCTTTTCTTGTTTATCAAGCCCTGAAAAAAAGAAACAGCTATTAATTAGCTTCATTTATATTGACAAGTACATTATAGGTCTCTAGTGTTTTCTTTATCCCAAATTGTCAGCGCAATTAGCTGGCATTTACCTCCAATTCCATTCCCCAATAATCATATATTCCATCACTTATCCTCACGGGAAAAACCGAACATTACACTACAATAATACCACCTAGTGTTATCAAGCTGATGGAATGACTTTTGTGGCCTCAAAATGACCCCCAGTCAACGATATTTCAAATGTCAATTTCCGCATGTGATATCCATAAAGCATCATAAAAACAATATGGCTCCAGGATGCAAGCTGATTGTGTCGGAAGGTCCATTATTTAGATGAGCGTACCTTATAATCATGTTGTTATCGACACTAGGTTCGACCGTTAATGACCAAATTATCAGAGTGATCTAGCAAAAAATACGCTACTTGCATTGATTGTTTCTAAAAATAGAATGTACAACAGTATGCCAGGATTGGGAACCAGACCTTGGGTGTATTGTGCTGACATGATTCTCGTAACAGCAAGTTTAACACTCACTGAAACCAAATACAGGCACGGTAGAAAAAATTTGTGATATAGCGTATGAATTGGATTGATTGGTACGGCTATTGCCCGACCATAGGTTTCATATCAGTCTGGGTCATTTATCTAACTGCTCGATTTTGTTTTTTTGTTGGATACAAAAAATGCTGCCTGGAGGTAGCGCACTAAGGATTGTTCATCAACTCCCATGAAGAATCGTTGTATTGGCTGCAGTTGAAATCCCCCCAGACATGATGTAGCTAGCTGCAGGTTATGCAAGGGTTCCATGTAACAGTTGTTATGGTGTGATACGTTTAGGGGTTATATACTCATAATGACCATGCTCAGGCGATCGTTCGTGTCCTTAACACACCATATATGCGACCATAGACGCTTGTTCGTTACTGCGTAACACTGTTATCAAATCATAACGCACACGCCATCGACTACGTCTAGTATGTACGACCAAAAATGTATCATAGCATACAAATGTGACAAGTGAGCCGCTGACACAAATCGACGTAGCGTATACAGTGATCTCTCAGTGATATTCGAGATGAATGTGAACTGTGATGGGGAAACATCATGGGGTATATTAATCAATTGTTAGCCTTAGGGGCAAGCTTTGATTGATTGGGCCTGAGGGTGTTGCTACCCATGACGGAATATCCCATGCATTGATCAGGTCGGGTGTATCTTCCTCTTGTGTACATAATGGAGCGCGTGATAACAATAGCCGATCTAATTGTACCATGCAAGGTTGGTATATATAAACGTCTGAGTTAATATTGAGCTTGCGTAAAGGGGAATGTTTGTTATCACTTAGGTGTATAAAAGCTTGGGTCGCATTGTGTGTTCAGCATTCAACACTGTTCAGTGCTGGACTACACATTTGTTATTGTAGACAAGCATCTCCGCAAATAATCCAAATTGGTAATCGGATTATGACATCGATCTGGGCACCATATTACCTTGCTCTAAGGTCCTTATCCACTTTCTGCTGGAAAGCTCGCCTGCACAAATTTGGATTCCATTATTCTGTGTTTAATCGCATTATGCCGCTGTGGTTCAAATCATGAAATGAGTTTACATCCATTGGATATCATTGTGAGAGCGATAGTTTGTACAACTGGTGGCGAGTCCTTAATATGTTAAGATGACATGATGCAATGTTTATGGGCAGTTCCTCTCCGAGTTAGAAAGATAGATATCCGATTGCTCACCATGCTTACAGAACGATTGAGAAAACGCTATCCTTTGGTACAAGAGGCATAGTGGCTTACATGACAGATATCTTTGCTTAGCTTCACCGGTACTTGATATATATGCACTCCTTGTGTTAGACCAAGCACAACGCAAGGGACCAACCTCGCCAAATGCTAAAGAGTTTAGCACTTTCGTTGACGATGAAAAGAATAGGTACGCAGTAGCTAATGTGAAGATGTCAAGCTGTTGTAGTAAAGTAGGTACGAAAATGGCCCCTTTATGATGCCAGGTGGGTACATGTGGCGTTTTAAGTACCGTCTCGTTGGATTTAGCATTCGTTTGACGAATCCGTCTCTTGATATGTATTGCAAATAAATGGTTATAACAAATTGATTTAGGATGCGTTTTGGTCAATTTGCAACACTTGGAATTTCGAACGTACAGTGACCGGAAATTACGGCAAAACCCTTAAAATATTTTCTTCATTGATTTCACTGTATGGTGATGAGCTTTGGTTTATTAAGATGGGTTTGCACAGAGCAAGCTTTGAATTGTGATTGTTTTATGGTATGCTTAAGTTTGTGCCATATGTCAACCATGTTTATACACAGCCAAGACCTGTATAACCGTAACAGTTTATTCGCGCCTCTTTTATGCGTCCGAGGTTGGTTGCCATGCTGCGTCTGTATTTACGGATTGAACGGATGTAGCAATGACTCATAGTCCAAACGACTCATTAGAAAAAATATAACCCACTGCTGGATGTCCCACACGTTGGTTGTGAAATATATGCTGCTTATCACGAGGAACGAGGACATATATTTGTCGATTGTTGATGTTGTTCCATTGTTGATGTTGACTCATCAGTCATAACGCAGTCGCGTAACAAGTATCCTGTGTCCGAATAGCTCTTGATATGTGAGCAAACACATCTGGCAATGATCACTGACTTCGCTTGGGCATTACCGTAAAACGAAAGCATGACATTACACCGAGGAAGGTAGATTCTGCATCAATACACTCACCTCGACATGGCCGGCTCTGAGTTGGTAGGGTGCAGAACTGGATTATGTTATATACACACGGATTGCATTAAATGTGAAAACGGGTTCAACATTTCCGTGTTAACTGTTAGGTCCAACAATAAAGTATTGTGTTGGTAAACCCAAGGCTTGACCGGTCCAGCAGTTGACAAACCAGTCAATATCTGGTCTTAGGCGATCATTAGGTTGCTTCGTTAAAGCCACGCGTACGTTGTCCTGTTGTCAAAATATGTCTAATCAATGCAACTATTAATGTAAATAAAAAACATGTGCAACTAACACAAGATATAGTGTTGTGGCCAATTGGCTGCTTAATGAGTGATACACGATTAAAATAATCTATCCGCGTGGTCAGTTATGTTAGTACGCCTTGTTGGAACAATTAACTGCTCCTTACATAGGTCAGCCATTACGCATTACATTAGCCGCTGGCACAAATAAGCCGCCGTGCACACTACGTGCCTTTTTGCACATGTGTGAAAGAATACACGAAACATAGAAGATCTATATTCGCCTACATAATTACTAAAGCATGGGATCAGGTTGGCTGGCTGGGAACACCTGCTGCCATTTCTACCTAGTTCATCAACATGTGGTTGATTGCCTTTTGACTGTGCGACTGAAGCCGTCAGCGTTTACCTTCTGTATCGATTATTTGGGGCTAGGTGTAACGATTGAATGAATGTAAACAGCTTAGTTAAAAAGAACTGGAGTGTTTGTGGGGTCGATAGGTTGGAGGTATTCCGCTGCTGTGTACAAATTCGAGGCACATCAAAATGGGGGCCAATTAGTACTGAAACTAATTAATGGGTTATATATTTGACGATTCCGATTTTCGTTTATAACGCAATCTAATTGACATTAATCTGAGATAGTGAAACCAATAATTGCCGATTAATGATTTCTTTGGATGTTCGTAGTTCGTTTGCATAGCACGATAACAAAGACGAGAAGTCGCACCCAATCATGGCGAGATAGAGGAGTCTGTATTACTTGCTCTACCAAATAACACCCGACACCCGATGTTGTTGTTACATTCCCCTGTGTCTCATTGGTCCTAATATATTCTAATTCATTAGAAGTGTGCTATCCTGTGTTAATGGGCGGTTGTGCCGTACATGTTACCCTCTGTTGGTTTTTATGCAAATACATGGCAATGAATACTACCCTAAGAAACGAGCATGGCGGGACACTGGTATGCACAACAATCCAGTAGGCAACGCATAGACATATAGATATGATGCTTAAAATGTGCCCAGCATATAAAGTGTCATGTGCTCCCTTAGGTCAGAACAACCTCTTGGAATAACGAACTGCTACTTAAGTAGGTCGGCAATAAAGCAATTTCAATACTGCATCAGCCTGTGGCAAAAATAAATCGGCATGCACGCAGCTGGATTTTTTTCGAGGCTGTGCTTCCCGAATAAGATAAAATACGAAGTCAGGTAAGCGTTATTCATCACTATACCTATAACCTACGTCTGGAATCAACTGGGCTGGTGAGAGGAAAGATGTCACGATTAATATAAATCTGCTGTTATTAAGTAATCAGCGAACACTATTAAGTCGACATGCGGTTGATTGCCTGGTGTGCACACTTTTCGGGACAAGCAAGTTAAAAACATACCAACCCAGTTAACATTGTGAATTACTTGCAGAAGCTTAGGTGGTGTGGATACTAAATAGAAATTAATGACTCAAACGGTTACTCACACTGGGAACATGGCTGCGTGTTATTCAGTTGGACTCTTTTTCATGTCTCAGGGTTTATAAAACACGTGATAAAACCCACAAATATTTCGCAGATTGCAACGATGCATTGATTGTTGGACAATATTTACAGCATTGTAGGCTTCGTCTGCCACTAGTGACATACCAGGGTTACATATGGCATGAGTCAGAGTCGCAAATGAGAACTCACAAGTGTTGAACTCTGCACTGTATACACCACTAGAGAAACAAATATTTGGTTTAACGAAGTAGCCCCAGATGCCAATACGGAACAGCTGCGAGCATTTATCGCAAGATTCGAAAATGTCTTGAGTCCATGAATCGGGATAATCTAATCTTCTGTTACTTCCCATGCACATGTAGGTTTTAGTTGAAGTTTTACGAGTTGTTGCCTCAAGATGAATCTTAAGTGGCCTTTGCGTGTCTTGTTCACATGATGGATGCATGCCCCAGGAAGTGCTTTCTTTCACTAAGATCATAGCATAATCGCATTTGACGTTCCTATCGTCTGTGCAATGCTTGGTTAACGTACATTTCAATGGCTTTTGTTGTTTGCTTTGCTGAGTATCTTCAATGAAAGTGTAATCACAATATTGAGTTACTCTGCGGCAAAAGGCTTCTATTGATATTTCGGCCAAAAGTTAAATTATCATGGAGTAGATATATACCGCGATTGCGATATTCGACAAACTGCGCGACCTTAGTGGGTCATCGAAGAAGGTTAAGGGAGAATAAATGTGCTTTTGGCGAATCTATGGCTCATCATGAACATCCGCTAGACTCGAAAGTGCAATGTACTTCGAGTAGGCGGTTTACACCCTCAGTTTTATGATTCAATCACTAGTCGCTCTAGTCGGTTAGGAGTTGCTTTGTAGGTGCATGCGTGTTGCCAGTGATGGACTCCAGAGGTTTCTACGTACAGTTTGTTTCCACAGAAATATATAACAAATGTGAAGCGGATCAAAGAGCATGGTAATGTAAACTAGTGGTGATTATTATGCGTGCACTTCATAAACACCTTATCATTGCTGACTAATAGTTTCATTATAACGTCATTCAACATATTTGATAATGAGTTTCAACATAAATGCTGCATCTACTCATACACATAAACCGTCCATACTGCACGAACCAATGTGTTGTCAAGCTATTAACATGACATCAATCATGGCCATAGTAATCCGGAATGTACGAGTGATACAGGTACAAGTTGCGCGCTAATGTATCAAACCGTCTCTAGAGGTGCTCCTCTTGTGTTTTACGCCGTGTAATGCTTTGAACAGGTGAAGCAGTCGATTGACGAGACCACAACAGGTGAGCTGCGACGTCAACAAATATTGCAATATTATCAATATTACTGTGATAGTCAGCATAAAAAACGGCTTCAAGTAGTTGATAATGCAACTTTGGTTTTTTATTGGCACTCTATTTGATTGAGCTAAATTGGGCTGAGAAATTATATCTTAATGCAAGTCTGCTGATGTGAAGTAATCACTTTAATTTAATCAGGTGACATACAGTTGAATACTGTATAAAATATTTGACTATGCTTTATTATATGACTAATGTAAACCGTGTGGATCAAACGTACCTGCTACGCAACACATCCCGAACAGAAACAGCTTTGAATTGCTGACGGACGAGCAAATAAGAAATTCATGGGTTGGGTGGGCCGAGTAATTTATAGCACTCTTTGGGTTATGAACTCAAGTTTTTTATTTCAATTTGTTTACAAGCTCCAGCCTCATCGGTTATCGGTTACACACCTGATTGCACCCAGCAATAAATTAGTTCCAGTCTATTATTTTCCGGAACAGATAACAATATTGTGAGCCTCTAACATCACTTGGTCATAACATTAATCAGCTGTGAGAATACGTGCGAGATGTAGCACTGAAATCCAGGCTTCTTTCAGATTATCAATAGATTATTTGATAGAATACAGATGGTTTTTTAAGATGACAAGCTGAGTTTGCCATGTCAACCGTATTCACAGCAAAACGTTTCGCTTCCGTCAGGGTATTGTCAATGTGTAAACGAGACAGCTCCTAGTTGTGTAGTGTTACTACTAAATGAGATAATTGCTTTCGAAATTGTCATGGTATTGCTAGATTGCAATAACCAACGGCCCCCTTCACATGTCGAATAATTACATTTACAGAAAGCAGACACCAAGCACTAACATCTATGTTTCCCCATTTCGTGATAAACTTTCAGATTAATGAAAGTGCCGACGAATCATGAATTGTGAGTCGCAATTTGTCAGACACATCGCCAGGATGCATTGAGCGCTTTAATGAAGCGTCTATGAACTCCAACGGGCGGTCAAGTGGCTAAATTCTACGAGAAGTGGAGGGTTATATTCATCGATCAATTGTAATGCTTCACGGCATCATCGGTGAACTGTATCTTCCACTTATGTATTATTTTGTGATTTGCTTCATCATATCTCAACATGCGAATCGTCGAGGAAGTGTCCAAGCTTAATCATGGTGATGGATAACAATTTGTACTGATTGAACTTCTGCCATTGAGGTGTGATTCAAAGTGAAGAGCAACGGCCAATAGAGGTATTTCAACTCTCTATACAATAAACTGAACAGATTGAATTAGGATGAGCAGTGTATTCCTGGACTACCGCGGTCAATGTTAGTCCGTTCAAATATCGATGCTCGGTAATTACGGTAATATTAACAAATTAATCCAGTAGTTACGTTTTCTAATCATGTTTGTTTGGGCTAAATATGCTAGTCCGATATGCAGACATGTTGCTCCTTCTGTCAATAAACCAATCTGGAATCAACGTCATATTCGTATCAGCTGTTTACTTTATACCAAACACAAAAGCGGTCGATATTGTTATTGCCAATGTTATTTGCCGCTTTGCAAAACAAGCCACTTTACAGATGATGTATGTGCAACACAAGCAACAGCGTAGTTTTGGCCTACCTCCCCCACAGCTCCCAGCCCCCACCAACCATGTCCAACCCCCTCCCTCAAATTAAGTTATTACTAGGGCGATTCTGTAATCAGTGCTTTCCTTATGACAGCATATGTGGCCCCTTTCCCATCATCAACTGATTACTTGCTATGTTTAGCCGAAGGGCAAATGGTAGGTTAACAGGCTGACAAAATTTGTGAGAGAAAAGGCTGATGCTTTATTCATCTTCAGGAAACGCACTGTGTCCCAATAATTTAACCTTATGCTATTGAGTATTGCACGGGCAACACACAGCCCAGAAGATTTACGCCCCACAAACACTTATGTTGACATGTTTATCTGACGCCTTAGTTTATGCTGAGATGGTATTACCTAGCATGTGTTCGGAAAAGCATTTTGAGCAGCGCATCCTACTACGGGTGGTATTGATAGAACGACAGATATAACCTGAACATGTATGTGGGCTCATTTGCAACTAACTTTGTAAATAACGAAAACAATGCTACTCTTGTTACTTATCTTGTCGTATCAATGGCTTTACATGTATGAAAAAGCATCAGAGGAGCCCGTACTATGCAGTAATTGTAAAGCCTTCAATATGAAAACATCTTCATATTCGTATTAGCTAGTTATTTTTCTGCTAACACATTTGCAATCGAGCATGTTATTGACAATGAATTGTAAACAGACCGATTAATGTTGTGTATTTGCCGCTTTGCAACACAAGCCACCTTACAATGGAAGCACCTGCCACTCAAGCAACACTGCATTTCAGCTAACCTATCCCCATCCCTCCACTACCCATGCCAAGTACCATCCCTCATATTATATTATTACCAGGGCGAAACTGTAATCAGTGGGCTCTTTAATGTTGATACCTTGAGTACTTAATAAGCACACACACATAGATAAATATACGCATAAATATATGTATATATATATATATATTTTATATATATATATATATGTTTATATACATTGATATATATGTATATATATAAACATTAATAAATATGTATACATGTATATATATATATATATATATATATATATATGTATATATTATGCATATATATTTATCCATGTATATAAATATGAACGTATATATATGCAGATATATATAAATATATATATATATATATATATATATATATATATATATATATATATATATATATATATATATATATATATATATATATATATATATATATATATATATATATATATATATATATATATATATATATATATATATATATATATATATATATATATATATACTCAAGGGATACCACTAATTGCATTTGTCGGGATTTACTAGGTGTGATTGTTCATCATGACGGGAGGAGTGAAGCCGTGTTATTTGTCTCGATAGAAACCATGTTATCGATCCTGAATGCCTAATAAGATGGATTTTCACGCACTAAACGTGCCTCGCACCATTCATATGCACTTCTTTTGCCACTACATGTTCCCCTTGTATGAATAGTTCAGATGAATAGATATTGTTCGAGTGCCCTTTGATTAAATAACATCATACATCACGTGCATTAGTGTGTTTGCATGTGCATGACCATAAAAGACCATGTGTGTTAGCAGTAAGCCTACACAGCAAACAATTCATTCTTAGCCCATTCGACCAAGACAATGATCTGCGGTATTTATCTTTTGGGATGTTACAGCACCAAATGTCAATGTAAGTTACATTAAAAACATGATAACACTGTTAACACAACAGTTAGGTGCGAAAGAACATCAATATATGAACACCAAAGTGTTCAATTGTGATGCATGTTATACGTAAAAATATTAAACAGTCTTCCTTGCATGCGGTACCAATAAACAGCTGCGTTCATTTGTAAATGTAGGTGAACAAAACAGATCTGTTACCACTTGTATGTAGTAAGGAAAATCGTCAATAATAATTACCTGTCGTTTTCTAATACAGTCCAATTATCAAGTACATTAATGGTTGGTTTGGAGAAAAATAAATAGGCAAGAGAACATATGTTCAACATAATACACGGTATGGGGGTTGAACTTGTGGATGTCTGGTGGGAGTGTGTTCCAACGGTACATATTGATGTGAACATTTCACTCATAATATGCGAGTGAATTATCATTTATAGGAAAACTGACTACGGCTATGATGTGGTCACGCTACCCGTTAACAGAATCTATGTACGGATTGTGAGGACACGGTTTTATCATTAAATATAAGTTAGTATGGTTGCCTTGTTGATGCAAAGCTTTCCAGCAATAAGGTAGAACTTTAGGAAGTTTTTGAATTGTTGGTAAATGTCAGCCGGGGTAGGTAATTTATAAATATTATTGAATCCAGCGACAGCTAACGTCATGATCTGGGCGTTGCTCTATCTATTCATTTCCATTCTTTACAATGCTTTCTCCTCAGTGGTTATAACGCACGTGGCGTGGTATTCAACTGTGTCGTTTGCGCTTATTGCTTGGAAGTACTCGTATATTATTTGGAAAATGAAACAAGAATGCGGGCTTTGTGTATCAGTTACCATTTGTGAAATTGCACAATGTTTCTGGCCTGGAACTAAGAACAAACTACTCTCGTTATTGCTGTTCTATGCCGTTGTGGTATATATTATCACACTCTAATATAAAGTAATTGTACAATATATATCTTAAAGACCTTGCATAATAATGACTAGTACAAACTTCACTCCTTGACATATCTTCAATTGTACCTGCGGTGAGATCACACCCGACAATCTGCGGGACAACAGCTACCCATTGATAAATGTAAAGAAAATTCCACCATAAATAACATACGTGGGCCCCATCAATCAAATATTGCACCTAGGGATAAGTAATCGATATTGTAACTCAATTGCTTGGCAGTCAACAAAGCGCTTTACCCGAACGGTGCGCACGATCACTTCACACGCTATGTAGACTTCCAGGCAGCAGTCTTATTATATAACCTAGTTATATTGAACGTTCAGTACGCTCGCTGACTCTTAAGATGGTTAATGTCGTGTATAGTATGACATATGCAATGTGAAATGGAACAAACAGAGCAATCTTCTAACTATGCCTGCATATCTCCCTGCAGCCAATCCTTTAATTCCTTCTAGGAGTTCAATTCCATATGCGCCATCTCCGGGTATGCTTTGTATCCAGATTTATGAAGCAGCAACACCATAGAGAATTTACTACTACAAGTCATACACTGGCCAAAATGATAGATCAGCTTTGTTTTGGTTGTTTTACCACAATGTATTGCGTACATATGTTTCAGCGAGCATTAAAGCATCACCGCAACGCGGGATCATATGTGAAATACACACTTCGGATCATTTTTGATAAATCGATTACTTTTAAAGAATAGCTTGACGGAGATTTCAGTCAACCCAACGACTAATTGTTTTTTATGAATACGGCTGCGACAGCCAATTCAGCTTACCGTCTTCAAAACCTGACTTCATGAATACGGCCCCAGATCTAAAGCCTGTTGATACACGCGTATGTTACGGTTTCGTGCGCGGACAAAAATCGGAGACAAACATCTCAGACATGCTTTTGAAGTCTGATAATGTCGACGGGAAGTAATAATCCCAGCGATAGTGCGAAAACTTACTCCCCGGGCGCGTGATTAGGCGAGTTCAACTAGCCCGAAATCGTTTGTAGTCGCCATTGGCGGGCGGGCCACCGTTAGTTTCCACCCCTGGACCTGAATACCATTTCTACGAGGGACAGCATCCAATCTTAATAATGGTCTGTCTGACACGACATACTAGCACATTAAAGCTGCAAGGTGCTTCACAGATATATAAATATTTCAGCAGTCATATCACACTTAATAGCATTACTGATATATTGGATTCGGGGTTTCAAACGGAGTACAGGAATGAAATGTATGTCGATCGAGGATTAGTCTCAGGGGAAACAAATTACAGAGGGATAATGCCGGCCTAGTTGCGCTCACACTTCATGAGACCGATTGGATGCATTTTAAGCCAATGGAATTGGTTACCGCATGAAAGCGCTGAATTTGTTCACGCATAGCTTGCCCAGCTGTAGATCGCATCAGTTAATATGCTTATTTCCTACAAACCAGATGTATACCCTTTAAACACTTACATGACCACAATGCAAATATGCACAAAGAAGCACTAAGTACAAGGGAATGATTGTGCATGGAGTTATGCTGTTTCGCATCACACAAGCATTTGTCTAGGCAGGACATTGATAATCAATAGTAAGTCTGAGAATCTGGCAAATAACGATTTGGTGAGACATGGAGGGATCAAATGGCACTTCAATCTACCACATCTCTGGGAGATTCACAGGTTTTAGTCATCACGTCAGGGTACCCATAGCAAACATGATGTAGCTTACGCTATTGCAAAAGATTATTTGAGCTACGATACAAAAATTCTTATTGCTTCGAAACCCAGTGTTCCTCGTATGTTAGATGGGTATTTGCTTCTCTCTAAATTTGTTTTGTCAATATAGCAGCCACAAGTTATGCCGACACGATAAATGAAAGCACACAGAGGGATTGGAAATATTTTTGGAAGTGTAATGTGTTGGAATTGTGTTTGAAAGCAGTCCCCTACGATACATTTCTTGCATTCGTTCGACACGGATCAGAGACAACCTGCATCATGTGTCATTCAACAGTGTTTCACAATGATGCCTGTCTATTATGAGTGAGATATCTGGGCCATTCCGTACAAACCATGCAAACGATATGTTTGCCACTTATCTGGTTGAATGTTAGTTACTGCACCGGTGAGTAATAATAAGTTTTTACGAGTACATTGTGAAGTAGCAAAGTAATCGGTTAAACACGATGAGGACAATGATTCTCCCCTTCATTGTGTCATAGTATGGAACTGAATACATGTTGTTGCCCCATCGTAACACAGATGTACTGCATTGCAACTGCATGTGTGTTTGAAAAAACCATTGCCCATTATATGGATTCTAAATGGAATATAATCAACAAATGGAGGTTTTAACAACAATAACCCATTGTAAAGTCAATTCTTTTGTGGATTATAACATTATATGGCCAGCAAGGTTGGACTAGGTGGTCCTTGGACATGTAGGTAATATGTACCACATATTTCATCTTCCGCTTCAACCAACGTACAACAAATGAGTCATATTTAATTGCATGCCCGTAATTGTTTTCCTACCACCCAGGTGTTACGCTGGATCAAAAAACCGTATGTCTGCTTCTTTTGATTGGATGTATGGGCAGGAAAAATAACAAACTTTCGGGATGCGGTGTTGAGGGGGCGGCCTGTCATGTCTCAGTTTTGTGCAACAAAAACCTGATTCGGCATGCTGATGAGCCTCTATCAATTACATGTAGTCGTGCATCAAACAGTAATTAGTCTCATTTCTGCTGCGAAGAGAAGTGATATATATCACGCTGGAAAGGTCACTTTTTTCCTTGGCAGTTTATGGTACATACAGCATAGAATAACTGTTCAAATGCTTAGCTGTGTTTCGTGGCTTAATGATGAATATATTCCAAACACGTGCGCCTCATGCTGTTACTTGTCGTTTTTATGGCGCTCGTTAGTTGGCGTCTTGGGCAACTTTATCTTAACCACATTCTGGCTTATATTACCATTATAGCTCAACTATTCTTTATCTATACTACACTTTGCAATTGAAAGTGATCATATACTCGAGCGATGATATACTTGTCGGTCATAATAACTTATTCGTTGGTGCCAATAACCACACCTGTGGACCTTATCATTCATTGAATATATGCAGCAAATGCTGCGCAACCATTGAAGTAGCATGATTGGCGAATATACCATACTGTGTAGCCACCGCATGGTTCATAGCGCAGCGAAAACTCATCGTCTAGTCAAGAATGTTTAGAACGCTCGTTTGAATAACCCGATATTCTACCTCTGCATAGCAACCTATTTGGAACCTAATAAAAACTTCTGTTCCAGGTGGGCATATTTTTCATATCATTGTATATCTTGGCTGTATATGAGGTGGTATGTTTACGACATTTTGAATATATAACCCTAATAAGATAACATCATACATGATTACATAAACCATCCGGTGAATCGTCATCTTCTTGGGTAACTAGATCATTAGCTGATAGAATTGTGCTACAGCCAATCAATGTATTGCTTCTGGATGTTATTGCCAATATTATCATCGCTGCTCTGCGTGTGATTATCTGATATTATGAAGCAACTGAGCAAACAGAGCAGTCCATTGTATCACCAATAGTGATATAGTAAATGTGGTAATGCACGGACAGACATGCAGAATGAACCTCGTGCTTTATGTAGAAATTGATCTCTGCCGTACATTGTTATGACTTCGTTGAGAATATATATTGCGTGTATGAAGGAAAACGTATGTTATATACATTCCCTAGGCTGGAACCCTCGTACTACATAACGTTTTATTATGTCAGTGAATTGGACTTAATGTTCGTAATCGGTACATGTGTAGTGGATGAGCTTGCGTCGTTATTGTTTTGGGCGAATGTTCAATATATCTGTAAATTGTCATCAGAGCCACAGCAGATGATTAGATATGATAACGGCACGGTTGCTGATGAAGAGAGGTGATTCTGGCCATACTGACTATACTCAACAACCATGCAAGAATAATCTAATTCCTTTATCGAAGCAGGTGTGGTAATAAGACAGGCTGTCTATGAGTGGTTGATTGTTTGTATTATACATAGCTTAACCTATGTGCAATCATTCATTGATGGGCGCATTACAGATTACCACCAAAATCAACTGAACATAGCGCGTGAAAAGGTGTGCATAGAAATGAAACTAGTCACCCAAAGCCATATCGTGGTGTCGTAAAACCTTTTGGGCAATTATATGTTTTTCGATTATTTCTATCAAGCACATGACAATGTCTTTTTCGGTCCTTCTGTCATTTGGATTCTGATCAAGATAACTCATCCTCAATGATCTACCCGTAAGCATAGCATGATAAAGCCATCTATCGTGCACAGTCAGACATTGATGGAGAGATTAATGCAATCACGCTTTTGTTGAATCATCACCAATTCATATGATACATTATACATCCTATGCCGGAATTGGTGAAACGGGCCCAACAATACGTGCTCACTTATTTAATAAAAACCCTCTGAGGCACGCGCATTGCCCACTGGGTAATGTAATACAATTGTATGTCAAAGTAACAGTTCTTCCTTTGATTGTTGTCTGTGCAATAAAACCATTTGCATGCATTATCTAGTGACGTGTGTCGCAGTGTATTGACTATAGGGAGGCAATGAATAGTTCAGCATGGCAATCAATGAACAATGAACTTACTATGTGGATGTGCGACATTTGCAACACGCTATAATTAATGTCCAGTGCTCAGTGCGTTATTCATATATGCCGTAATTACATAGCGGACGACGGCAGTCGTGATGAATAATCACTTGGCCGAAGTGAATAGAGGAGGACTTGGCTGCAGAGCAGCTTTGTTCTCATCCGTCAACTCTGCAATATGTGCTTAAGTACGATAAGGCAAAATACAGATAATGCAAGTTTCATGTGTACCCTAATAAAGCTCTCAACTGTAACGCATGCATTGATGGCAGAGCTCACTTTATTACTGTATTGATTGAGCATTCATGCATCACGTAGATAGATGCTGAACATTAATAACCAAGGTACATACAATTGAATTTATGACATGAATTTGTCATGTAATGCGTGCTGATGAATTCAACTGATAACATCAATGAGCAGTTGTTTGTCATATCTTCAATATTAACCTTATGTACAGGATGCCACAACTGCAAAATTTACACATTCCTGTCCTAAAGCATAAATTATGACGCATGCTTCCTGTGTTAAGGAATTCGACTTGAGTATAGGAAGAATCGTGACTTTTGGGAATGACACACTTACTTTGACACTACGATTGTATACAAGTTACACATAACGCTCTCGGAATTATATCCAATGCTTATAATTCAATGCATGAGTTTTAACACCACATCATCAACTCGTTCACCTCAGAATGATAACTAGGCTCAATTTCCTGAAGTAAACATTGAACGGAAGGGTAGCTTATGCAAAAAAATAATCCACATAAAATTATAAATAGTCGTTGCCTTAACAAAGTATGGTTTCTACTTATCCACATCCCCTAGTTCATCACTCCATTGCATCTAAGACAATGGTCCCGATTCGTCTATGATCCTGCGTTAAGCAACTCTAATGCTTAGTGATGCATTCAGTCACATACACTACGTGTGTCGATACGTTTTGGCAGCTTTCTTTTGTTATTGGTTAGTGTTAAACATTTGCTAGGATTGAGCTAGCCAATGGTTTACGTGTGTTGATACTGATTCGTAAAAACCAGGAATATTCTATCTCACACATAACACCATGCCCCAAAGGCTTTGCATGACGTCAATGCATTGTGAACATTTGCAAAGAGAGCAGTCATAGACCCCGCTCATATCTTATGGTACCAGAATATAGTTTGTATATATTATATGAATATGCTGGCATAGTGAATTTACATCCTTTAAACGATGCTTTATATACTGGAGATATGAAATTAAACACAATTGGGCTGTGTTGAATTAGTTCTATATATGCAGATATACATACATACAATAAGTTATATCGGATAAATATCGGCCATTAGATCTCACACAACATATATATAAATATATATATATATATACATATATATATATACATATATATATATATTTCCGTAGTATAAAACTATTAGCATTATTATATATATATATGAAAAACGTATTACTTTAAGATATATATATCGATATTCCATGTTAGTTTAATATATAAATCCCCTCTTTTTCAGAACACTTAGGTAATGTGTTCTGTATTCCCCAGTCGTTTTAGGCTTTGATGATAAGTCATTTGCAGCACGGGGCACTGTTCGATGTTTTGTTATTATCTCTATTCTACCTCCAAAATAAAGCTCCACGAGACTGTAAGCGCTGGTGTATTAAGGTTGCTGCAAACCAACTGTTTGGGTTATATTATTCGATAAATATTTATTTCAAAACGTCCAGTGCGCGCGTGGTTGACTATCGTGTGTAGTCCCTCGTTTGTGGATGATCAACTACACACAGTAAGCAAGCGACCACTATCGTAAAACCTGTGAATGCTCCATTTAATCCTGTGATCATATTTCAATAACCTAGTAATAATGAAGAGACTATCCAATAGTGCGTTGCTCGTATATCATGCTTCAGCACATGTTATTAAGGCTTAGTGAAAGGGATAGTGTGATACCAAACTCATGCAGAATGTGCATTTACGGATTGCTTATCATTTCAACACAACCTCTTGTGTATTATCCGTTACATAGAGTCTTTTATATGTGGTCTTTAGTGGTGGCATTCAGTTGCATACGCTACCCATGTTGAGGTCGTAATCTTTAATAATGATAAGTTGCAATGAGCAAATGTAGCTTGTTTTAAGCATTAACTCTACACATGGAAATGACGAGACCCGATCTCATTGTTATTAAATTAGTTGGTTGTATTGAACTGATGGCATACATATTATGGTATGTGCATTGGTATGGATTTAACAAGGGTTCAATCTGTCAACGGCTACCTGTCTACAACGTTTTATATGTACTCCATTGTTCTGGTGTGGATAACGTGAATGGAGGCATAGCTTAATGGTCTGTTCAATGTAAGGGAGCGCAAAAGCCATCCCTGCGTTGATATTATGAGTATATTACCATCAAATGAACGCATCATAATAAGCCGTAAATAGCTGCCATACAGAACCTGTACATATGTTCGGGTAGGTGGGTCATTCTCAAAAAGATTGTGCTGGTACCAATTCTTTAATTCTTTGTGTTAGTTAACACCAATTCAACGCCCTATCTCCGGGTCACATGCTCTCTATCCTGTGCTATAAAGCCACATATAATTCAGAGGAGTAACTCAAACGACCAAACCCGATACGAGACGATATGGTCATGCACTGGTAAACTGATAGATCGGTTTAATACTCAATATCACACTTTATCTCTGTCGTATATGGGTTTAGTTCAAGTGTTAAAATATCTATGTAATGCATAAAGCTCACAAGATCTGGCTCCCAGATCATGTGCTTATGTGCCAATATCAGTTTAATATGAATCATTACCCGCAGTATACTAACAAAATCAAATAGGATCATTCTACATCATTCGATCATTCATAATTGCTAAACATCCGGCGATCGGACATAAATGCAGAAAACGCCAACTAAACACACAAATCAGCACGGGAATTTTGGTGAATATATTATTTAACGTTATGAAACAATCATTCAATGCAATTACTTTGTACAATGCAATTCAATTACGCACCGTCTTCGACCATCAATCCTATGCGGAACCACGGCATCGAAGTGTTTGTTTCTTTTTTTTACCTGTTGTGGTCACGATATTTTCAGATTGTTGCTTAGATATCACGGGGTGGGGGTGGGGGACATACGGGACAGATGCAATTAAGACACATTATACTACATGTCGAATGCAACCAAAACATATGGTGTCAGTTGTTTGGCACGGGGAGTAACTCATATGACATGTATTAACGCTGGACTTTTAATCCTCAGTTATCTCGCTTTGACTGTAGATTTTAATTGTAGAAGAACCTCAAATTACGAAGGAATTGATAACTGGAAATCATTTATTATATTGTCTCAGGATATGTCGATAGGATTACATTAACACTGAAAGACGTAATCAACCAATATATGGTCCATTGATTAGTAGGAGTGCTCCTTGGTCACTTATGGTGTACCCAAGTGATATCATATACTTGCAGCAAACAATAAGCCCAAGTAAAATATTGTAATTGGAATGCTATAACCACTAAGCAGAGCCACTTACTGAGCTGTAGGCTTTGAAAATAGTGCAATCAATATTTATGCGCTACTTACCCCGGATAACCTTCGCCAGCAAAATATGTTGAGTTCCACCATAATACTGCGCAGGTTAAACAAGGCCGCCTACATTTGCTGAATAACTACATCTTATTCATCCGGTCGATACCAAGCATGATAGCCCCCTGTTTTAGTCGCCTGTCAAAATGCTATCAACCACATGTAGGCTGACTGGGATATGGTAATTGCATCATCGTAGCAGACTTTCATTTCGACATATTTTATCTTCCCGGCTAAGCTGCCTTCGGTATTGTTTTACTTCACCCTAAGCCACCGAATCACAGGATTGTCTACTCGCCAACGGCATGTGAATGTATCCGATTTGTCTATGTTTGTTCAGCACCAGGAATAAGATACCCAGGTGATGAAACATAATTCCATCCTGCCTTCTTGTAATCTCTCTTTCGAGCTGCACCAGTGCAACCATACCTGCTCTGTATATGTCAGTTTAGTTTAGTTGCAGGAAAGTATTATTTGGCAATTGATTGATGGCTGGTCTTTTTACAGCGCAGTTTGTATTTCGCTGTGAAACAATGACAATTTGACTATATCATAATTACCAGTCAGATTGACGATACATTGACAACGGCCATGGTGCTCGTCTCGCGTCCATTGTGCTGACGTGGTTGGGTTTGTTGATTAAGTCATGGGAAATATATGTCAAAACGTGCGTGGTGCACGTGAATGACTTAACTGTGTTTAACTTTATTGTTTGAGTCTCGGTGCGGATATATTCTCCACAACGTATCGGGAAGGAAATGGTTATCATTAACAGATACACTATAACACAGCTTATGCATGTTGCATGAAATGCAGATTGAACAATAGGTTAGCTGGATATGCGATTATATAAAGAAGGGCATCAGTAAGCATGCCATATACATCAGATGGGTATATCCCTTAACAAAAGAACGTTCATACACCGAACGTTATTCTATGAGCAGTACCGATATGCTTATTTACATATCTGTTGACAGTGCATAGGTAACCAGTGAACTTATATTCAATTGTCAATTGTTCTAGGATGCAGAAAGTTAAATTTCAAAGAGGTGTTTTCTAGTCAAATTGACTTACGTTTTATGGGTTCATGTATGCTAACTCTTAACACTCATTGTCTTTTATGGTCATGCACGGACCAATACACGTGATGTATGTCGTCTGTAAATCACAGGGCACTCGACCAACATCCATTTATCCGAAAAAGGAAGGTGTAAAGGTGATACTAATCACCACTGCACATTAAGCACTGAAAGGATTGCACATAAATGGAGCAAATCACACCAATCACATATCATTGTAAATCCACCTTCTTGGGCTTCAGTTTTGTAATGGATTGCTTCTCTTGGGCTACAGGCAAAACATTAATCTGACATCATGGGGACAATCTGATCCTGCTCCTGATAATCAATGCGCAGTATGTCATCAGAACTGCAATATGTAGCCGTTAGTGTTTATTTAGGTAATGTCCCGTTAATCTACAGATGGCAACACAGCTGTACTCAGCTGAAAAGATTGCGAAACATTGAGTGAAAAAGACCACCCTTTGAGACAGATATTGCTTCTCAGACAATGCTCCGCGCAATCCACGGAAACTTCTTTCTATATTTTAAGTATAAAATATACGGACAAAACAAGCCCTTGACGTAGCTTTGCCTGTGGGTTACGACTGTTATCCCAAGTGCCTCTGTTATAAGTAGGTAATTAATGACAGAGAACGTGTGTGCACTTAAAATACACGAAAAGAATGGATGCAAAACATATTCAACCCGTTACTATTAATGTTTTCGCACCTCATTTTGCTATTCATGTACGGCATATTTACGACGATTTTCGTGTAGGATATATGTACGCCAGTTAACCATCTTACTCAGTCATGTATTGTTTATTATACTGTCGCTGAGGCATAGGGGATGGAGGCATTCATTATTATTGCCTTTAACGGTTGATAAGAGCACGGGAATTTCTACCCTTTGAACGCACACCACGTCGTGATGCACTTATCCTCTGAAACAAGCAAGATTATTACTAACTAGGTTTACACTTGATAGCAGTTCTGAACTGATTAGAATCTGTTCATCTTTGACAGCACGTATTTAGTTTATATGGAAACATTTTAATTAAGTATGATGAATAGTCAATATATGTTGGAGCTAAGTAATAACTTTTTCTGTATTGCAGCTATCTATTGTAGAATTCCTAATTATACATGGGTAGTTTAATATGTGATGTTCGTTTGTGCATAGCAAATATAATTAAAGAATTCGACCACTTAATCGCGGACAGCGATGGTTAAGTTTAATCCCCTGTTTACAGATATCAACTGAATACGCGATACAGACATGGAAATGTCTATTTTACATTTTACTAGATCCTCTAGCTCGCGGACCGAAAGATCTCCCATCTGCAGATCTATCAGCTGCTTATTATGGGCAAGCTGAATATATCATGTGACGCAGGAGGTTTTTGATCATGCATATACAGTGGCAGTAAATGACACGCAACTCCGCCAATACCCAACGTTTACACAATAACCAATTGAGTGTTATGTGACATTGT
This sequence comes from Urechis unicinctus, assembly GCA_034190875.2. NCBI lineage: Eukaryota > Metazoa > Annelida > Polychaeta > Xenopneusta > Urechidae > Urechis > Urechis unicinctus. The sequence continues at coordinate 16,765,394 of CM067354.1, forward strand.
AAGCCAGGTACATATGTGTTGATCATTGGACGTTAATCATAAACGTATTTTTCCTTTTAATATTATCATAAAATGAAGAAAGGACTCCATAGCGTTTTGTAATTGTTTGGATAATAAATGGCGAGCCTTAACCTATGAGCAATTTTTCATGGGCGCTCTTTTGAGTGCTTCCAATAACTGCTGAACGGAAGGATTAAAATGGAGTGCATGTGTAGGAAAGAGTCACGTCAAGGATTAGATCTGTCGTGCAGCTGTCCTATTAGGTATTCATTTTGTATCCATGTGTCCTTCTTTACCCTCAGCCGAAAACTTGACAAATCGGGTACTGATACTTAAAACTCGACAAGCATGATGTACCAGTAAGCATTGGATCATGTCATCATAATCGACCCGGGTATAAACTGGTGCCATCCAACATAATCACTGAAATGACCACTATATATTTGAGTTTGTCCAAACCATTTCGTTAAATTAAGCAATGGACAATTGCATTATAGCTTATATCGAATGATCACCTTTTTATTGACACTGCGCCAAAACCTGCAGGACCTGTTGCTGCCCATTTTGTACGGCCACTTCTGATAGTTAAACGCTCCTGGCGATAATCACACAAATGATAGATCGATCATCAGGTGCGACGAGGTCTATACAAAATCACTACCCTTTCAAGTAGGTGCAGGGAGGTTAGTGAGATAGATTGAAGCGACCCCATGTACACTTGTGAGTAATATAATATATATGTATATCGGTAATTGCAAAGTAACGACTTGCATCTATAAATGTCTTCCTGTTGTTCACTGATTACTGCAATGTGTTATTGGCGTATAAACACGCTAGTTCATGCACAGTCACTCGATACATGACAAACCCATTTCGCTTTGTCTCGGATCGATTGTTCGCCATTGTTATCGAGCTATACAAATTCCATAAGAATTATTAATTGGCAATTATCAATTATATTATCTCAGTTGATATCGATCGGATTACATTATTGAAAGTCGCAAGCGGCAGATATATGGTCCATTGACAAGTTTGAGTGCTCACTGACCGCCATATTTCTGATATGCATTATGTTGTTCGAAACTGTTGGTCCCGTATATTAACCATTGGACCTTACAATACCGTGTATTGGTCTTTGTACCCTAATAAAGATAATTCATTATACCACTCGTTACTACAGCCATTTTTGAGCTACACGAAATTGAACACCCGCATGTGGTGGTCATGATGCAGAGTGTTCACTCAAGAGAGCCTGTTCACTATCGGTTCCGCAGATAATTCAGGAGTAGCACGACACCATAGCTTCTATTGGGTCATATAACACTGCAAGGGTTACGTCCTTAAATTAATGTATTGAGTGTATTAAGTGTTAGATTATGTCTGCATCCGTGACTCCCCATTTGACAGCAGATACCTTATTTATGGCTTGAATGATGCAAAATCAACCCGAATCTGCCCTGTACCAAACAACTCCAACAATCTTATATCTTAATAGACATTAAGATTCTATTAAGTTGAATCATCTATTGGTAGGCATTGCATCATGATATCTTAACTCTAGTGAGGACACGTCGTTACAGTCGGCAAAACGCAATGCTGCGGCACGCTGAAACGATTGTGATGTATTGGAAGCAGACGACATCTCTTGCAAAACCACTCGGCTAGCCATTGGTTCAGAGAGTACAAACAATGCAACAACCTCTTTGTTGAATAAGCACCAATTCGTATGAGCAATTATTCATCCTCTGAGAATCTTCTCCGAACATACTCCCCATTCCATGGCCACTTCTGTCAATGAAAAAGCCTTTGCCCTGTGAATAATGTGACACAGCTGTATGTCTAAGAAAGGGTTGCTGAGTTTATTTTGCTGTCCGTTAGATAAACAAGGGCCCGGGTCAATGCAGCATCTTGCTGATGAAAGTAATGCCGTGGTTTGTAGTGCCTCAATTACCAAGAGGCTATTCATTATTGAGCATGGTAATGACCGTACGATGAGCATAGTATGTGGATGCATAATATTTTCCCCACCATGCATTTAATTTTTATCGCTCAGTTCGTTAACATATGCCGTATTTGCTTAGAGTTTCTTATAAATGTAGCCCTAATGTTTGTCAATTCAAATTGAATCTCGGTAACTGGTTCTATTTGGAATATTTCAGGTAGCTCATCCTGTCTTTGAGAGACGTGGAAAATGATCGATAGGAATACAGTATGGCTTGGTTCCAGAAGATTTGGTCTAATTGATCAACCGTGGCACCTTAATCTTTCTTGTGACGTTGGTACCCCAATGAAGCTGGCGAGTGTGACCCCTAATAGTCGAACCCAACTCTGCGCCCGCACCATCCATGCTTCATGCTTTAAATCCTGTTTTATGAAACAAAAGTCGAAATAGAGCATTTCTCTATACTGATGTTCATGTACTGGCTGTAATGACAAATCACCTTCGTGTTATATGTCATATGTCATAATTCACCTCAGTCTAACATGTGATTATTGGGCCTAATCATAGCTGCTATGTAAACTAAATATACACAACATCTGCTTAACAATCATCGTATATAGTTCCGATTTAGTTCAACAAGCCATATCAGGAGTATATTTACAAATGCAAACTGCTATTATACTTGATGGTTGGGTTATTGATGATGGTCGAAGAAACTGGCGATATTTGCAACCCTTAAAGTTTGGCGTGTCATCCGAATAGTGGCACAAACGCCTTGCACACTTTAGCCACAATCAATTTAGGAAGCTTTACTGATATCACTAGCTGAATACGAGATATGAAATGGAACTCAGAACGTATATTGAGAGAACAAATATTGACTCCACCACAAGACATTGAACAGAACGGAAATTAATTGCAAGAGTCATTTCCAAGTCATTCCTATATATAAACTATGTATCCAGGCTAACATTCTGTCAGTTATTCATAACCTTGCAGCTAAACAGTGTTTCTGGATGGGTATAGTAAAACAATACTCCGTACATTAGCTCAATATCTAAACCTGGTCCTTGCCATGATTAATTATGATTAAGCAAATCTGACTCCGGTACTGTATTACCAGACCCGTTAGATACACGTTAGTTTCCAATGTTAATTTAAAGCATAAACATTCATACCTTCCGCAATTCCGCGTTATTGCTCGCAGCCGTTTCGTGTAACCATTTGTAATTCCATGTGGTGTAAACATAGCAATATTTACCCTGACTACGCATACTATGCAACTCGGTTGAATACTCTTGTCTTTCTGCATCAGTGTACCTGCGAAGCTTACTTATCTGCTACCATTCAAGTTTCATTATATTCCCCATAAAGCTAGCACACTGATGCTGTTCAAAACATATTTAAAGATAAATCTCCGTGGAATTGTCTAAGACTGCATATTGGTAAATTTGCATGCTTTTCATGTGAACAGACATGGTTTATCGCGGTTCTGAACCTGTAAACGCACAGATACACATTTGTTGTGTCAGTAAGTCACGGCGGACACCACAAATTCCCTATGATCAGTGAGGTAATGTAGAGTGCTATCATTAACCACTGAACAGTCCCCCTGACAACGAGTCAGGCAAAACCCAGACACATCTCTCAATGCTCAACTCATTCCACGGTGGCATAATTGTATGGTGTACCATTTAAAATAGAAGATCTGCTTGAAACAGCGAACAAAATAGACCTGGAGACGGAAGCTTTACTCTCTGGGTTATGAGATATATCACTCTGCTAACTTGACGGCTGTTTAGTTGCTTGGTGCCCGCGTGGGAAACCAGATCCCTGTACGATGCATTATGTAGATGTAATTATGGGGGTGGATCATGAGCATAAAGATAAGATACAATGTGGATGCAAGACACATTTCTTCAACAGTTGCAACTAATGTTCATCACTCATTTCGTTAAATTATGTACAGCGTATTTACACAGCTGCTATGTAAATATCCGTAGCAAGCACGTACGCCAGTTCGAACTGAGGAAATTGGTTTTATTCATTAGTACCTTCAATCATTTATTAATCATATTGTCCATGAGCAATATTGGGTGGGCTGTAGCAATGATTGAAAAGAATATCACAATGTTTTTTGCACCATATACATTTGTTACTCTCGATATAGATCCGCAAAAAAATAATTGCTTATCTCAGTTAAATACAAGAGGGTAACAATGTATGACAGACATATGCCTCATTTCGGATGCACGAATTATCATGCTTACATCGTGTATTAATGAGAACGTTATGTACATAGGGCGTATTATCTCTGCTGGGAGCAACAGACTAATTATGTCTCTATTAACTCTCCTCTATCGCTCTCAGAATACTATTTTATGCATTAACTAATTAACCCCGGAATAAAATGATGTTAGTTTAATTAGTCGGGCTTTTCAACGGATGGGAAAATGAACATAATTGATTGCCGCTATCATTGAAGGGGTGAGTGATGCTAAATATATTTATTTGTACACTCATGGCGTAATGCTATCATGCTTTTTATGCAAAGCGATGAAGCAACAAACAGAGATATCAGATTACAGAACGATAATGCTTGCCCAGTTGATGGAACCTGGATTCTCTCATTGAGTTGGTTCCCGTGCACAGTTGTACAGCAGATATCATATGTCACATATGTTAGATGCAGGATAGACAAAGGCCTATTTCAGAAACATTATTCTAATGCATGCGTCGTGTGTTATGTGCATAGAGAGAATTATGTCTATGGGGAACAAAACTAATAGGAGAACTCTATACGACTCGGTCATTTGTAATGGCCCAACTTCTGACCCAGTCAGATTAGTATCATCCGACTTGTAATATATTATTAATTATTAGCTGTGGTTGGGCTTTCTAACGGCAACGATTTCTTAAATATATTATCAGAGGTTACCAATTAAAGAACGGCACGGTGTCGCGCACTCTTTATACAACTGATTGAGTACATCTCAAGCAAATGCGGATGGGAATTGGATTGATGTGTTGAATGTTTTGTATTAGTACACTCCACCAAGGCAAGCAGAAGTGCGAAACGTAGCTTGTCGATAGCATTTAATATGAGTACATCTATTGCGTTACAGCTGACATCCATAGTACACAGTTCATTTTGTTTGACGTAATATCATAGCTGGCTGTTTCACGTCCGAGTTCTAGTCACAGTATAACATGTACCAATTAGATTTGACCCATCCTGACAGTCATACTCTCATACATGCTTATGTATCGTAATGACATCAGTGGTCTTATTGATTAAGTAATGCGTATCATATTTCACACCGTTGGTAATGTGCTTAGTTGACTTTTCTGTGATTGATCGACGTACATTACCCGTTATGCGGATATATGCATGACAAGGCATCGAGAAAATCACTGGCCATCTTTCAACGGCTTCTGTATGATGCAACAAATCCTGATTGAACATATCATCGGGCAGTACCCTATTTTAATCTTCAATATATCTGAATAAGGTAAATTCATCGTGCTCAATATATCTGGATATGGTAAATTCGTTGTCTTCAATATGTCTGAACGAGGTGAATTCGTTGTCTTTAAAATATGCAAACGAGGTAAATTTGTTGTCTTCAATATATGAAATATGTCAATTTATTATAGTTAATTACAGCATATACATTGTGACATAGTGTACGCCTTCTAAATGATCATATTAAAATATAACCATAACAGTTTATTTGCACCTCTTTTATGCGTCCGAGGTTTGTGGCTGTGCTGCGTCTTTTTTTACGGATTGAACGGATGTAGCAATGACTCATAGTCCAAACGACTCATCAGAAAAAATATAACCCACTGCTGGATGTCCCACACGTTGGTTGCCATTGTTGATGTTGACTCATCAGTCATAACGCAGTCGCGTAACAAGTATCCTGTGTCCGAATAGCTCTTGATATGTGAGCAAACACATCTGGCAGTGATCACTGACTTCGCTTGGGCATTACCGTAAAACGAAAGCATGACATTACACCGAGGAAAGCAGCTTCTGCATCAATACACTCACCATCGTAAATGTCTTGAGTCCATCAATCGCGATTATCGTATCTTTCCATGCACATGTAGGTTTTAGTTTAAGTTTTACCTGTTGTTGCTTCAAGGTGAATCTTAAGTGGCCTTTGCGTGTCTTGTTCACAACACGATGGATGCATGCCCCAGGAAGTGCTTTCTTCCACCAAGATCATAGCATAATCGTATTTGACTTTCTTATCGACTGCGCAAAGTAGATATATACCGCGATTGCGATATTCGACAAATTACGCGACCTTAGTGGGTCATCGAAGAAGGTTAAGAGAGAATAAATGTGCTTTTGGCGATTCAATGGCTCATGAACATACGCTAGACTCCAAAGTGCGATGTGCTTCGAGTAGGTGGTTTACGCCCTCAGGTTTATGATCACTAGTCGCTCTAGTCGGTTTGGAGTTGCTTTGTAGGTGTTTGCGTGTTGCCAATGATGGACGCCAGAGGTTTCTACGTACGGTTTGTTTCCACTGAATTTATAATAAAGGTGACGCGGATCAGCAAGGCACGTGATCAAAGAGCATGGTTATGTAAACTAGTGGTGATTAATATGCATTCACTTCATAAAAACCTTATCATTGCTGACTTATAGTTTCATTAGGACGTCATTCGCCATCTTTGATAATGAGTTTCAACATAAATGCTGCATCTATTCATTAACATAAACCGTCGATAATGCACGAATCACTGCGTTACCAAGCTATTAACATGACATCAATCATGTCGATAGTAATCCGGGATCACGGGTGATACAGATATTAGCTGCGTGCTAATGTATAAAACCGTACCTAGAGGTGCTCCTCTTGTGTTTTACGCCGTGTAATGCTTTGGAACAGGTGAAACAGTCGATTGACGAGGCCGCAGCAGGTGAGCTGCCATACCTCTGTTATCGTCCTATGCATGCTTATTCACTGCCAACAGATTAATCGGTCATTCGTTGCGACGTCAACAAATATTGCAATATTATCAATATTAATGTGATAGTCAGCATAAAAAATGGCTATGTTTTAATTTATTGAATTCAAGAAGGAATGGAGGCTTGAATGTGAACGGCAAATACAAATGAATAAAATCAGTGATTTCAATTAGGTACCAGCCGTTTGGAATCGATTGTAATGTTAGAAAACGCTCCAATTATTCGCATCAAAGTAAAGCCCAGTGTTAAGTTGACATTTTGAAACGGCTGTGTTGAAATGCTTCAAGTAGTTGATGATGCAACTTTTGTTTTTAATTGGCACTCTATTTGATTGAGCTAAATTGGGCTGAGAAATTATATCTTAATGCAAGTCTGCTGATGTGAAGTAATCACATCAATTCAATCAGGAGACATACAGTTGAATACTGTAAAAAATACGTGACTAGGCTTTATTATATGACAAATGTAAACCGTGTGGATAAAACGTACCTGCTACGCAACACATCCCGACCTGAAACAGCTTTGAACTGCTGATGGACGAGCCAATAAGAAATTCATGGGTTGGGTGGGCCGAGTAATTCATACCAATGCAGGATAATCTTTGGGTTATGAACTCATGTCTTCCATTTCCATTTGTTTATAAGCCCCAGGCTCATCGGTTATCGGCAACACACCTGATTGCACCCAGCCATGAATTAGTTCCAGTCTATTATTTTCCGGAACAGATAACAACATTACGAGCCTCTTACATCACTTGGTCATAACATTAATGAGCTGTGAGAATACGTGCGAAACGTAGCCCTGAAATCCAGGCTTCTTGCAGATTGCCATCTCAACCGTATTCAAAGCCAAACGTTTTTCTTCAGTCAGGGTGTGGTCGATGTGTCAGCGAGACAGCTCCTAGTGGTGTAGTGTTTCCACTAAATGAGATAATTGCTTTCGAAATTGTCATGGCATTGCTAGACGTCAATAAACAAACGGCCCCCTTCACATTTCGAATAATTACATTTACAGAAAGCAGACACCAAACTAACATCTATGTTTCACCATTTCGCGATAAACTTTCAGATTAATGAAAATGCCAACGAATCATGAATTGTGAGTCGCAATTTGTCAGACAAATCGCCAGGATGCATTGAGCGCTTTAATAAAGCGTCTATGAACTCCAACAGGCAGTCAGATAGCTAAATGGAGGGTTATATTCATCGATCAATTGTAATGCTTCACGGCATCATCGGTGAAATGTATCTTCCACTTATGTATTCTTTTGTGATTTGCTTCATCATATTTCAACATGCGAATCGTCGAGGAAGTGTCCAAGCTTAATCATGGTGATGGATAACAATTTGAACTGATTGAACTTCTGCCATTGAGGTGTGATTGAAAGTGAAGAGCAACGGCCAACAGAGGTATTTCAACTCTCTATACAATAAACTGAACAGATTGAATTAGGATGAGCAGCGTATTTCTGGACTACCGCGGTCAATGTTAGTCCGTTCAAATATCGATGCTCGGTAATTACGGTTATGTAAACAAATCACAATCACAGGTTCAGTACTTACGTTTTCTAATCATGTTTGTTTGGGCTAAATTCGCCAGTCCGATATACAGACATGCTGCTTCTTCTGTCAATGAACCAATCTTAAATCATCGTCATAATCGTATCAGCTGTTTACTTTATATCCAAAACAAAAGCGGTCGATATTGTTATTTCCAATGTATTTGCCGCTTAGCAACACAAGCCACCTTACAAATGATGTATCTGCCACTCAAGCAACAGCGTAGATTGGCCTACCTACCTACCGCCACCCTCACCCCCTCCCCAACCCTCTCCGCCAACCGTTCCCGACCGCTTCCCTCAAATTAGGTTATTAATAGGTCGATACTGTTATCAGTGTTTTCCGTATATGAAACCTTATGTCTGCATATGTTGTCCTTTTCACATCATCAGATGATTACTTGCTATGATTACTCGAGGTCAAATGGTAGGTTAACAGGCTGACAAAATCTGTTAGTGAAAAAGGCTTGGTGTTGTGTGTTCACATCAGTATTTGATTGTTAATTATTGCAAACAAATAGCCCCACAAACACTTATGTTGACATGTTTATCTGACGCCTTAATTTATGCTGAGATGGTATTCCTATGGCATGTGTTCGGAAAAGCTTTTTGAGCAGCGCATCCTTCTACGGGTGGTATTGATAGAACGACAGATATAACCTGAACATGTATGTGGGGTCATTACCAACTGACTTTGTAAATAACGAAAACAATGCTACTCTTGTTACTTGCGTCGTATCAATGGCTTTACATGTATGAATAAGCATCAGAGGAGCCCGTACTATACAGTAATTGTAAAGCCGTCATTATGGAATCATCATCATATTCATATTAGCTGGTTATTTTATTGCCAACACATCTGCAATCGAGTCTGTTATCGAGTCCGTGGAATGTTGAGTATGGTGCAACACAAGCCAACAGTCCGTGGCCCTGCGCCCTCTCTCAAATAAAATAATTACCAGGTCGATACTGTAATCAGGGGTCTCTTTTATGTTGTTAATGTTGAGTATATTGCCGCTCGTCATGTTATTGCAACACAAGGCCTCGGCCATGTTAGTGCGCACATTGTGGTGACGTCACTGGCTCAAGCTTTACTCCAGATGATTTGTTGTTTACACCTGCTGTGTGCGAAAGAATTTGTCGTCTCAACTTCACTGATTGATGATGCCACCTTACAATTGAAGTACCAGTAAATATACCGCGCAAGTATTCTCAACCCGAATTAATGCAAGTTGCTGACAACCTCCCAATCAATCATTGCAACATGCACAAACACAGGGTTTGTGCATGAACGTACCAAGATACATGAGCTGCTAACCTTCCCCATCCCTCACTACCCATCAAATAAAATAATTACCAGGGTAGATACTGTAATCAGGGGTCTCTTTTATGTTGTTACCTTGAGTATGAGTATACATTCATATATAAATATATTCAACATATTGCGGTGATACATTATATATATTCAGATAGTATATAGAAAGCAATATAACGAGATTTTTGCTCACAAACACAGGGTATTTGTATGCATGTATATAACGTACCAAGACGATATATATATACTTATATGAATATATGCTGCATGTTATATTGCGTCTTATCTTTTATTCCGCGCAATATTTCTCAACCCGAATTAATGCCAGTGGCTGACAACCTCCAATATCGACAAGTAGATGATATTTAACTATTATGAAAGTTATCATGGCAGCGTAGATTTACAATGTGTATGCAATCAATCATTGCGGATGCTTATCGTCCGGTTGATGCAGAGTACGGTCAATAATCAACATTTGCGGTGATTTATATTCAGATAGTACATAGAAAGCAATGACGAGATTGCTCACAAACACAGGGTTTGTGCATGAACGCAGACGGAACATTGCTGGTCTTATCTTTTACGATACAAACAGCCATGGCTACAGCAATTAAGCTTCTATATACTGTCGTGGCATTGTGTACAAAATACCACGGCACATATTCATCATGTGTATTGCTCAACTAAGTGCTTTGGAGCAGACGGAACAGTTAATTGAAGAGGCCACAGCTGGTGAGAGATGGCACTTGTGGCACTCGGCATGGTCGCTCACAGTAGATATGTAAATCAAGCCTTGTTGTATCAACAAATATAGTGATAAATCGACGTCAGTGACGTAATCATTTAAGTCATGAATCATTCGAAGTGTTGTTATCGAACATACAGGAGTAAAACAAGTATCACAGCAGCGACATGCCAGGACTACATTTAACTTTCGTAATTCACTTTCCCTCATTTCAATGCGTTCACCGCAGTGGTTGATCATGTTATAGTGTAGGTGATCAAAACGACATATGCTGGGAGTCCGAGTGGCAAATAAGAACATTTGACCGATTTGCGGATCGTTTCGTGCTTTACGCTGACAGCTTGTCCTTCATTCCCTTGACGAATGGGTGTTTTGATGATTTATCATAAACCGAATTGGTCTTTACAAACGAACACAGCTGCGGTGTCAACATGTAAACCAACTTATGTGCGAAAAGTGGCAAGGCTTGTGCGAATCACTCGTAACGTAATCATTTAATGATTGCTGATTGCAAATTGTTTGACAGGCAAAAGTTGTATTAAGCTTAACAGAAACTACAATACATTGGTCACGCAAGTTAGTGTAGCTATGTACATCATAGATATCAGCAGAATACTATATACCCGAGATAAGCAATACAACATATAAATATAGCAATGTAAGAATAAAATAACTTAACTCTTTGGGTGCCCTTGTTGTTCTCATCATTCAATACAAAAAGAGTTGAACAATGTAAGCGGCCAATATTGATGTTGAAGTTTATTCTATTCGTTAAGTGTTGTGGGTTCAGCCTAACACTCCGTAGACAAGGTAGATACTGGATGTTTCTAGGCTGATAGTCACATGACGACTTCTCTAACCTCTAACCCCATCACCATATAGTTCCCCAATGCTATACATAGCTAAGCTATACTTATCCTTTGCAATTAATGAATTAAGATGCCTTTGTAGGGGCTGAACTCGGTTCAAGTTATTGACTATCTCACAAGACAAAGGGCGACATGATGTCACCAAGCGCTGTAAGGTTGGTATGATAGATATATTATTTCCTGATGATGTTTATATACACTCAACGAAACCATAGAAATGTACGACATAGATCGATTGCTGCATTAATCATGTGCTTCAATCTTCACGTCTGGCAGTGCATGGCCGTAATATAAATATGTGTCATTCAATTGATCGCTCCAGTTGGTCCGTTGCATAATCATATTAATTACACGCAGGGCGACGATTATTGAATTGGTCATTAACGTCCAAAAGCAATTAATAGATTCGTTGTCGTACCATTCTGCTCGAAAATGATCTAGTGGGACCGACAGATGATGAGATTCTGATTGGGTGCCCTGACGAATCAATGTATGTCATCATTGTCTTAAGCAAACCACGAATTATGCAGTAACGCGCTTAGTAATAATACGCATCACCAGCAGGTAAAAGGTATATCAATGGGTTCCATATAGGTTTCCATATTCCATATATATAAATCTGAAATAACACATTGGTCATTCATTAAATTAACATTTACTGGGCGATTGCACAAGCAATTATTGATATGACAATCTGTATTCGTTGTGCTAACAGTAATAGCTGCTGCGAACGTGCACGGTCTGGACGAATCGGGATATACACCAACTGTTTGTTCTTAAACGTTTGCTTAGCCGTTGCTATAAAGATTACTTGATACGGCCAACAGGTGTTAATGGCATCTATACATGATTTATTATAAATAAACAGAGGATATGCTTTACACTTCAGTATATGATCGATTGGGTCGACCAGGCCACGGTTATAGATAAAGAGTGTTCGTGGTACAATATATAACATAAAAATATCCAGGTTAAAACGTGGTTGGCTAAGACGCCAATTAACTAATGGGCGACATACAGCATTTAGCATTATGTACCAGCATTGATTGAAATTGCCAAAAATGTGCTCATAATTATGCCAAGAATTACAGCAAAGCATTGGAAATGGTATTGTATTGTGTATGTACCACAAACAACCAAGGTGTTCTACCTCTCTAAGCAGCAGCTATGAAACCAATTACCGCATGATGTATATGTACAGGTGAGCAATAGAGGCTCACGAGCATGGTGAGTTTTGGCAGCAAACCGACGCCTCTCTCAAATGCCACTTGTGATATTGATTGCTTAGATGAGGCAACGCAGCATCTCTAAAACCATTTCATGCTGTCGTTCAATTGTAGTCATTTTATTTTGGGACCAGCGTAACAACTGGGATCGAATATATCGCCTTGTTTATATTCTGTTTGGTATCCATCAGCCTTTATGATTCAGTTCTACATCACACTGGAAACAAACCTTTATCATTTGGCCACGTCCTACATAATTGAATCAGATTCGAACACACGCATCGTTCGATGATTGTCTTCTTTTGTATTCTTTTTGTGTCTAGGCTAATTGAGCATGATGTACGAAGTAGGCTATTGTCGGATGATATCTTCAATCAGGATTTGCTGCAGCATGTAGATACCACGCGCAGCTGAGTACCGTTGAAAGATGACCATTTAGTTTCTCGATGCCTTGTCATGAATATATCTGCATAAAAGGGTAATGTACGTCGATCAGCAAACATGTGAATGTATCCGCTGTGACGTGAAGGAACCCTTTATTAATCATTAGAGTATGACTGTCAGGATGAGTCAAATCTAATTGGTACATATGATAGTGTGACTCTGTCCACTTGGAATTCGAGCGATAGATCAAACAGCCAGCTATGATAATACGTCATACGAAAGGCCTGAATTGTGTACTATGGATGTCAGCTGTAAAGCAATTGATGTACTCATATTATATGCGATCTACAAGCTACGTTTCGCTTACTCACCCTTCTGCTCGCCTTGGTGGAGTGTACTGATGAAAAGCATTCAACACATCAATCCAATTCCCATCCGCATTTGCTTGAGATGTACTCAATCAGTTGTATAAAGAGTGCGCGCAACCGTGCCGTTCTATAATTTCTGATACCCGTTCTCTATCATGATATATTTATAAAATCGTTGCCGGTAGAGAGCACAACCATAGCTGAGAATTATACTATTATGCAATTTAAGACCACCGAAACAATTATTTGGTCACTCAATGGCCCTTTTCAACTCGATTCCGTTAATCTATTTCAGCATATGATAAACATTAAGCATCGAACAAATAGTTTGGCTTTACACTGCAAGCTGACTGGGTCAGAAGTCAGATGTGCTGCCATACATCAAAGTAATGTGATTAAAGTCAATTTGTGGGGCCATTACGAATGACCGAGTCATATAGAGTGCTCCCATTAAAATTTTCCCCATAGACATGTTACTCTCTATGCGCATAATACACGACGCATGAAATAGTAATGTTTTCGAAATGGGACATTTGTCTATCCTGCTTGTAACATAATCGATGAGATATGTATGAGCTCTGGAAAAAAATCATTTGTGTGAATCGCCGTTCAAATGTGTTATTATGAATCCATGCCAGTAGTTACACATGGCAAATGTAAAATGTATGAAGCACATTTGATTAAGTTGTGGTTATTCACCTACATCTTTCTATGTTGCGTACAGTAATAAGTATCCTACGACTAATACAAGTGTTGCAGACGTGAGCTTTATGCAGGCAAACAGCATAAGAAATATGATTGAAGGCTCAAAGAACAACTCTAAATCTAACAAACATTACACATGTTTCTTAGGGTTCTGCGACGTGCATATATCAGATATATAGCAGATACAAGTGTCACTGGTCTATTTGTTGTCTAGTCAAATAGTTGAATGATAATGGGACCACATGAGAATTTCTTACATCACACATAGCATTGATCGACATATACAAACTGTGTGGCGGTGCTTGCAATGACACTAGTTGTGAATGATATGTACGGTATGTTGTCATAGAGTAACCTCTCTTTGCCCTACTGAAAACAATATGACCTTAATTATCTGCTCTACGCATGAACATTGACAGTAAATTAAATATCCAAGGAGTTGCCTGCTTTGACAATCGTTTCTGTGATGCATTATTTTATACAAAATCAATGCTTTAACAGTGAAAATCGTCTCCATAGGCTTTTATGTGGGAGGAACATTATGGAAAAGTCCACTTTGTACTACAAATTGCTGGTTTTTCGACTGGTGCAACGGTCGGTGGACCATTCCACACCGGGTGTATAGAACGATGTTTGATTCCTTCGATTTTGGCTAACTAAATCACATGTCTCTGTGATACCTGCATGCAAGTGATGGTAATAATGGGGGTGTTAACATCGCGCCATGAGTGTACACATAAATATATTTAGCATATCTCTCCCCTTCAATGATAGCAACAATCAAGTATGCCCATTTTCCCATCCGTTGGGAAACCTGAATAATTAAACTAACATCATAGTATTCCGGGATTAATTAGGTTATGCATAAAATAGGATTCTGAGAGCGATAGATGTAACTTGTGCAAATATGAGGGACATAATTAGTCTGTTGCTCCCAGCAGACATAATACGCCCTATGTGCATAACTTTCTCATTAATACACGATGTAAGCACGATAATGCGTACCTCCAAAATGAGGCATATGTCTGTCATGCATTGTTACTATCTTGTATTTAACTGCGATAAGCAATTATTTGTTGTGGAACTATATCGATAGTAACAAATGTTTTTCGAAAGGCATTTGGATATCACTGGCTATTCTAGCCACGGCATCTTTTCAATCATTGCTAGAGCCCACCCCACATTGCTCAGGTACAATATGATTAATACATGATTGAAGGTACAATTGAATAAAACCAATAACCTCAGTTCCAAGTGGCGCACGTGCTTGCTACGGATATTTGCAAATGTTGAACAAATGTGTCTTGCATCCTCATTGTATTTAATATTTATGCTCATGATCTATTATCGATTGCCTCAGTTTAACCACGACCAACCACACAATTACAGCTACGTAACGTATGCGGATCTGGATTTCAAAGCGGGCACCAAGTACCTAAACAACCGTTAATTTAGCACAGTGATGTTTCACATAACCCAGAGAGTAAAGCTTCTGTCTCCAGGGCTATTTTGTTCGCTGCTACAAGCAGATCTATTATTTTAAATATTGTACCATAAAATTATGCCACCGTGGAATGAGTTGAGCATTGAGAGAGGTGTCTGGGTTTTGCCTGACTCGTTGTCAAGAGGACTGTTCAGGGGTTAATGATTATCTCAACATTTAATTTAACAGATCATAGGGAATTTGCGGTGTCCGCCGTGACTTACTGACACAACAAATCATGTGTATCGGTGCGTTTACAGGTCCAGAACCGCGATAAACCATGTCTGTTCACGTCAAAAGCATACAAACCTACCAAGATGCAGTCTTAGACAATTTGAGATTTATCTTTAAGATGGTTTGTACAGCATTAGTGTGCTAGCTATATAGGAAATATAATATGACCTCAATGGTAGCATAAAAGTAAGCTTCGTAGGTACATTGATGCAGAAAGACAAGAGTATTCAACCGTGTTGCATAGTATGCGTAGACACCACACGGAATTACTCTTGTCGGGGGAGATTCTCACAGGATGAATAATTGCTCATACGAATTTGCGCTTATTCAACAAAAGGGATGTTGCATTTTGTGCACTCACTGAACAAATGGCTAGCCGAGTTGTTTTGCAAGAGATGTCGTCTGCTTCCAACACATCATAATCGTTTCAGCGTAGCGCAGCTTTGCGTTTTGCCCACTGTAATGACTCGACCTCACTAGAGTTAAGATATCATGATGCAATGCCTACCAATAGATCATTCAACTTAATAGAATCTTAATGTCTATTAAGATATAAGATTGTTGGAGTTGTTTGGTACAGGGCAGGTTCGGGTTGATTTTGTATCGTTCAAGCCATAAATAAGGTATCTGCTGTCAAATGGGGAGTCACGGATGCAGACATACTCGTACACTTCCGAATCAATACATTAATCTAAGGACGAAACCCTTGCAGTGTTTTATGACCCAATAGGAGCTATGGTGTCGTGCTACTCCTGAATTATCTGCGGAACCGATAGTGAAGAGGCTCTCTTGAGTGAACATTCGGCATCATGACAACCACATGCGGGTGTTCAATTTCATGTATCTCAAACATGGCTGTAGTAACGAGTGGTATAGGATTTTGCTTTATTAGTGTACAACGTGAAATACGCGGTGTAGTAAAGTCCAATGGTTAATATACGGGACCAAAGGTTGCGAACAACATGTTGCATATCATAGCCATATGAAATTTGCCGATTACGACTATCAATACTGTAATCCGATCAACAACAAATGAGATAAATTAACTGATAATTGACAATTAATAATTCGTATGCAATTTGTATAGCTCGATAACTATGGCGAACAATCGACCGAGAAAAAGCGAAATAGCTCAAAGCGATGGTTTTGTTTTGTATGGAGTTACTGTGCATGAACTTGCGTGTTTATACCCCTATAAAGGATGGCACCAGTTAATACCCGGGTCTATTATGATGACATGATGCAATGCTTAGTGGTGCACGACAGATCTGAGCATTGTCGTGACTCGTTCCTTTGACATGACTCGTGCACGCCATTTCATTCCTTCCATTCATCATTTATAGGTAGCACTCAAAAGATCGCCCATGAATAATTGCTCATAGGTTTAGGCTCGCCATTTATTATCCAAACAATTACAAAACGCTATGGAGTCCTTTCATCATTTTATGCTAATATTAAAGGGACAAATACGTCTATGATTAACGTCCACTGATCATCACAGATGTACCCGACTTACAGCGTCACATTACCCTCAATTGGTTTCTGTGTAAACGTTGGGTATTGGCGGAGTTGCGTGTCATTTACTGCCACTGTATATGCATGAACAAATACCTCCTGCGTCACATGAAATATTCAGCCTGCCCATAATAAGCTGGTGTTAAATGTGCACATGGGGGATCTTTCGGTCAGCGAGCTGGAGGATCTAGTAAAATGTGCGTTGCTCATCCGTCATTTCCATGTTCATATCGCGTGTTCAGTTGATATTTGTAAACACGGGATTAAACTCAACCATCGCTGTCCGCGATTAAGTGGACGAATTTTAAATTTTATTTGCTATGCACCAACGTACATTATACACTTTGAACTACCCTTGCATAATTAGGCATTCTACAAAAGATAGCTGCGATACAGAAAAAGTTATTGCTTATATTGTCTATTCTCTACAGCATATATTGACTATTCATCATACTTTATTAAAATATTTCCATATAAACTAAATACGTGCTGTCAAAGAAGAACAGATTCTAACTGTAATCAAATGTAAATCTAGTTAGTGTATCACGACGTGGTGTGCGCTCAAAGGGTAGAAATCGTACTATACGACCTGGTGTGTAGGACCCATGCATACTAACTTATGCATTCATATTTTATATAATCGACGAGCTGCGTTGATATTGAGCAAGATCCATGATTAGGAACCAGCAATACAGTGAAACGACAGCGACAAATTAGGACGCATTGAGTTGATTTGTCAGTGCACGACTGTATAACACCAGAGGCAATGTAAACACAAGCGTTGTCAGATAAATGTACAGCTATATATTAGCAATTACGGTACAACGAAATCCCAATGCAAGTATATTTATATATCACCTTCTGCACGTCAAGGAAAAGGAGACATTTGCCGTTACTATTCGGTTTGACAAGCAAGAAGATATGGCGGCTGACAAAACAACCGACTATCTTGTACCGAATGGAAAACCCTTCGCAACATTAGTCATCAGCATTATGACAGTAGCACACTCTGAGTGTCACATATATGTAATATATATTATCTGTCTATAAAATATTGTATCCATCAAGTGTATTAAGGGAATGTTTGAGATATGTTCCAACCGTGATAAGTCATTTTTCATTCCAAGGCTCGGTAGTTTAGGTTATTGTTGAGCCACATCCTAGTCAACAATACATGATTGAGTAAGATGGCTAACTGGCGCACATACGTCCTACACGAAACCCTTCGTAAATATGCCGTACAGGAATAGCGAAATGAGGTGCGAACATTAATCGTAACGTGTTGAATATGTTTTGCATCCGCATTATTCGTGTACTTTACGTGCACACCCGTTCTCTATCATTAATTGCCTACTTACAACAGAGGCACTTGGGATTACAGTCATAAGCTAGAAAATGCGGACGGCAAGCAACATGGCAACCGTTAGTTGGGCAAATATATATCTCATAACCCACAGGGCAAAGCTTCGTCTTCAAGGGCTTTTTATGTCGACGTCGCATGATGTTGCGAACAAATCCATAATGTTTATACTTATAATATGGAAAGAAGTGGCGCGGAATGCGCGGAGCATTGTCTGAAAAGCAATATCCGACTCAATGGTTGCGTTTCATAGGTCTTTTTCACTCAATTCGTCGCAATGGGATAAACCCATCTGGAGTATATGGCATGCTTATTGCTGCCCTTCTTTATACAATCACACATCAAGCTAGCCTATTATTAGATAATTATTTAATCTGAATTCATTGCAACATGCATAAGCTGTGTTATAGTGTGTCTTTAAATGATAACCGTCCCGATACGCTATGACGAATATATCCGCACCGAGATTCAAACAACAAATCTAATCACAGTTCACGTGCACCAAGCATATGTTACCCATGACTTAATCAACAAAACCATCCACGTCAGCGCAATAAACGCGCGACGAGCGCAATGGCAGTTGTAAATGTACCGTAAATTATGATATAGTCAAATTATCATGGTTCACAGCGAAATATAAACTGCGCTGTAAAAAGATCAGCAATCAATCAATTGCCAAGTAATCCTTTCCTGTAACTAAACTAAACTGATATATACAGACCAGGCATGGTTGCACTGGTGCTGCTCGAACCGGTGCTTACAAGAAGGCAGGATGGAATTATGTTTCATCACCTGGGTATCTAATTACTGGTGCTGAACAAACATAGACAAATCGGATACATTCACATGCCGTTGGCGAGTAGACAATCCTGTGATTCGGTGAAGTAAAACAATACCGAAGACAGCTTAGCTGGGAAGATAAAATATGTCGAAATGAAAGTCTGCTACGATGATGCAATTACCATATCCCAGTCAGCCTACATGTGGTTGATAGCATTTTGATAGGCGACCGGGGGCTATTATGCTTGGTAACGACCGGATGAACAAGATGTAGTTATTCAGCAAATGTAGGCGGCCTTGTTTAACCTGCGCAGTATTATGGTTGAACTCAACATATTTTGCTGGCAAAGGTTATTCAGGGTAAGTAGCGCATAAATATTGATTGCACTATTTTCAAAGCCTACAGCTCAGTAAGTGGTTCTGTCTAGTGGTTATATCATTCCAATTACAATGTTTTACTTGTGCTTATTACTTGCCGCAAGTATATCATACCACTTGGGTACACCATAAGTGACCAAGGAGCACTACCACTAATCAATGGACCATCTATTGGTCGATTACGTTTTTCGGTGTTAATGTAATCCTATGGACATCAACTGAGACAATAAAATGAATGAATGTGAGGTTCGTCTACAATTGCAAACCCAGTCAAAGCGAGATGACTGCGGATTGAAAGTCCAGCGCTGATACATGTCATATGAGTTACTCACTGTGCCAAACAACTGACACCATATGTTTTAGTTGCATTCGACCTGTAGTATATTGTGTACTAATTACATCTGTCCCGTACATGTCATCCTCACCCCTTGATATCTGCATTGCATTGTGCATAGTTATTGCATTGAACGTTTTCTTCATAACGTTAAATAATATATTAACCAAACTTCCTATACTGATTTATGTGTGTTTATTTGACGTTTTCGGCGTTTATGTACGATCGCCTGATGTTTGACAATTATCAATGATCGAATCAAATAGATTGATCCTATTTGGTTATGTAAGTATCCTGCAGGTAATGATTAATAATAAACTGATATTGGCACACCAGCTCAATGTTTGGGAGCCAGATCTTGAGAGCTTTAAGTATTAAATAGGTATTATAACACTGGAACCAAACCCTACTACAACAAAGATAAAGTGTGAGATTGAGTATTAAACAAATCTATGAATATACTAGTGCACGACCATATCGTCTAATATCGGGTTTGCTTCGCTTCATAACACAGGATAGAGAGCATGTGACCCGGAGATAGAGCGTTGAAAATCTGTAATGGTTCTGTATTGCAGCTATTTATGGCTTATTATGATGCGTTCATTTAATGATAATATATTTATAATATCAACGCAGGGACGGCTTTTGTGATCCCTTACATAGTACACACCATTAATCACACCACCTATGCCGGCGTTAACGTTATCTGCACCAGAACAATGGAGTACAAAAGGATGTAGACAGATAGGCGTTGACAGATTGAACCTTTGTTCGTTCCATATCAAAGCACATGCTAACTAATCTGATAACAATGAGATCGGTTCTCGTCATTTCCATGTGTTGAGTTATTGCTTAAAACAAGCTACATTTGCGCATTACAACTTATTATTATTAAAGCCTATGACCTCAAAATGGGTTTAGGATGCTACTGAATGCCACCACCAAAGACCACATATAAAGGACATATATGCAACTGATCATGCACAAAAGGTTGTGTTGAAATAATATTCAATCAGTAAATGGTGTAATTAACATTCTGCATGAGATTGGTATCACACTATCCCTTTCACTAAGCCTTAATAAATCATGCTGAAGCATGATATATGAGCAACGCACTGTTGAATAGTCTCTTCACTACTACTAGGTTATTGAAATATGATCGCACACAGATTAATGGGGCATTCACAAGGTTTATATTTATATAAATGTATCGACATATAGAATATATGTGACTGAAGGAAGCATCAGAGAAGCATAGAGCTGCTTAGAAGAGAGAGAGAGATAGACGAGAGGGGACCAAGAGAATAGGAGATAGGCGTGATAGCGATAGATATATATGACTATATATAGAAATAGAGATAGAGATATATATAAGTAGAAAGACATACTTATATAAGGATCAATATATGCGATTATAAATAGGGGATATGGATATCTATATATACTATCTATATATATGTGGATATTACATCATTTTTGCGTAATATCCTTCCGTTCAATGATTACTTCAGGAAATTGGGTCCATACCTAATACTGATAGCCTAATTATCATTCTGAGGTGAACGAGTTGATGATGTGGAAACATTGGATTTAAGCATTGGATATAATTCCGAGAGCGTCATGTGTAACTTGTATACAATCGTGGTGTCAAAGTAAGTGTGTCATATTCATATGATTCTCCCCATATTCAAGTCGAATTCATTAACATTATTTATTAGGGTACATATGGAACATGCATGATCTGTGTTTTGCCTCTTCGAACTTAAGCACATATTTCAGTCTCCTCTATTCACTTCGGCCAATTGATTATTCATCATGAATGTAATTATGGCATATATGAATAACGCACTGAACACTTGACATTAATTATAACGTGTTGCATCTCTCGTACATCCACATAGTTAATTAATGTACGTTTATTGCCATGATGAACTATTTATTGCCTCCTATAGTCAATACACTAAAAACACACGTCACTAGATAACGCATCCAAGTGGTTTATTGGGCAGAATACAATAAAAGACCAAATGTTACTTCGGCATAGGATATGCCGGTATATGTAACATACGAATTAGTGATCATACAACAAAAGCGTGGTAGCTCTTTCTATGCAATCTCTCGATCAATGTCTGACTGAATACGATAGATGGCTATATCATGCTCTTACGGGTAGATCGTTGAAGATGAGTTATCTTTGTCAGAATCCAATTGACAAGAGGACAGAAAGAGTCATTGCCATGTGCTTGATAGAAATAATCGAAAAAACACAATTGCCCAAAAGGTTTTACGACACCACGATATGGCTTTGGGTGACTAGTTTCATTTCTATGCACACATTTTCTTCCGCGCTATGTTCAGATGATTTTGGTGGTAATCTGTAATGCGCCCATCAATGAATAATTGCACATAGGTTAAGCTACTTATAATACAAACAATCAACCACTCATATGCAGTCTTATTATACACCTGCTTCGATCAAGGAATTAGATTATTCTTGCATGGTTGATTTGTAGTCAATATGACCAGAATCTTCTCAAACTCAGGCCCCCGTTTACATGACGTTCATTGCTGTGTCTAGTATGAGCTTTCACGTGACATGTTCGCCCAAAACAATTATAATCATGCCGGATTCCTGATTACAAACATAAGTGCAACTCACTGACATGATAAGCAAACGGCCATTTGTAAAAATGCAAGCCGATAAATTCCTAGTCTTTGTAATATAACAACAGGGCTTCGTTTGTCGCACCCCGATGTTTGCTTCTTATTGAACTCGAAGCCTGTTCACAGATATGAGGGATCCAGCCTATGGAATGTATATTGCATTCGTTTGGCAATAATCCAGAACTTTATAATTGGCTGTCCAATTTTATTAGGAAAATGATCTAGTTACCCATGAAGATAACGAGGACGGGTGGTTTATCATATGTTGTGTTGTTAGATCTAATTACCGAATATATTCGACTCATTCGTAAACATTGCCGTTGTAGCGTGTCTGATATCTGCATTGTATACATTAAATATATCAACACAATACGGAAGTTTTTTTTAATTTCATACCTGCTTTTTAGAAAGCATCGTACAAAGAATTTAATTCTCACTATGCAGCATTTTTGTGCCAGACCATGCCAATATACACAACGGCTCGAGTCATGATCTAGCTCGCAGCATGATTCGACATTAAATCGTTCGAGCACAACACGTGAACGTCCAATTGTCTTTACTGCCGACATGTGCCTAATTTAGCATGAATTATTTAATTAAATGCTCTAGATTCTGTTGTTTCTTTACATTGGATGCAAAGCATGTTACCTGAAAAGTGCCTGTGCTGAGTTATACACTGACTCATGAATGGAACAGAATGTACCAAATTAACTTGAACGACCTGGTTGCCGTAAGATATGAGCGGGGTCTACATGACTGCTCTTTGCAAATGTTTACAATGCATTAATGTGTAATTGCAAAGCCGTTGGGGGCATGGTCAATTATGTGCATCACAGGCATAGAATATTCCTCAAAAGGGTTTCTTACTATATTGCCACATCATCGACAATCGGTTTATTCAGTATCAACACGTCAACCATTGACTAGCTCAATCCTAGCAAATGTTCGACACAACTAACCAATAACAAAAGAAAGCTGCTAAAATGTATCGACACACGTAGTGTATGTGACTGAATGCATCACTAAGCATTAGAGCTGCTTAACGCAAGATCATAGACGAATCGGGACCAAGGTCTTTGATGCGATGGAGTGATGAAATAGGGGATGTGGATAAGTAGAAACCATACTTTTTTAAGGCAACGACTATCTATATTTGTATGTGGATTATTACATCATTTTTGCGTAAGCTACCCTTCCGTTCAATGATTACTTCAGGAAATTGGGTCCATACCTAATACTGATGGACAGCCTAATTATTATTCTGAGGTGAACGAGTTGATGATGTGGAAACATTGGATTTAAGCATTGGATATTATTCCGAGAGCGTCATGTGTAACTTGTATACAATCGTGGTGTCAAAGTAAGTGTGTCATATTCAACAGGCATGATTCTCCCCATAATCAAGTCGAATTCATTAACATTATTTATTAGGGTACATATGGAACATGCATGATCTGTGTTTTGCCTCTTCGAACTTAAGCACATATTTCAGTCCTCCTCTATTCACTTCGGCCAATTGATTATTCATCATGAATGTAATTATGGCATATACGAATAACGCACTGAACACTTGACATTAATTATAACGTGTTGCAAATGTCGTACATCCACATAGTTAATTAATTGTACGTTTATTGCCACGATGAACTATTTATTACCTCCTTATAGTCAATACACTAAAAACACACGTCACTAGATAACGCATCCAAGTGGTTTTATTGGGCAGACAACAATAAAAAGACCAAATGTTACTTCGGCATAGGATATGCCGGTATAATGTAACATAAGAATTGGTGATCATACAACAAAAGCGTGGTAGCATTTCTATGCAATCTCTCGATCAATGTCTGACTGAATACGATAGATGGCTATATCATGCAATGCTTACGGGTAGATCGTTGAAGATGAGTTATCTTTATCAGAATCCAATTGACAAGAGGACAGAAAGAGGCATTGTCATGTGCTTGATAGAAATAATCGAAAAACACACAATTGCCCAAAAGGTTTTACGACACCACGATATGGCTTTGGGTGACTAGTTTCATTTCTATGCACACATTTTCACGCGCTATGTTCAGATGATTTTGGTGGTAATCTGTAATGCGCCCATCAATGAATAATTGCACATAGGTTAAGCTACTTATAATACAAACACTCAACCACTCATATGCAGTCTTATTACCACACCTGCTTCGATCAAGGAATTAGATTATTCTTGCATGGTTGATGAGTGTAGTCAATATGACCAGAATCTTCTCTCTTCATCAGGAACCGTGCCGTTATCATGACGTTTCATCTGCTGTGGCTCTGATGACAATTTACATATACATTTATCATTCGCCCAAAACAATAACGACGCTAGACGATGTTTACCGCCGGATCATCCTGATTACAAACATTAAGTGCAACTCACTGACATGATAAATCGCCATAACCCGCCATTTGTAAAAATGCAAGCCAAATGATAAATTCCTAGTCTTTGTAATATAGGTACAAACAGGGCTTCGTTTGTCGCACCCCGATGTTTGCTTCTTATCGTTAACTTACCTGATGCATAAGCCTGTTCACAAAACGTTATGTTGTATGAGGGATCCAGCCTATGGAATGTATATTGCATTCGTTTTTCTTCATACACGTAATATATATTCTCAAAGACATAAACATGTACGACAGAGACAAATTTCTACATAAACACGAGGATCATTATGCGTGCCTGTCCGTGCATTACCACATTTACTGCTCTGTTGGCTCAGTTGCTTCATAATATTAGATAAACACATGCAGCGATGATAATATTGACAATAACGTCCAGAAGCAATTTATAGACTGGCTGTCGTACAATTCTATTAGGAAATGATCTAGTTACCCATGAAGATGACGAGGTATCGGGTGGTTTATGTTATGATGTATGTTGTTATCTTATTAGGGTAATATATTCAAAATGTCGTAAACATAACACCTCATATACAGCCAAGATATACATTGATATGAAATATATGCCCCACCTGGAACGGAAGTTTTAACAGGTTCCAAATAGGTTGCTATGCAGAGGTACAATATCGGGTTATTCAAACGAGCGTTCTCAACGTTCTTGACTAGACGATCAGTTTTCGCTGTGCTATGTACCATGCGGTGGCTACACAGTATGGTATATTCGCCAAATCATGCTTCTTCAACGGCTGCGCAGCATTTGTTGCAAAGATTCAATGAATGATAAGGTCCACAGGTGTTGTTATTGGCACCCACGAATAAGAAATGATGACCGACAAGGATATCCTCGCTTTCGTTGGCAAGGTGTAGTATAGGTAAAGTATAGTTGAGTTATAATTGCAATATAAGCCATAATGTGGCTAAGATAAAGTTGCCCAAGACGCCAACTAACAATCGCCATAGTAACAGCATGAGGCGAACGTGTTTGAAATATATTCATCATTAAGCCAGGAAACACAGCTAAGCATTCGAACAGTTATACTATGCTGTATGTACCATAAACTGCCAAGGTTACCACAACTTCGCAGCAGAAATGAGACTAATTACTGGGTGATGCAAAGCATATTACCTGAAGAGTGCCTGTGCTGAGTTATACACTGACTCATGAATGGAACAGAATGTACCAAATTAGCTTGAACGACCTAGTTACCATAAGATATGAGCAGGGTCTGCATGACTGCTCTTTGCAAATGTTAACAATGCATTCATGATGTCATCGCAAAGCCGTTGGGGGCATGGTCAATTATGTGCATCACAAGCATAGAATATTCCTCAAAAGGGTTTCTTACTATATTGCCACATCATCGAAAATCGGTTTTTTTAGTATCAACACGTAAACCATTGACTAGCTCAATCCTAGCAAATGTTCAACACAACTAACCAATAACAAAAGAAAGCTGCTAAAATGTATCGACACACGTAGTGTATGTGACTGAATGCATCACTAAGCATTAGAGATGCTTAACGCAGGATCATAGACGAATCGGGACCAAGGTCTTTGATACGATGGAGTGATGAAATAGGGGATGTGGATAAGTAGTAACGGAATTATTGTGGATAAGTAGTAACCATACTTTTTTTAAGGCAACGACTATCTATATTTGTATGTGGATTATTACATCATTTTGCGTAAGCTACCTTTCCGTTCAATGATTACTTCAGGAAATTGGGTCCATACCTAATACTGATGGACAGCCTAATTATCATTCTGAGGTGAACGAGTTGATGATGTGGAAACATTGGATTTAAGCATTGGATATAATTCCGAGAGCGTCATGTGTAACTTGTATACAATCGTGGTGTCAAAGTAAGTGTGTCATTTTCAACTGGCATGATTCTCCGTATAATCAAGTCGAATTCATTAATAATATTTATTATGGTACATATGGAACATGCATGATCTGTGTTTTGCCTCTTCGAACTTAAGCACATATTTCAGTCCTCCTCTATTCACTTCGGCCAATTGATTATTCATCATGAATGTAATTATGGCATATATGAATAACGCACTGAACACTTGACATTAATTATAACGTGTTGCAAATGTCGTACATCCACATAGTTAATTAATTGTACGTTTATTGCCACGATGAACTATTTATTGCCTCCTTATAGTCAATACACTAAAAACACACGTCACTAGATAACGCATCCAAGTGGTTTTATTGGGCAGACAACAATCAAAAGAACAAATGTTACTTCGGCATAGGATATGCCGGTATAATGTACCATACGAATTGGTGATCATTCAACAAAAGAGTGGTAGCATTTCTATGCAATCTCTCGATCAATGTCTGACTGAATACGATAGATGGCTATATCATGCAATGCTTACGGGTAGATCGTTGAAGATGAGTTATCTTTATCAGAATCCAATTGACAAGAGGACAGAAAGAGGCATTGTCATGTGCTTGATAGAAATAATCGAAAAACACACAATTGCCCAAAAGGTTTTACGACACCACGATATGGCTTTGGGTGACTAGTTTCATTTCTATGCACACATTTTCACGCGCTATGTTCAGATGATTTTGGTGGTAATCTGTAATGCGCCCATCAATGAATAATTGCACATAGGTTAAGCTACTTATAAAACAAACAATCAACCACTCATATGCAGTCTTATTACCACACCTGCTTCGATCAAGGAATTAGATTATTCTTGCATGGTTGATGAGTGTAGTCAATATGACCAGAATCTTCTCTCTTCATCAGGAACCGTGCCGTTATCATGACGTTTCATCTGCTGTGGCTCTGATGACAATTTACATATACATTTATCATTCGCCCAAAACAATAACGACGCTAGACGATGTTTACCGCCGGATCATCCTGATTACAAACATTAAGTGCAACTCACTGACATGATAAATCGCCATAACCCGCCATTTGTAAAAATGCAAGCCAAATGATAAATTCCTAGTCTTTGTAATATAGGTACAAACAGGGCTTCGTTTGTCGCACCCCGATGTTTGCTTCTTATCGTTAACTTACCTGATGCATAAGCCTGTTCACAAAACGTTATGTTGTATGAGGGATCCAGCCTATGGAATGTATATTGCATTCGTTTTTCTTCATACACGTAATTATATTCTCAAAGACATAAACATGTACGACAGAGACAAATTTCTACATAAACACGAGGATCATTATGCGTGCCTGTCCGTGCATTACCACATTTACTGCTCTGTTGGCTCAGTTGCTTCATAATATTAGATAAACACATGCAGCGATGATAATATTGATAATAACGTCCAGAAGCAATTTATAGACTGGCTGTCGTACAATTCTATTAGGAAATGATCTAGTTACCCATGAAGATGACGAGGTATCGGGTGGTTTATGTTATGATGTATGTTGTTATCTTATTAGGGTAATATATTCAAAATGTCGTAAACATAACACCTCATATACAGCCAAGAAATACATTGATATGAAATATATGCCCCACCTGGAACGGAAGTTTTAACAGGTTCCAAATAGGTTGCTATGCAGAGGTACAATATCGGGTTATTCAAACGAGCGTTCTCAACGTTCTTGACTAGACGATCAGTTTTCGCTGTGCTATGTACCATGCGGTGGCTACACAGTATGGTATATTCGCCAAATCATGCTTCTTCAACGGCTGCGCAGCATTTGTTGCAAAGATTCAATGAATGATAAGGTCCACAGGTGTTGTTATTGGCACCCACGAATAAGAAATGATGACCGACAAGGATATCCTCGCTTTCGTTGGCAAGGTGTAGTATAGGTAAAGTATAGTTGAGTTATAATTGCAATATAAGCCATAATGTGGCTAAGATAAAGTTGCCCAAGACGCCAACTAACAATCGCCATAGTAACAGCATGAGGCGAACGTGTTTAAAATATATTCATCATTAAGCCAGGAAACACAGCTAAGCATTCGAACAGTTATACTATGCTGTATGTACCATAAACTGCCAAGGTTACCACAACTTCGCAGCAGAAATGAGACTAATTACTGGGTGATGCACGACTACATGCAATTGATAGAGGCTCACCAGCATGCCGAATCAGGTTTTTGTTGCACTAAACTCAGACATGACAGGCCGCCCCTGTGTAGTAAACGGAATAAAATATCTGACTTATTAATACTCATCTGTGCAGTAACTAACATGAAAGAAATGTCAACAAGATGTTCAACCAGATAAGTGGCAAATATATCACATCCCATTTTCATGGTTTGTTCGGAATGGCCCAGATATCTCCCTCATAATAGACAGACATCATTGTGAAACACTGTTGAATGACACATGATGCAGGTTGTCACTGATCCGTGTCGAACGAATGCAAGAAATGTATCGTAGGGGACTGCTTTCAAACAAAATTCCAACACATAACACTTTCAAAAATATTTCCAATCACCAATGTGTTTTTATTTACCGTGTCCGCACAACTTCTGGCTGCTATATTGACAAAACAAATTTAGAGAGAAGCAAATACCCTTCTAATTTAAGTTACGAGGAACAGTGGGATTAGAAGCTTTAAAGTATTTTTGTATCGTTGCTCAAATAACCTTTAACAATAGCGTAAGCTACATCATGTTTGCTATGGATACCTTGACGTCATGACTTAAACCTGTGAATCTCCCAGAGATGTAGCAGATATAAGTGCCATTTGATCCCTTCATGTCTCACCAAATCATTATATGCTAAATTCTAAGACATCCGACATCAGATCGAAATGTTCAATGATGAAACTTGGTTTACAAAAGATATAAGTTGTGACGTTGTTAGGCTGACTCTCTTTGTATGCTCAAAGCCGATAATTATTGTGATCCGCTCTCCTCGATACATTAAGTTCGACTTACTATTGATTATCAATGGCCTGCCTAGACAAATGCTTGTGTGATGCAAAACAGCATAACTCCATGCACAATCATTGCTTTGATTATGGAAACGAAACAAAAAAGCTACTCTGTGCTTCTTTGTGCTTATGTTGCATTGTGATCATGTGTTTAAAGGGGATACATCTGCTTTGTAGGAGATAAGCATATTAACTAATGCATTCATATCATGTGCGATCTACTGCTGGGCAAGCTATGTGTGAACAAATTCAGCGCTTTCATGCAGTAACCAATTCCATTGGCTTAAAATACATCCAATCGGTCTCATGAAGTGTGAGGGCAACTAGGCCGACATTATCCCTCTGTTATTTGTTTCCCTTGAGACCACTCCTCGATCGACATATATTTCATTCCTGTTCTCCATTTGAAATCCCGAATCCAATGTATCAGTAATGCTATTACGTGCGATATGACTGATTAATTGTGATATGACTGCTGAAATATTTATATATCTATGAAGCTACTTGCAGCTTTAATGTGCTGGTACGTTGTGTCCGAAAGACCATCATCAAGATTAGCTCCCGCATAGAGATGTTATTCATGTCAAGGGGTGGAAATTAACGGTGAGTCGCCCGCAAATGGCGACAACAAACGATTTCGGGCGAGTTGAATTCGCCTAATCACGCGCCCGGGGAGTCAGTTTTCGCACTCTAGCTGTGTATATTACTTCTCGGCGTCATTGCCAGACTTCAAAAGCATGTCTTAGATGATTGTCTCCGTTTTTCCAGTGCTTTAGATCAGGGGCCGTATTCATAAAGTGAACTTTTTGAGACGGTAAGCTAAGTATTCTGTCTCAGTCGTATTCATAAACAACAGTTGGGTTGACTGAAATCTCCGTCAAGCTATTCTTTGCGAATAGCAAATGAGGTCGCTGACTCAAGATTAGTTGTGAATACGGCAACAGACCTTAGGTCAATAGGTCCGACCATTAAAAGTGACCGATTTATCAACTATGATCCGAAGTGCATATTTCACATATGATCCCACGTTACGGTGATTTTTTAATGCTCGCTGAAACACATGTACGCAATACATTGTGATTTTAGCCGTACATAGCCATAGCTGCCAAAATGGCCGGTAATGTTAGATAAAACAACAACAAAAACAAAGCTGATCTATCATTTTGGCCAGTGTCTGACATGTGGTAGTACTTTCTCTGTTGTATTACCGCTTCATAACTCTGGATACAAAGCATGCCGGAAGATGGCGCATATGGAATTGAACTCCTAGAATGAATTAAAGGATTGGCTGCCGGATGATCTGCAGGCATAGTTAGACGAATGCTCAGTTTGTTCCATTTCACATATATGTATATGTCATGCTATTCACGACATCAACCATCTTAAGACTGAATCAACGAGCGCACTGAACGTTCAATATAACTAGCTAATATAATAAGAAAGCTGCCTGGAAGTCTACATAGCGTGTAAAGTGATCGTGCGTAATGCGCTTTGTTGACTGCTCAGCAATTGAGTTACAATATCGATTACTTATCCTTAGGTGCAATATTTGATTGATGGGGTCCACGTATGTTATTTATGGCAGAATTTCCCATACATTAATCAATGGGTAGCTGTTGTCCCGCAGATTGGTGGGTATGATCTCCCCGCAGACACAATTGAAGGAATGAAGTAAGTACAAGTCATTATTATGCAAGATATTGAAGAAATATATTGTGCATTAACTTTACCTAAGAGAGTCCGCATTCTTGTTACATTTTCCAAATAATATACCAGTTCTTCCCAGCAATAAGCGCAAACGATACAGTTGAATACCACCACGTGTGTTATGACCACTGAGAAGAAAGCATTGTAAAGAATGGAAATGAATAGATAGAGCCACGACCAGACCATGACGTAAACTGTCGCTGGATTCATTGATATTTTTTAATTACCTACCCCGGCTGACATTTCCCAACAGTTCACAAACTTCCTTAGCTTCTACCTTATTTCTGGGAAGCTATACGTCAACAAGGCAAGCATACTAACATAACCTTGTCCTCACAATCCAGACATAGTTTTTGTTACACGGTAGCGTAACCACATAATAGTCGTATTCAGTTTTCCCATAAATCATAATTCACTCGCATAAGTGAAATGTTCACATCGATATGTACCATTGGGACACACTCCCACTACACATTCACAAATTCAACCCCCATGTCTTATCAAATCAATGTTCTATTCCCATGAGATCATATCCATACATTCCTCTTACTCCTACATTCAATATCAAGCTGATGGATTACCGAACAGCGTTATCTGCTCCGTGGATATTGATGTTATAAATAAAAGCAAGTTTGAACATTAAAAACCGAAATCTGCAAACGCCTGCAGAATGGACCCCAA
The DNA here is from genome assembly GCA_034190875.2 of Urechis unicinctus. NCBI lineage: Eukaryota > Metazoa > Annelida > Polychaeta > Xenopneusta > Urechidae > Urechis > Urechis unicinctus. The sequence continues at coordinate 16,797,946 of CM067354.1, forward strand.
CGTTTCCAGCAATAAATCGTTGGAACGTGTGCCAGAGGATATAAGACGTTTAGCTCATAGAAGCATGATTTAGACAGCTAACATTCTCACACCCCATACTTGCAGACTGATCGGCGGTTATACTAAATACAGAAGTTAATACGCTTGCCATTCCTGTTAAGCCTGTCGCTCACCAAACGAAATGTCACATAACTTATGTTATTCAGTGAGCGGAGCCGATCAGCTATCAAATTAATGTAGTAACAATATACGTATGGTCAGTGATCATCAACAAATGTTCAAATAACGAGGAAGACTGTTTCGACACGCGCATTTAATATGCTAATATGTAACTATACCACGGGGTGGTTTGTTAGTTATGCGAGGTTTATTGAAATGACAAGGAGTGTTACTTCTTCTACGTGTTCGTGATTTGACTATATGCTATGAACACTTCTAAGGATTGCTTCGACGACGCTTGAAATGAGCAATTACTTCCACGGCGTCTTTAGATCACTTGTTACGACTCAGATAGTATGTAAACATACCGTTTATTATGTTCTGCTGTATCAATAGTTATTTTTCCAAACCAATCATTAATGTATTTGCTAATTGGACTGTATGAGAAAACGACATATAATTATTATAAAATATTTTCCTTGCTGCATACAAGCGGTAACAAAAGCTAAATCGTCCAAAAACAAACTTGTTTTGTTCACCCAAGGAGTTAACAAATGAACACAGCTGTTTATTGTTACCTCATGCAAAGAAGAATGTTTTAACATTTTTACCCATAACATGCATCACAGTTGAACACGTAAGCGTTCATTTATTGATATACTTTCGCACCTTACTATTGTGTTAACAGTTTAATCATGTCTTTAATGTAGCTAACACTGACATTTGGTGCTGTAACATCTCACAAAATAAATACCGTAGAGCATTGTCTTGGTACAATGGGCTAAGAATGAACTATGTGCTGTGTAGGCTTACTGCTAACACACATGGTCTTTTATGGTCATGCACATGCAAACACACTAATGCACGTGATGTATGATGTTATTTAATCAAAGGGCAATATTCATACAAGGGGAACATGGAGTGGCAAAAGAAGTGCAATGGAACGAGGCACGTTTAGTCCGTGAAAATCCATCTTATTTGGCATTCAGGATCTACACATTGTTTCTCTCGGGAAAAATAACAAGGCTTCCCTCTGTCCGTCTGGCTTCATGATGAAAAATCACACCCTGCTCCCGACGAATGCAATGAGTAGTATCCCATGAGCATTGTAGCACTGCATTTTGAGGACACGTCACCAAAACCGATGAGGCTCGTACGATTTCGGTATATTGAGAGGAGAGTACCGCTCTCACGGCCACTTTGTTCCATATTTTGTCAAAATTATAGGTTAGTTCGCAACATAGGACGCTGTTGACACAGCAAGTCATTGAGAAAGAGGCTTTGTCCTGTTGGTTACATAAACGTCCGTGGTGGCAGGTATATAAAGAAGTAATGAATAATTGAGCATGGCAATGAGCGTAAGAGTTGTGTGGATGCAAGCAATTTTCAACAAGTTACGATTGATGAACACCGCTCGTTTCATTATTCATGTAGAGTGTGTTTGCGAACCATTTCATGAACATATGTACGTCAGTTCACCATCGTAATGAAGTTTGGTAATTGGTTCCATTCATTAGTATATTCAGTCATTTATCGTTGATTATACTCTCGATATGTAACGACAAAGTAGATGATAAGGCTCCAACAGCTAGGACCGCATCAATTTTCGCTTTCGTACGATACCATTTAACACAATCAATACAGATTTCTTGTGACGTTTTATACCCACATACAGCAAATGACGTTAACCCCAGTATCTGTCACAGAGCTCTCATTACGGAAAATGGATTGAGAGGCAAAATCATGAATGTAAAACGCAAAAAGAAACGACACTGAATGATGCAGGAATTCACATAATACCGACTGCTATGAGAAATTTCACATGCCATGAATATAAAAGATAAATTGTACCGACAATCTAAATAAATAATTAATTATACTACGGGATGGCAAAATTGTGTGTTTGAAAAATGACCCATTGCGGATGCACAAATTATCATGTGTGCAACACGTCATGTGCATAGAGGGCATCATTCAATGCAGCAATCCAGCAACAACTCACTTATTATGACTCACGAATGTGTACACGTTACATATATACATATAAGTATACTTATACTATCCAAAGCAGCAACTGCAATTCATGCTTCATGCACCACAGCATGTATATATTCAGACGGCATGAATTTGAAACAAAATGATACTCAGGTGTCCACTTTTTATCTTGTAGCAATTTCGGATATTGTCATCGCACACCCATTTCTGATGACTATAGCAAAAAACTCCTCGCCTGATTAATGCATGGGGTATTCCGCCAGGGGGGCTCATAACAACACCCATATGCCCCATCATCAAACACAGCACTAAAGATAAACAATCGATGCAATAACACTATTGGCGCGTACATGTTGTTCTTCCATATCAGTATGGACGCAAAACGTTTATCAACTGTACGTCGACAAGTTGCTGTAATAAGTTGAATTGAACATTCTATACACTCATTCACTGAGTCTTAATATATTAATGCCATACCTGCAACTATATGAACGTTGACATGAACCAAAGATTATCGCTCGATGAATGCAATAAATATGTCAACCCCTTACGATACGTAATCTACATAGCTCATGCACATGCATTCTCCATTGATGCACATTTGGTGTGATCAGGATACAATGTATAACAAAATAGTAGTCTCTGCGTTGACATTATTTATATGTATCCCTGACCTGATCACTACAAAAGCGATGACAGGGCAGACGTCATATAACTGTTCATATATCATGGAAGCTAGGTTATTTCCGGAAAACAAGTTGAAACAGATTCCGAACATGTTACTTTGCAATGATACCTGATACGCCAAGTAACTAATGAGCAATATATATTATCAAAAATATAAACATGTACGACAGAGACAAATTTCTACATAAAGCACGAGGTTCATTCTGCATGCCTGTAGGTGCATTACCACATTTACTGTATCACTATTGGTGATACAATGGACTGCTCTGTTTGCTTAGTTGCTTCATAATATCAGATAAACACATGCAGAGCAGTGATGATAATACCGGCTATACCGTCCAGATACCATTCATAGATTGGCGGTCGTACAATTCTATCAGGAAATGATCTAGTTACCCAAGAGGTATTGGGTGGTTTATGTCATCATGTATGTTGTTATCTTATTAGGGTAATATATTCAAAATGTCGTACAAATATCATCTCATATACAGCCAAGATACACATTGATATGAAATATATGCCCCACCTGGAACGGAAGTTTTAACAGGTTCCAAATAGGTTGCTATGCAGAGGTACAATATCGGGTTATTCAAACGAGCGTTCTCAACGTTCTTGACTAGACGATCAGTTTTCGCTGTGCTATGTACCATGCGGTGGCTACACAGTATGGTATATTCGCCAAATCATGCTTCTTCAACGGTTGAGCAGCATTTGTTGCAAATATTAAATGAATGATAAGGTCCACAGGTGTTATTGGCACCCACGAATAAGAAATGATGACCGACAAGGATATCCTCGCCTGAGTACATGATCACTTTCGTGGGCAAAGTGTAGTATAGGTAAAGAATAGTTAAGTTATAATTGCAATATAAGCCAGAATGTGGTTAAGATAAAGTTGCCCAAGACGCCAACTAACGAGCGCCATAAAACGACAAGTAACAGCATGAGGCGAACGTGTTTGGAATATACTCATCATTAAGCCAGGAAACACAGTTAAGCATTTGAACAGTTATTCTATGCTATATGTACCACAAACTGACCTTTTCAGCGTGATATATATCACCTCTCTTCGCAGCAGAAGTGAGACTAATAACTGCTTGATGCACGACTACATGTAATTGATAGAGGCTCACCAGCATGCCAAATCAGGTTTTTGTTGCACAAAACTCAGACATGACAGGCCGCCCCTGCGTAGTAAACGGAATAAAATATCTGACTTATTAATACTCACCTGTGCAGTAACTAACATGAAAGAAATGTCAACAAGATGTTCAACCAGATAAGTGGCAAATATATCACATCCCATTTTCATGGTTTGTACGGAATGGCCCAGATATCTCCCTCATAATAGACAGGCATCATTGTGAAACACTGTTGAATGACACATGATACAGATTGTCACTGATCCGTGTCGAAAGAATGCGAGAAATGTATCATAGGGGACTGCTTTCAAACAAAATTCCAACACATTGCACTTTCAAAAATATTTCCAATCACTCAGTGTGTTTTTATTTACCGTGTCCGTAAAACTTCTGGCTGCTATATTGACAAAACAAATTTAGAGATAAGCAAATACCAATCTAATCTAACATACGAGGAACAGTGGGGTTAGAAGCTATAAGGATTTTTGTATAGTTGCACAAATAACCTTTCGCAATAGCGTAAGCTACATCATGTTTGCTATGGATACCTTGACGTCATGAGTGAAACCTGTGAATCTCCCAGAGATGTAGCAGATTTGCCATTTGATCCCTTCATGTCTCACCAAATCATTATGTGCTAAATTCTAAGACATCCGACATCAGATCGAAATGTTCAGTGATGAAACTTGGTTTACAAAAGATATAAGTTGTGACGTTGTTAGGCTGACTCTCTTTGTATGCTCATAACCGATAATGATCGTGATCCGCTCTCCTCGATACATTAAGTTCGACTTACTATTGATTATCAATGGCCTGCCTAGACAAATGCTTGTGTGATGCGAAACAGCATAGCTCCATGCACAATCATTGCTTTGATTATGGAAACGAAACAAAAAAGCTACTTTGTGCTTCTTGGTGCTTATGTTGCATTGTGCTCATGTGTTTAAAGGGGATACATCTGCTTTGTAGGAGATAAGCATATTAACTGATGCATTCATATCATGTGCGATCTACAGCTGGGCAAGCTATTTGTGAGCAATTTCAGCGCTTTTGTGCAGTTACGAATTCCATTGGCTTAAAATGCATCCAATCGGTCTCATGAAGTGTGAGGGCAACTAGGCCGGCATTATCCCTCTGTAATATGACTCTATTAATTGTGATATGACTGCTGAAATAATTATATATCCATGAAGCTCCTTGCAGCGTCAATGTGCTGGTATGTTGTGTCAGATTATCAAGATTAGCTCCCGCATAGAGATGTTATTCATGTCAAGGGGTGGAAATTAACGGTGAGTCGCCCTCAAATGGCGACAACAAAGGATCTCGGGCGAGTTGAATTCGCCTAATCACGCGCCCGGGGAGTCAGTTTTCGCACTCTAGATGTGTTTATCACTTCTCGGCGTCATTGCCAGACTTCAAAAGCATGTCTGAGTTGTTTGTCTCTGGTTTTTGTCAGCGCACGAACCCATAACATACGCGTGTGTCAACAGGCTTTAGATCTGGGACCGTATTCATAAAGTGAGGTTTTTGAGACGGTAAGCTAAGTATGCTGTCTCAGTCGTATTCATAAAAAACAGCAAGTCGTTGGGTTGACTGAAATCTCCGTCAAGCTATTCTTTGCGAATAGCAAATGAGGTCGCTGACTCAAGATTCGTTATGAATACGGCCACAGACCTTAGGTCAATAGGTCCGACCATTAAAAGTGACCGATTTATCAACTATGATCCGAAGTGCATATTTCACATATGATCCCACGTTACGGTGATTTTTAATGCTCGCTGAAACACATGTACGCAATACATTGTGATTTTAGCCGTACATAGCCATAGCTGCCAAAATGACCGGTAATGTTAGATAAAATAACAACAAAGACAAAGCTGATCTATCATTTTGGCCAGTGTCTGACATGTTGTAGTACTTACTCTGTTGTATTACCGCTTCATAACTCTGGATACAAAGCATGCCGGACGATAGCGCATATGGAATTGAACTCCTAGAATGAATTAAAGGATTGGCTGCCGGATGATCTGCAGGCAAAGTTAGACGAATGTTCAGTTTGTTCCATTTCACATATATGTATATGTCATGCTATTCACGACATCAACCATCTTAAGACTGAATCAACGAGCATACTGAACGTTCAATATAACTAGCTAATATAATAAGAAAGCTGTCTGGAAGTCTACATAGCGTGTAAAGTGATCGTGCGTAATGCGCTTTGTTGACTGCTCAGCAATTGAGTTACAATATCGATTACTTATCCTTAGGTGCAATATTTGATTGATGGGGCCACGTATGTTATTTATCGCAGAATTTCCCATACATTAATTAATGGGTAGCTGTTGTCCCGCAGATTGGTGGGTATGATCTCCCCGCAGACACAATTGAAGGAATGAAGTAAGCACCAGTCATTATTATGCAAGATATTGAAGAAATATATTGTGCATTAACTTTACCTAAGAGAGTCCGCATTCTTGTTACATTTTCCAAATAATATACCAGTACTTCCAAGCAATAAGCGCAAACGATACAGTTGAATACCACCACGTGTGTTATGACCACTGAGAAGAAAGCATTGTAAAGAATGGAAATGAATAGATAGAGCCACGCCCAGATCATGACGTAAGCTGTCGCTGGATTCATTGATATTTTTTAATTACCTACCCCGGCTGACATTTTCCAACAGTTCACAAACTTCCTTAAGTTTTACCTTATTGTTGGGAAGCTATACGTCAACAAGGCAAGCATACTAACATAACCTTGTCCTCACAATCCATACATAGTTTTTGTTATAGGGCAGCGTGACCACATTATAGCCGTATTCAGTTTTCCCATAAATCATAATTCACTCGCATATTACGAGTGAAATGTTCACATATGTACCATTGGGACACACTCCCACTACACATTCACAAATTCAACCCCCATGTCTTATTAAATCAATTTTCTATTCCCATGAGATCATATCCATACATTCCTCTTACTCCTACATTCAATATCAAGCTGATGGATTACCGAACAGCGTTATCTGCTCCGTGGATATTGATGTTATAAATAAAAGCAAGTTTGAACATTAAAAACCGAAATCTGCAAACGCCTGCAGAATGGACCCCAACGGTTTCCAGCAATAAATCGTTGGAACGTGTGCCAGAGGATATAAGACGTTTAGCTCATAGAAGCATGAATTAGACAGCTAACATTCTCACACCCCATACTTGCAGACTGATCGGCGGTTATACTAAAAACAGAAATTGATACTCTTGCCATTCCTGTTAAGCCTATCGCTCACCGAACGAAATGTCACATAACTTATGTTATTCAGTGAGCGGAGCCGATCAGCTCTCAGATTAATATAGTAACAATATACGCATGGTCAGTGATCATCAACAAATGTTCAAATAACGAGGAAGACCGTTTCGACACGCGCATTTACAATTGTGTGGTTGTTTTTGTTACAGACACGAGCATTGTTAATATGTAACTATACCAAGGGGTTGGTTATTAGTAATGCGAGGTTTATTGAAATGACAAGCAGTGTTACTTCTTCTACGTGTTCGTGATTTGACTATGTGCTATGAACACTTCTAAGGATTGCTTCGACGACGCTTGAAATGAGCAATTACTTCCACGGCGTCTGTAGATCACTTGTTACGACTTAGGTAGTATGAAAACATACCGTCTATCATGTTAAGTGTATGTTCTTCTACTTCAATATTTATTTTTTTCAAAACCAATCATTAATGTTACTGCTAATTGGACTGTATGAGAAAACGACATATAATTATTTTTCTTGCTACATACAAGCGGTAACAAAAGCTAAATCGTCCAAAAACAAACTTGTTTTGTTCACCGAAGACGTTTACAAATGAACGCCGCTGTTTATTGGTGCCGCATGCAAGGAAGAATGTTTTAACATTTTTACGCATAACATGCATCACAGTTGAACACTTAAGGTTTCATTTATTGATGTACTTTCGCACCTTACTGTTGTGTTAACAGTTTAATCATGTCTTTAATGTAGCTAACATTGACATTTGGTGCTGTAACATCTCACAAAAAAATACCGTAGAGCATTGTCTTGGTACAATGGGCTAAGAATGAACTATGTGCTGTGTAGGCTTACTGCTAATACACATGGTCTTTTATGGTCATGCACATGCAAACACACTAATGCACGTGATGTATGATGTTATTTAATCAAAGGGCACTCGAACAATATCTATTCATCTGAAATATTCATACAAGGGGAACATGTAGTGGCAAAAGAAGTGCATATGAATGGAACGAGGCACGTAGTCCGTGAAAATCCATCTTATTAGGCATTCAGGATCTATACATTGTTTCTCTCGGGAAAAATAACAAGGCTTCCCTCTGTCCGTCTGGCTTCATGATGAACAATTACACCCTGCTCCCGACGAATGCAATGAGTAGTATCCCATGAGCATTGTAGCACTGCATTTTGAGGACACGTCACCAAAACCGATGAGGCTCGTACGATTTCGGTATATTTAGAGGAGAGCACCGCTCTTGCGCAAGCATTGTCAGACATTACTTAAACAATGCTCCGCACATTCCACGGCCACTTTGTTCCATTTTGTGTCAAAATTATAGATTTGTTCGCAACATAGGACGCTGTTGACACAGCAAGTCATTGAGAAAGAGGCTTTGTCCTGTTGGTTATATATAAGGCCGTGGTGGCAGGAATATAAAGAAGTAATGAATAATTGAGCATGGCAATGAGCGTAAGAGTTGTGTGGATGCCAGCAATTTTCAACAAGTTACGATTGATGAACACCGCTCGTTTCATTATTCATGTAGAGTGTGTTTGCGAACCATTTCATGAATATATGTACGTCAGTTCACCATCGTAATGAAGTTCGGTAATTGGTTCCATTCATCAGTATATTCAGTCATTTATCGTTGATTATACTCTCGATATGTAACGACAAAGTCGATGATAAGGCTCCAACAGCTAGGACCTCATCAATTTTCGCTTTCGTACGATATCATATGATACAATCAATACAGATTTCTTGTGACGTTTTATACCCACATACAGCAAATGACGGTAACCCCAGTATCTGTCACAGAGCTTTCATTACGGAAAATGGATTGAGAGGCAAAATCATGAATGTAAAACGCAAAAAGAAACGACACTGAATGATGCAGGAATTCACATAATACCGACTGCTATGAGAAATTTCACATGCCATGAATATAAAAGATAAATTGTACCGACAATCTAAATACATAATTAATTATACTACGGGATGGAAAAATTGTGTCATTGACAAATGACCCATTGCGGATGCACAAATTATCATGTGTGCAACACGTCATGTGCATAGAGGGCATCATCGTTCATGCATGCAGCAACAACTCACTTATTATGACTCACGAATGTGTACACGTTACATATATACATATAAGTATACTTATACTATCCAAAGCAGCAACTGCAATTCATGCTTCATGCACCACAGCAGGGATATTTTCAGACGGCATGAACATGAAACAAAATGGCCGGCATGGATTGTTACTCAGGTGTCCACTTTTTATCTTGTAGCAATTTCGGATATTGTCACCGCGCACCCATTTCTGATGACTATAGCAAAATACTCCTCGCCTGATTAATGCATGGGGTATTCCGCCATGGGGGCTCATAACAACACCCATATGCCTCATCATCCAACATAGCACTAAAGATAAACAATCGATGCAGTAGTACTATTGGTATGGACGCAAAACGTTTATCAACTGTACGTCTTAGCAGATATCATATTGCTGTAATAAGTTGAATTGAACATTCTATACACTCATTCACTGAGTCTTAGTATATTTATGCCATACCTGCAACTATATGAACGTTGACATGAAACAACGATTATCGCTCGATGAATGCAATAAATATGTCAACCCCTTACGATACGTAATCTACATAGCTTATGCACATGCATTCCCCATTAATGCACATTTGGTGTGATCAGGATACAATGTATAACACACAATAGTCGTCTCTGTGTTGACATTATTTATATGTATTCCTGACCTGATCACTACAAAAGCAATGACAGGGCAGACGTCATATAACTGTTCATATAACATGAAGCTAGGTTATTGCATTACGTAACACCATGAATCAAATGTTTTTTGAAATTAGCCCCTATCTATGCGAGGAAACGCAGCAGAATAGTTGAATGGTTATTCTATTCTGTGTGCACCATAAATAGCCAGGGCAGTCGCAAGGAAAAGATTTTCCTTCCAGTCGTGATATAAACAACCTCTAAGTAGCGGACATGATAATCAATAGAGGCTCACCAACATGCTGATTCAGTTTCTGTTACAGCAAACTCATCTGATATGACAAGCAGCTACCTTCAAATGATACGTTGCGAGGAAACACCGCATCTCTGAAATCCGTAACTGTTTGCTGTTGCACATGCTACCTACATTTTCCAAGAACCATCAGGTCCAAAATAGCTGTTCGTTTGATTTAATAATCCTCGATCAAATTATCTTTATATTGGGCTTGTGTTGTAAATACCGCCATATGTGAATTAAATTCTGTTTAGTATCCATTAAATAGGCAATGGTATATAACTCTTGCATTTAAAATAACCCAACAAACTGACGTTAATTACATCAATTTGACAGCAGCCATTCTTTGTCCGATGCTTTAAGGATGTCACATGCTGAACTGGAAAGATCCATTGAAGGACCATATAATCATTTTTGAGGTCTTTAATGGCTTGAAATTATAATTATCATATAAAGTTGGGCTTTCCAACGGCGACCATTTTATGACATATATGGTGATAGAGAGATGGTATCACAGGCATGAGATTATGGACCGACAATGCTTGCTCAGTTGCTTCATCGTGATACTGTAAATACTTACGAAAATTGTGATGGATACTGTCAAGTAACAGCCATTCGTTCAACTATGAAAACACGTCATGTAGGAATAATCAACAGCGTCGTAATTAGTTGAAGCAAACTTATCATTGCATTTTGCGCAAGAAAACAGGATGCAAGAAATTAATACGCAAACGCCCAGTGATTATGCAATTGTGTCTGTACTCTGATGGTTTTTCTGTTATATTGCACCCATAATCCATTATACGGGAAGGATAGGAAATTGGTAATTCTTATTTAATCCTTCATCACGGGTGCGTATTGACACGTTGTTGATAATGGATTCTAGTGATCGATATGTATGCAATCATAATAACCAGTGGAGCGCAGACAATTATTATCATTGAAATCTCGCTAATCATATCTGAATTTGAGATATCACGCCGTTAATGCATCAGATATTGTGTCTTCAATCTATGAAATCAATTGTGGCGATAGTAATCAGTCTTCTACACAAGTTAAGGTTACAGCTGCATGCCCTGGTGACAACCGCATCGTGGGGTGGTTCTTGGTTAACGAGGCGTAGTGCCTTAGGGTGATTGAAACATATTGACAAAACGATATGTCACAATATTGCCATACCTATGTCAATGAGTACGGCATGTACAACGTACAGCCAAGGTTGCGGCAGAGGAAAGATTGGTTCAGCCCGCGTGATATAAGCCTCACATATTAATCTCGCTAATCCAACTGGCACCTAATTGGTTTTCGCTGTGGTGCTTTTCTCATTGCATGTGTGTAGCACATTTGGAGAAGCGCATCCGACATCGGATAGTATTGGAGGGACCATATATAACACGTGAACATGTTTGTGAGGTCATAGTGAGTGAATTATTACTTACAGACATAACACTCCCTACAACTATACTTCAATACACCAAGATGCAAGTATAATCGAATGTTTCATAATACGTCTTGTGCTGAATACCAGTACGATAACAAACCTTTCTTCGTTGAGGTATTTTCATTGGGTAGAGCATTTATGCACATCTATTCTAGTTCCAGACATTATTTGAAACCAATATCACCAACTACACATGACAAACGTTAGAACAGAAGACGGCAATTTGTGCATGGCTTGGTTATTGTATTTAATTATCTTTCTCTGCTTAATTATCAATTTGGTGGATAAATGACATCCTCCAGCTGTATTTCGACAGGACGGTGACAATTATTTCTGTTTAAAGGACCCCTAAATGATATTGCGTTGAAAGTGAACTATTTAGATCTCAAACCGAATCACTGCAAATTGCAGACAACCTTTGCTTGCAATATCAACCCATAGAGGAAATAAATGCTAGGTCTTGATCTGGAGTTTCCCTAATCACAGACGCATATCGATCCAACGATGAAGAGCTAGGTAAATAATGAACGCTGTGGTCATTAGTGTTGGTGTGTTAGTCTGGGTATGATCGTGGGGATATGGCCCAGTTATGACAGACCCCGAATACTGGTGGGGATGTATTCCTGTTATGACAGACCGGGTACGATGGTTGGGAGATTGCCCTGTTATGACAGACCGGGTATGATTAAGGGGATGTAGCCCTGTTGTGACTGACCGGGTACTATGGTGGGGATCGAGTCATGTTACGAGATCGGATTAGATGGCGGGGATGTAATCTGTTATTTTATTGATGCAGTTAATATAATCTAATGACACGAGCCAATCACAGCCGCTTCTAACTTCTAGCATGCTATTGTGTACAAATCACCATGGTAAGTATTCGCGTGTGTATTGCCCAACTAGGTTATACTTAGGTGATATTATCGAGTCGGAGTCGCACAGAACATCCTAAGACTCATTTGCGGACCGCCTAATGCCTTTACGCTGACACCAGCGAGGCTTTCATTATATGTTATTGCCCATCCCTATTTTAGAAAAAAATCATAACATCAGCTGGAAAACATTAATGCCATTCATTCCCTTGGCGATGTGATGATTTGACCATTCAATAAGCTTTGACTGCAAAACGTAATTATTTGAGCCCAAATTCTTTAGTTGTGAATTCCAGTCTCCGATACTGCCAGGTGTAACTCAAACAGCTTGCACGTTCACACACTTGTCCACAGCCATCATACTCGTTTGCAACTTTTCAACAGTAGAGCGGGTAAGGTAGTAATATATATGATCGACCCCACATGCGGCGATGAAACATATCCATATGATAGGGTAAGGACACAATAATACACTATTTGGTTGGACATGATGGACATATGTCAATCATTACAACAAGAGTGGAACACATAAGAAGCCAGCACTGAAATACCAGACCTTGACGCAAATGTCTTACAATGTTGTACAATATACGCGATTGGTAAGCAGCACCTGAGTAATCAGCCAACATATGACTTCCTAAGAATGCACCATCCATGAAGAGTCAAGTTCGATTTCTCCCGACTGTAGGCATGAAATTATGATGTGTTTTTCGTTGTTTATATCAGACTGTAAGGCCCGGTACGCTGGATCGATACATATCAGCCGGCGGGTTAGTGTGTTTATGTTCACTGTTTATTTCGTGTGAGAGATACCAGACAGAACGTGCAAGCTGTTTGAGTTACACCTGGCAGTATCGAGACTGGAATGCGATCTTACAGGATGTCTAGGTAGCGAGTATAAACTTCGCACGGGTCCTCCAACGTGGAAACAAATAAATCTAATTCACGTAACATCTGCATTTGATTCTACAAACAACATTTTAACACTCATTGAAATCGTACAAATGAACGACAGAGATATATTTCCGCATAAAGCAAGAGGTTCATTCATTGTGCCTGGAAGTGTTTGGGCATATTTCCCACGTTTATGGGTTATTCAACTGACTGCTCCATTTTGTTACGTTGCTTTGTATTAGTAGATAACCGATTGTGTTGCAGAGCCGCGATATCAGAATCAACAACAGCAGAAGCAATCACGAAATTGGTTCTCGTAGGAAATGATTCAGTTGCCCTAGTTAAGGACCAGGTTCTGGCTGGGAGCCCTTACTAGGAATGTCATTATTGAGGGGCAATTTAATAATTAATTCAACGCCTTCATGTGTCCTAAAAATACAACCGTAGGTGAATCAACGACCAGTCTCCCAGCAATAATACGCATCACTAAGCGGCATATATATCAGCGGGTTCCGTAATAGATTGCCACATTCCATATCAATAAATCTGCGACCCATACGGTTGTCATTGATTGCCTTAACAATTACTTGACCGCCGACTACACATGATGTACGGGGTATAGCCTACAGTTAGGTCGGTTAAGATATCGTTGCCCACCTCGACGCCAACTGACTAATGCGCGCAACATTACCCATATCGTTTTGCATTATGTGGAAGCATAAATCTCACGCTGTCGGAATATGTTTGTAATTGTTCCCAGAAACACAGCAATGCATTTGATTGATAATCCTGTGCTGTATGTACCATAAACATCCTGGATTGTCGCAAGGACAACATTTGCCTTCCAAGTGTTATAATTGCACCTCTCTACTCAGCAGCGATGAGGCCAATAACTGGTTGATGTATAGATACAGGTAATCAATAGACTCCCCAATTGCCGATGCAGGTTTTGTTGCAGCAAACTCGTCAGATGTGATAAGCAGCCACCTTCAAATGCTTCATATGTAATTCATCATTCAGACTCACAATGCATTTTTTTGCTGCCACACGCACGTCGATTAATAGCTTGATGACCGGGTAACAGAAAGAGAGCATGAAATATAATATGATACCATATGCTTACATTGGATGTTGCGAAATGTGAGATATGTGGCATATGCTACCTATATATCCAAGAACAAACAAGTGTAAACAAGCAAGCCATTAGTTTAAATAATCCACGGTTGAAATATCAATACAACGTCCTATTGTAGAACAATCCGCCATATGTTGATTATAGTATTGTCACTCACAAATGCGGTAACTATGCTGTATATCGCTTTTACCATGTGACACACCACAAGTATGACTTATTCATTTACATTATGTGGCAAATCAAAAAGAGCATGATTTGCCCCGCAAGGTTAGGCCGATTATTTCGCTACAGCGTAGTGTACTCATTGACATTTCAAGCGCCGCAGAAGAGAATTTGTGATCACATCACTGGGAAGCAAATATTTACATAAAAGTATTTTGTTTCACTTCCCAGCTCACATTGTTGATGGAGACGAACGTGCATTAGACTAGCTGTTTATCGGATGGTGCATTCGTAATGTGCCGAACAATCCCGCAAGCAACAAATTGGTGTTCTAACATTCAAGGTCGATTACTGCTTGTCAGTTGTGCTTTCATCATATACCCAGGTGTGTAGAACCAGGTGTGTGAAATATTGGAGGTAGTTTTGAAGCTCTTTACACCTGCGTATTTTTGTGCGGGTTGGTGAAACTGCTGGTCTTTGATGCCCACTCCATGGTTTGATGCTGGAGGAAGATGTCTGTTTATAATATTTAGCCGCGTTCAAGGAATGATCGTCCTCTTTGCTTGGATGCAGCTCAGTGCTCTTTTGTCAAGTACTGATGTTTAACTAAGGATGCTTATCATGGAGTATTAGGGCTTTGATATGAACAAAGTTGTTACTGTTAATGCAGTAACGACGTACCTCTCTGCGTGCCCCAAAACAGTAATTATCGTTACCACGTGATATGCCTAAACTAGACAGGTGCGTGTGTGATACAAACCGGCGTAACTCTACAAACAGTCATTGCCCTAATAGAGGAAACCAAACCCAAAGGCCAGACAAAGAGGCTTCTTTGTGGCTCTTCTTGCTAAGCAGCAGAGGTTTTTTTTCCACAGTTGGAAGTGTTCTACAGTAGCAGGTTATCACACGAGCTGATAAACGAAACCAATAAGGTCAGTCGGACACCTGAGATACACGCAATATCGCAGCTAACAATTGATCAATTGCTACGAATAAGGAACTCTGCTTTGATCAATGAAATATGTTTCTTCATATAAGTATCACCAGACAGGCAATATGATATTGCTATGCGTCTGATTTCCCTTTGGTTATGATTGCGTTAATGCACTTTGTCTTAGCCAATCGCACGTACCAATAACACAGTTGTCCTGAAATTAGCTCATGATTTGCTGGCATGAAAATCGATGAGCTGCATACCTGATAAGTGCGTATGTCTCCTGCGAACCTGAATGTGATGCTTGTCGTTAATTTTCGTTCTTTTCAATGCTTTCCACACAGTTGGTGTAACACATATTATTGCACAATATTGACGCATGCGTGTATTGCTTGTGAGTACTGTTGCTTACTGGAATTTATTACATAGAAAATACTTTATAAATGTGAGTTATTGTAAAATAATGATTTTGTTAAGGCATTTTTGGCGAACGTAAATGATGTCCGATGATCCTGACCCATCCATATGAACTTACTAATCAGATTATAATGATTTACTGGCTTTGTGCTGGTAATAGTAATGGTCTTATTCAAAGTTTTTGTACATCACTATCTTGAATATCGTGCATAATATTGGTTGGATAATATCGATGTACTTTCTTTCCTTGTCTATGTGGTGTTGGGACAATTTAATATGATTGTCGTTCAACAACGAACGCAACCACTCTTGCAACACACACACACACACACATATATATATATATATATATATATATATATATATATATATATATATATATATATATATATATATATATATATATATATATATATATATATATATATGTCATAATGCACAATCACTGACATAAATTATTACATATATGTCTATGGTTCATCCTGTGGCTGGATATTATTTTGTGGCATCATAGCACAATATATCCGTCTGCTTAATGAACGTGACATTCCGTGATGCGTGCCAATAACAACACTCATAGGCCCCAGCAATTGAAACCAACAGTAACGCTACTGGTGTATAAACCATATGGCAGTCTCCCAAAAGAACACAACTGCCAAAACATGATTTATTGAGGTGCTTGACCTCATGTCCTGGTAATTACGTAACTGTTACTTGTACATATAACATACATTACGACCTTCACAATATTACTGAACAGTTGTACTTTCGTTAAGCTATTGATTGTCTATGGCATCACAGAATGGTCGGCTGTTCTTAACAGGAAGCGGATTCCTGCCGATTCCAGTAACGAGGCCATAGAAGCGCAATGATATTTTAGCATGCTAAAACACCATGCTTTCAGACCGATATGTAGTTACAAAAATACAGGCATCAATAAACCAACCTTACATTCACAATAAGTCTATCGCTCACCAACGAACTATCAAGCACCGGATATTGCATTGAGCAGTGGCGATATCCAGACGGTTATACACGCTGACAGTGCATGCCTTACCAATGGTCTTCAACAAATGCTAAAATAAAAGTAGGCGTAAACTTTGACACATGTTCCCTATATAATGCTTGACCGTTTTTATACTGACAATTGTTCCGTGTGCTATTCATATATAACTTCACCAATGGGTTGTCTGGTATTCATGCAAATTGCATTTACGTGGGCGTTTCATTGTCTATGCGTACGTGCATGAGTTCCTCTGCAGGTACTTCTGAAATAAATTATGTCCAAAGCTGCCAGGTGTTTTATTGCATGTGTAAAACAATGACAAGAAATGCATACAAACAATTTGGGAATTATGTTCTGCAACCTGTATATTTGATTTCATTACCCACTCCAAGAGCAGCAAAATATTTGTTTATGGAGCTGTTAATTGAAACAAAACGTATGCATATGCTGCACTAAAGTTGAAAATGTTTGTGTTTGTGTATGAATGTAGTTGACAAGCATGCTGTAATACTTCAAGTGTAATCATAGTTTGTTGCCATTTTATCTGGCATTTACATTTGAAGCTTAACAAAGTCTCTTTCAAAGGAGTTGGATGGAGTAGGATTGTATTGCTTTTTTTGTAGGTTCAGTTAGGCGTAGACTAAACACAATATCAAATATCCATAGATCGCAATATGTTTCGAATCCACACTATCGTACGTTCCATCCCAGAATCAATTAGTCGTTGCCTCCTTATAAACGAGGCACCTCCCTTAGCTGTATTACACTAAACTGCGAGATAATTCATCAGACCGGGCCCTGGCTATTAATCATACTTTAGACAAGATTTGACTAATCATACTTAGTCTCCATGCAGTTGATCGCCCTTGGATGGACGAATACTAAGGAGAGCCATCACATCTTATGTTGATCTTGTGGACTAGGCTAAGTAATTGAGCTATTGTACACATTTATGTTAAACATGCCTACTCAGTAACGCGATTGAGGAAAATGACTTTATGTATTGCTGACAGGAGGTACGCCGGGCTGAATAATTAATATTGCAACGGCTGAATAATATATATGGCTAATATCCGGAACGGCTTGTGGCTGATGCCAATCATTCCCGATCTTTCCAATGCCTTATGATCAGTGCTTATACCACATCAGATTCCTTTAGAAATACTATAATTGCTAGCGCATATTGCTTGCGAGACCTTATTGTTGCTTGGAATGATTTATAATTCGGAGAATGTTTTATGAAAGTGGGTTTAGTATATAACTTGGTCACAGGGTTAGAGTTAGGGTATGATATGCTATGAGAACAGACTATGGTTTTGTGACTCTGCTCTGACAATCATGGTGTAGTATATTAAAGGAATAGTACATCATTCCAATACAAATCTTGCATTATATCAGAGAATGAATATCGACATACTTCATTCCAGGGGCAACAATGTGTTGAGACTATTCTATACGGTTGTTATTCAATAACTAATACATCTTGCGTCAAGTACATCATGCGTCAAACATGTAATGCATAGCTTTATAAAACGGGCGTGAGTCAGATTGCATAAATATCAAACATTTTAGACACCTATATTCGAGGTGAGTTATTTTAATTTGGGTTGCAATTACATTTGCTGATATCTTCATCAAATGTCTCTATGGATATGATACCATGTGATTAAATACGCCACGATGCAGGAGACAATTCCATGTAAAACACAGCTTTACAGAACAGGCGTAAGTAAAATATCAAGCATTTTAAACACATATATTTGAGTTGTGAATATTTTATTTTGGCTGCAACGCAGAACAAAACATCACTTTACTTTCTCATTTATTGACATCTTTATCAAATGTCTCTAGTATTGCAAAGAATATCATACTCCACGTGATTAAATGCGCCGCGACGCAGGAGTTATGGAAAAACTAAACGGCTGTCAGGTATATTGGGAAGAATCATGAATGGCAGCAGCTGTCGCGTACAAACTTATGGTACGCTGTCAAACGGTTTGACATTGTCCATTAATGTTTTCAAGAATGTTTACAATATAAAATGGAAAATGATTAATAACTTCAGTGCCCTCAGCAATTCGATGTAATGATAGCTATTAATTAACAAAGAGCATTGCGGGTGATTCAATGCAAGGATGGGGATTTGTAGGCAGCCTGGATGGATAAGTTTAGTATTGAATACAAGGCTTTTTACAGATACTAAACAAGGGGGACGGCGTAAAAACAGAATCAGCTTTTTATGCACACCAATCCAGTAGGCAACCCAGGGCTTTGCCAAAGATTCAACGATTGATTGACCAGGCCACATGTGGACTATTGAAGCGGGATGGTCTCATTCATGTTGTCGTGTTTTCAAAAAATAGAATAAGTATCTGCAAGTGTTGGCATCAGCTCACCAATATAACCGATATCGCATATAAAAAACATTAGAGATGTGCCCTATTACTACTTCCAATTTTCAACCGTTCATTAAATCTGATGAGCAATCGGATCTCTTATCTTTCTAGCTCGGACAGGACATACCTATAAACATTGCATCATGTCAACGTAATGAGTGTCATGGATCATGGGCAGATAGATATGATGCTTTAAATATGCATATAAAGTGTCATGTGCTCCCTTAGGTCAGAACAATCTCTTGGAATAACGAACTGCTCCTCAACTAGGTCGGCAATAAAGCAATCTCAATACTGCTTCAGCCTGTGGCAAAAATAAACCGGCGTGCGCGCAGCTGGATTTTTTTCGCGCCTGTGCTTCCCGGGATAAGATCACATACGAAGTCAGGTAAGGCTCATACATCACTATACTTATAGCCTATGCCTGGAATCAACTGGGCTGGTGTGAGGAGAGATGTTACGGTAAATGATACAATGCTGTTATTAAGTTATCAGCGAACACTATTAAGTCGACAAGCGGTTGATTGTCTGGTGTGCTCTCTTTTCGGGACAGCAAGTTAAAACGTACCAATCCAGTAACATTGTAAATAACTTGCAGA
Organism: Urechis unicinctus; assembly: GCA_034190875.2. Taxonomy (NCBI): domain Eukaryota; kingdom Metazoa; phylum Annelida; class Polychaeta; order Xenopneusta; family Urechidae; genus Urechis; species Urechis unicinctus. The sequence continues at coordinate 16,818,103 of CM067354.1, forward strand.
GGGTTAGGTGAGATAGATACTAAATTGAAATGAATGACTCAAACGTTAGCTCACACAGGGAACAAGTCATGTCTGCGTGTTATTCAGTTGGACTCGTTTTCATGTCTTCTGCTCAGTGTTTATAAAACACATGACAAAACCCACAAATAAATCGCAGATTGCAAAGATGCATTGATTGTTCGACAATATTTACAACATTGTAGGCTTCGTCTGCCACTAGTGACATACCAGGGTGACATATGGCATGAGTCAGAGACGCAAATGAGAACTCACAAGTGTTGAACTCTGCACTGTATGCACCACAAGAGTAACAAACGTTTGGTCTAACGAAGTAGCTCAAGATGTCAATAAGGAACAGCTGCGAGCATTTATCACAAGGATCGAACATGTCTTAAGTCCATCAATCTCGATAATCTAATCTTCAGTTACTTCCCATGCACATGTAGGTTTTGGTGGAAATTTTACGAGTTGTAGCCTCAAAATGAATCTTAAGTGGCCTTTGCATGTCTTGTTCACAACACGATGGATGCATGCCCCAGGAAGTGCTTTCTTCCACCAAGATCATTACATAATCGCATTTGACGTTCCTATCGACTGCGCAATGTTTGGTGAAGTTATATTTCAATGGCTTTTGTTGCTTGATTGCACATGGCGCGACCCAAGTGGGTCGTTGAAGAAGGTAAAGAGAGAACAAATGTGCTGTTGGCGAATCAATGAACATCCGCTAGACTCAAAAGTGCAATGTGCTTCGAGTAGACGGTTTACGCTCTCCGGTTTATGATTCAAGCTCTAGTCGCTGTAGTCGGCTAGGAGTTGCTTTGTAGGTGCTTGCGTGTTGCCAATGATGGACTCCAGAGGTTTCTACGTACAGTTTGTTTCCACTGAATTTATAATAAAGGTGACGCGGATCAGCAAGGCACGTGATCAAAGAGCATGGTTATGTAAACTAGTGGTGATTAATATGCATTCACGTCATAAAAACCTTATCATTGCTGACTAATAGTTTCATTAGGACGTCATTCGCCATCTTTGATAATGAGTTTCAACATAAATGCTGCATCTACTCATTAACATTAACCGTCGATAATGCACGAATCACTGCGTTTCCAAGCTATTAACATGACATCAATCATGGCGATAGTAATCCGGGATCTACGAGTGATACAGGTATTAGCTGCGCGCTAATGTATAAAACCGTCCTTGGAGGTGTTCCTCTTGTGTTTTACGCCGTGTAATGCTTTGGAACAGGTGAAACAGTCGATTGACGAGGCCGCAGAAGGTGAGCTGTCGTACCTCTGTTATCGTCCTATGCATGCTTATTCACGGCCAACAGATTAATCGGTCATTCGTTGCGACGTCAACAAATATTGCAATATTATCAATATTAATGTGATAGTCAGCATAAGAAATGGCTATGTTTCAATTTATTGAATTCAGGAAGGAATGGATGCTTGAATGTGAACGGCAAATACAAATGAATAAAATCAGTGATTTCAATTAGGTACCAGCCGTTTGGAATCAATTGTAATGTTAGAAAACGCTCCAATTATTCGCATCAAAGTAAAGCCCAGTGTTAAGTTGACATTTTGAAACGGCTGTGTTAAAATGCTTCAAGTAGTTGCTGATGCAACTTTTGTTTTTAATTGGCACTCTATTTGATTGAGCTAAATTGGGCTGAGAAATTATATCTTAATGCAAGTCTGCTGATGTAAAGTAATCACTTCAATTCAATCAGGAGACATACAGTTGAATACTGTATAAAATATGTGACTAGGCTTTATTATATGACAAATGTAAACTGTGTGGATAAAACGTACCTGCTATGTAACACATCCCGACCTGAAACAGCTTTGAACTGCTGACGGATAAGAAATTCTTGGGTTGGGTGGGCCGAGTAATTCATATCAATGCAAGATAATCTTTGGGTTATGAACTCATGTCTTCCATTTCCATTTGTTTACAAGCTCCAGGCTCATCGGTTATCGGCAACACACCTGATTGCACCCAGCAATGAATTAGTTCCAGTCTATTATTTTCCGGAACAGATAACAACATTACGAGCCTCTAACATCACTTGGTCATAACATTAATGAGCTGTGAGAATACGAGCGAAATGTAGCACTGAAATTCAGGCTTCTTTCAGATTATCAATAGATTATTTGATAAAATACAGATAGCTTTTTTAAGATGACAAGTTGAGTTTGCCATCTCAACCGTATTCAAAGCCAAGCGTTTCTCTTCAGTCATGGTGTTGTCGATGTGTCAGCGAGACAGCTCCTAGTGATGTAGTGTTTCCACTAAATGAGATAATTGCTTTCGAAATTGTCATGGCATTGCTTGATGTCAATAACCAACAACCCACTTCACATTTCGAATAATTACATTTATGGAAAGCAGACACCAAGGACTAACATCAATTTTTCCCCATTTCGTGATAAACTTTCAGATTCATGAAAGTGCCAACAAATCATGAATTGTGAGTCGCAATTTGTCGGACAAATTGACAGGATGCATTGAAGTGTCAATGAATTCCAACGGGCAGTCAGATACCTTAAGTCTATGAGGAGTGGAAGGTTATATTCATCGATCAATTGCAATGCTTTAACGGCATAAACGGTGAAATGTATCTTCCACTTATGTATTCTTTTGTGATTTGTTTCATCATATCTCAACAGCATTTTTCACATAGGAAGTGCTCAAGCTTAAACAAGATGATGCATACTGTTTGAACGTCTGCTATAGAGGTGTGATTGAAAGTGAAGAGCACCTGCCAACGAAGGTATTTTAACTTACTATACAGTAAACTGAACAGATTGAATTAGGATGGGCAGTAAATTGCTGGACTACCGCGGTAAATGTTAGTACGTTCAAATATCAATGCTCGGTAATTACTGTGATATAAACAAATGAATCACAAACGAGAGGTGCAGTAATTATCGTCATATTCGTATTAGCTGTTTACTTTATAGCAAACACAAAATCATTCGATTTTGTCATTGCAAATGTATTTGCCGCTTTGCAGCACAAGCCACCTTAAACATGATGTATCTGCCACTCAAGCGACAGCGTAGTTTTGGGCTACTTACCCCCCCCCCCCCCTTCCAAACCACCCCCATGTCAACCATGCC
>CM067354.1:16826230-16856057 GCA_034190875.2 Urechis unicinctus
GATTCGAACACACGCATCGTTCGATGATTTGTCTTCTTTTTGTCTTCTTTTTGTCGGATGATATGTTCTATCAGGATGTGCTGCAACATGCAGAAGCCTCGCGCAGCTGAGTACCGTTGAAGGATGACCATTTAGTTTATCGATGCCTTGTCATGAATATATCTGTATAAAAGGGTAATGTACGTCGATCAATCACAGCAAAGTCAACTGCGCACACTGCAAACGGTGTGACATATGATACGCTTTACTTAATCAATAAGACCACGGATGTCATCACGATACAAGAGAATGTATCCGCTGTGACGTGAAGGGACTTTTTATTAATCATACCATTATGACTTTCAGGATGAGTCAAATCTAATTGGTACATGTGATATAGTGTGACTCAACTTGAACTCCGCCGAGAAACAGCCAGCTATGATAATACGTCATACAAAAGGCATGAACATGTGTACTATGGATGTCAGCTGTAAAACAAATGATGTACTCATATAATATGCGATGGACAAGCTACGTTTCGCTGACTCAGCCTTCTGCTCGCCTTGGTGGAGTGTACTGATAAAACGCATTAAACACATCAATCCAATTCCCATCCGCATTTGCTTGAGATGTACTCAATCAGCTGTATAAAGAGTGCGCGCAACAGTGCCATTCTATAATTTCTATTCTCTGATACCCTTTCTATATCATGATATATTTATAATATCGTTGCCGTTAGAAAGCCCAACCATAGCTAATAATTATACTATCATGTATTCCATCAATCTATTTCGGCACGTGATAACCATTAAGCATCGAACAAATATTTCGGCTTCACTGTGAGCTGACTGGGTCAGAAGACTGATGAGCTGCCATACAGCAAAGCAATGTGATTAACGTCAATTTATGGGGCCATTACAAATGACCGAGTCATATAGAATGCTCCTATTAGAATTGTTCCCCATAGACATAATACTCTCTATGCGCATAATACACGATGCATGCATTAGAATAATGTTTCCGAAATGGGGCAATTGTCTATCCTGCATATAACATAATCGATGAGATATGTATGAGATGTGGACAAAAATCAGTCATGTGAATCGTCGTTAAAATGTGTTATTATGACGCCATATAAGTAGTAATACATAACAAATGTAAAAAGTATGAAGCACATTTGTTTAAGTTGTGGTTATTCAGCTACATGGTCTTTTTATGTTGTGTACAGTAATGATGATTTTACGACTTATACAAGTGTTGCAGTCGTGAGGAATAGGATTAAATGCTTGCACCATTACTCAAAGAACCACTCTAATCTCATTAACATTAACATATTTCTTAGGGTTAGTGCGACGTCTCAATCTCATATATCAGATATATAGCAGATACAAGTGTCATTGGTCTTTGTTGTCTAGTCCATGATAATGGGATCACATACGAATTTCCTACATCACACCTAGCATTGATTGACATATACAAACTGTGTGGTGCTGCATGCAATGGCACTAGTTTTGAAAGATATGTACGGTATGTTGTCGTATGACCTTAATTCTCTGCTCTATGCATAAACTTTGACAGCAAATTCAGTATCAAAGGAGTTGCCTGCTTTGACAATTGTTTCTGTGATGCATTCTTTTATATACAATCAAAGCTTTAATAGTGAAAATCGTCTCCATAGGCTTTTATGTGGGCGGAACATTATGGGAAAATCCACTTTGTGCTAGAAATCGCTGGTTTTTCGGCAGGTGCAACGGTCGGTGGACCATGCCACACCGGATGTAATAGAACGATGGTTGGTTCCTACGCTTTTGGCTTACTAAATCACATGTCTGTGTGATACCGGCATACAAGTGATGGTAATGAAGCCAGTAAATATCAATACGACCCGGGAGACGTGCACCATCGTAGCTGGCAATTGATCTATTGTGATGAATAATGAGCTCTGTTTCAATCATTAAAATTGGTTGTTCAGATTTGTATCATCTGACGGTAAATATGATGGTGTAAATGTGACCGACAGGAATAAGGTGTGACAACCGAGAAACAGCCATGAGCTCGGCTTTGATAAAACGTCTTGCAGTAATATTACACTGTGTCACAGATAGATCCGTCACAAAGCAATTCCAATATCATACTAGCATATAGGTAAAGTACGTTGTCGCTTTCAGAACTGGCTATCTGTACCAGTACTACCAATGAAAAAGAATATAAGAAAACAGAAAAGACTTATTCGCTCCCTAATCAATAAATAATGCCTTGTGCTGAAGACAACATTGACAGCATGGTCGCACTGACATGTTTCCAGCGAGTGGGCAATACCGCGTCCCGTCAGCATAGGGTCGGGTGATCCCATACAGGAGCCGGATTTGCCAAATCATAGTCAGTCTTCTTTGGACTAATTGCCATTTGATAGGCGAATAAAGCAGGGGGTGTTTACTTTTGTTGTCGATTGTGGGAACCAGTCTTAACTAGTAACGCAGCTGAACAGAAGGTTAGCAGGGCTGAACTTGTGATATATGATATCTGTTGTGCATCTGTGTACGGGAATCCATTCAATAAGTTAATCCAGGTACCATCAATATGAGCGCAACTGGGCAAGCATTATCGTTCTGTAATCTGCTAAATCTGTATGTTGCTTCATTGATTTGCATATAAAGCATGATAGCATTACGCCATGAGTGTACAAATTAACATATTTAGCATCACTCACCCCTTCAATGATAGCATCAATCAATCACATCCATTTTTCCATCCGTTGGGAAGCCTGACTAATTAAACTAACATCATTGTATTCAGGGGTTAATTAGTTTATGCATAGAATAGGATTCGGAGAGCGATAGAGGAGAGTTAATAGTGCAAATATGAGGAGATATAATTAGTCTGTTGCTACCAGCAGACATAATACGCCCTATGTGCATAACTTTCTCATTAATACACGATGTAAGCACGATAATGCGTACCTCCGTCATGCATTGTTACCCTCTTGTATTTAACTGCGAAAAGCAATTATTTGTTGTGGATCTATATCGATAGTAACTAATGTATGTTGTGCGAACGACATTTGGATATTCACTGGCTATTTTAACTACGGCATCTTTTCAATCATTGCTACAGCCCACCACATATTGCTCACGGACAATATGATTAATAAATGATTGAAGCTACTAATGAATAAAACCAATTACCTCAGTTCGAATTGGCGTACGTGCTTTCTACGGATATTTTCATATTTACACAAATGTGTCGTGCATCCTCATTGTATCTCATGTTTATGCTCTTAATCTATTATCGAATGCCTCAGTTTAACCACAACCACCCACACAATTACAGCTACATAATGCATCGTACAGGGATCTGGATTTCCACGCGGGCACCAAGCAACTAAACAGCCGTCATGTTAGCACAGTGATGTATATCATAACCAAGAGAGTAAAGCTTCGGTCTCTAGGGCTATTTTGTTCGCTGCTGCAAGCAGATCCATTATTTTAAATGTTACACCATAAAATTATGCCACCGTGGAATGAGTTGAGCATTGAGAGAGGTGTCTGGGTTTTGTCTGACTCGTTGTCAGGAGGACTGTTCAGAAGTTAATGACAGCAGTGTTCGCCGTGACTTACTGACACAACAAATCATGTGTATCGGTGCGTTTACAGGTTTAGAACCGCGATAAACCATGTCTGTCCACATCAAAAGCATGCAAACCTACCAAAGTGCAATCTTAGACAAATGGACTGAGATTTATCTTTAAAGATGTTTTGTACAGCATCAGCGTGCTAGCTATATAGGAAATATAATATGACTTCAATGGTAGCATAAAAGCAAGCTTCACAGGTACATTGATGCAGAACGACAAAAGTATTCAACCGAGTTGCATAGTATGCGCAGTCGGGGAAAATATTGTTCCGTTTACACCACATGGAATTACTATTGGTTACACGAAACGGCTGCGAGCAATAACGGGGAACTGCAGAAGGTATGATTGTTTCTGCTGTGCTGCTAAGATGGTAGGAATTCCCCATCCTAGTCAAACAGAAGCCAGTTCATACTCTGAAGTATATATTTAAGGGCGATTGATATTTCGATCCATAGTATGCAATTTATAAAATCGTAATGCCAAATTAATCATGACTAACTATTGACCATCCATACAATAATTTTAAAATAACTTTTAAGTTTAACGAAGTGGTAGTTATCATATATTCTATGGACCTCGATTAAACCTGTTAGGAACTATTGTGGAATATAGTGCTTTGAAGAATTTGCGCTTCAAGAACACTCCGTAATAAAATAAACATAATGCTTTATCTCCTAAGGTTCCTTGATGTCATGACTAAAAATTGTGAATCTATCAGAGATATAGCAGCCGTGCCGTTTGATCAACTTATTCCTCCTCCAATCGCTGCTTGGTACTTGGGTTATTATAGGCTGTCAGTCATCAACCATAACGTTGTTTGACATGACCCAACTCAGCGGCGAAGTATAAGATAAATGTTCCGATGTTGTAGCGCAACCGCTCTTTGCGTTCCAGCATTTATTCGATTTTTACTTATAATGCATTGCTCTATGCACAACCATTGTCTTAATAGAAGAAACATATGCCATAGGCCTTTGTGTGGGTCACATATTATATAAATATGTTACTTTATGCTGAGCAGCCGCGGATTCTTCCACCGGTGCATACATGGTTACAGGAAGAGATGTTCGATTTCTGCGATTGCTTCGCATTCGTTTTACTAAGTAGCGTGTACGTGGACTTGTTTCAAAGCAAGCCACGTGCCTGATCGAATCAGATAAGTGTTGTGAAGGTATTTCTTGTTTAAGTCCGGTTTCTCTTCTGTAGTGGCCTGAGCCGTATACTCAGATATATAACGACTTCGGTGAGCGCAATATATATTTATTGTACTACAACCTAGCACCGCGTTAAATCAGTCTAACGCTTACATTCCCTCAATCCGAACTCCCCAGCCAACCCGTATCATTCACTTATATCCCACACACATCACATTACCTAACTAGGGCCAGCCCTCTTCCTTAACTGGCTGACCAATCACAGTCAACCACGAACATACTCGGACTGACCCCCAATACATGTTACATAATTATTTAAACAAACGGTCAGAAGCATACAACATTAAACAAACGGTCAGAAGCATACATCATTACAGCGCATTGAACGCTGTAACAACTCCCCAAGTGTTGCGTATCCCTAGACTTGACGATGTACTTGACGCGGTAGGACAAAATAAACCAAAATACTTTTCAGTGCTTGACCTGTCGCAGGGATTCCACCAAATCCCACTCGACGAATCATCGCGGGATAAAACAGCGTTCATAACTCCCTCTGGGAAATTCCGCTACAAAACTATGCCCCAAGGTTTACGTAACGCACCCACTTGTTTTCAATCACTGATAGACAAGCTTCTCAAGGGTATTCAATACAAGTACGTAATGGCATATATTGATGACATTTGTTGTTTTTCGAACACATTTGACGATCACGTATCACATCTAACGGAGATCTGCGAATTTGAAGTTAAAACCGCAATAATGCTTTTTCGTAGTTCAAAATGTTAATTTCCTCGGTCATGTCTTGCAGCCCGAGGGAGTATCCCCGAACCCCGATAAAGTCAGCGTCATTCACTCCTATCCCATAGTGGAGTGTGTAGCATTTTAGAGTCTATTTAGAAGGTAAGAAATTCGAATTGCATACCGATCACTCGGCTTTGAAATGGATTCTAGCAGTTAACATCCCGCCTGGCTAAGTGGGCTCTGTTTATACAAAGTTTTGATTTTGATGTCAAGCATGTGAAAGGTTCATGCAATGTGGTAGCTGACGCTCTTAGTCGACGTCCCTACTCCTACTAAAAAAACACAGGCCGACCTTGTCATTAACAACTATCCAGATATTGCTATGGTGACCGCAATAACCATAGATGCTTCGACGCAAACTTCAGTTGAAGATGCGGGCTACAAACCCCAAGCAGACTCTAACAATGTCCCCCTACATTCGTCTTACACCAGGCCATACCGCCCTTCAGATTGTCACCAATAAGCTCCGCCGAAGAAAAGTCTGACTTTCAATGAATCGACAGAGGACTATGCCAAACAGAAGACTAAAACTCCTCCCCCTCATTCCCAGTCTCCTTGCAATCCTGTTTTAAAGAAATGCAAGAAAAACAAAAATGTCAGTCGCATAAAAGTATCCACATTAATATCCCCCACCTTCCCTGATGATATTGACGCAATGGGCCGCGTGCTACCCTTCTCCACAGAATCCCAAGCGCTCAATTCTGTCTATAAAAGCAACAAACGTCGTAAAAGTCGCATGCTAAATTACAGGCCCAAGTCGATGACCCATCAACACAATCGACCTCGAACTAGCCAAAATAAAAAAGGAGCAGCTTAATGACTTGCAATACAAGGAAATCATTAATTTCCTCAAGTACGGCACACTGCCAAACGACCATAGCGCGGTCAGGGCAGTAATACTCCGACAAGAAGACTACATCATTCTACACGGCCTACTCTACCATATCTTTACTTCGTTCGGCCCAATAATCCGGACTACTAGCGCACAGCTCGTCATCCCACAAAACCTGAAAGCACACATCACATCCTTGCACCACGATTCATCCTTCGGCGCTCACATCGGGATATCCAAAATGCTATCAGTCATGTGACCTCGGTTATTTTGGGTCGGTATGGTGAAGGACGTACACGCGTATATCTCCACGTGTTCGTCTTGTAATGCCACCAAAGCAACGAATTTGATAATTACTCCGCCGCTCACATTGCGTGACCCCGCCCCGCACCGATTCCATACTATGACAACTGATACGGTAGGTCCATTACCTAAATCACAGAGCGGAAACAAGCATCTAGTATGCGTCACGGGCATGTGCACCCGTTATGTTATCGCCTGGCCTACACCCGACTTAAATGCCGCGACGCTGGCAAGACCATTTTACCAATACGTCATTTGCACTTACGGCGCTTCAAAGGTACTGCTCTCAGACAATGGTGTGAGTTTTGTGAGTGACTTTTTCAAGGAATTATGCCGCTGCTATAACGTGAAGCAAACATTCAGTTCAACCTACCACCCGCAGAGCCTAAACACGTCTGACAATTCCCCTCTGGGATATAGCAGTTATTTCCTTGTGTTCGGTAGAAATCCAGTGTTCCCCACCGAGATAACTCTCCCCGGCCCCCTTCATCATTCAAAAACAGTCATTGAACATTTGGTTGATATCGTCAACAATCAAAATTTATCTTCTGAAATTGCCGCGGAGCATCTGCAAGAACAACAGACGAAAATGAAACATCTGTACGACAAGAATGTTAAAGGAGCTAATCTTTCTGCTGGCGAAATAGTCTACATTTTCATTCCCAAACTACGCACCCCTCACACAAAAAAAAACCTACAAGCAAGCTACCATGGACCATACATGGTCATCAGACACGTCACACCCACGACGGTGACTTTGAAACGCATATTGGACGGCAAGGTGCTCACTAAACCAATCAACATACAAAGACTCAAACGAGGGCGAATACGTGAACGTGTAAACGACTGGGACCCCATCCCCATCGACGATTCCAACATTGACGAGGAACCTCTCAAAGCTGAAGACCCCCCACCAAATAGTTTCAGTGACGAAAATGCCCCTTCAGATAACGTCAGCCCCACAAACGATATTGACTTTGTCTTATCTTCCGACGACGAAACCTATTTTGACGCGAGCGCAATACCAGTTAATGACGCAAACGATGGAAATGTTTCATACGCACTGCCCCCACCTTTATCTTTACCCCCACCGCCATCTGATATGGCTAACAAGGCAAATACCACTAACAACAACGTTCCAACACCACCCAACACAACGAACGACATACTAATGGCAACGAAATCTCGACCCGATGACCCCGATCCATCTTTTCATGAAATATTACAAATATCTCAAGCAACTAGATCCTCATCTTCAGACAAATTTCCTACTGCGTTCACTCTGTCGAGGGGAGAATTCATTGGCTCCCTGTCTCGGCGTTGAACAAAGTCGCTGCACGAAAAGCCCAAGAATTACAAATTAAAATAACCACTGTCCCACACTTGCGAAGCAGATTTGAATAAATGCGACTGCTCTGACACGGCACCCAATTTAGTTTAATAATTCAACTATTCAAATGGTATGACGCCTTAGAAAAAATAAAATCCGTTGACCTTGTACACCATGCGCCGAGCTCCAAATTAAACCAATCAAAGTACCTCTCCAATTAATTGTTTCCTTGAGACCGTTACCCAACTTCGGTATTTGACGACACTACGCTCTCCATTACACTATTATACGTATATTTACATATTCCACTTTTATGTATTCTCCCATGGTGACTCGTGCAATGGCCCCCCATACATCAGGCTATTACCTGATTCTCAGGTATCCAGTTGTAATTACAGCCAATGGTTTTATTTACAGCTAAACCCAATCAAGGTATTAAGAGTCGCAATTTAAAATCCCAGTGTTTGCTCTACAGCTAAAGATGAAAGGCGTCCTATAATTTATTGGTTATAACCAACCCTCTTATCAGTTCAAGTCATTGCAATCGCCGAATTACGCCTAACAATTAATACGATAAGCGCTAGCTCCATCCACTCCCACCAGGCGAAATTCCGATTGATCTCACAATTGAGGGCAAGTTTATGGCTCACGCAATAATGCCACCATTCTTAGCCCCCCCCCCCCATTCCAAAACCATCTTATATAAAATAATCATTTTAGTTTCTGTACATCTGCCCGTCTCACAGGAGGGATATAATGTTGCATGATTTATTAATTTCTTGCGTGTTTTATCTTCATTTGAACTTTTTCTCAAATGTATACTCTAACGCTGACCTGATTATTCTTAAATATAAAATAAGAATTTTCTTGAAACGTTTTATTATTTTGCATATGCCAAAATTATTGCAATTATAGTCAAATGCTTATGATTTTTATGGGTGATTAAATTATGTCTGGAATGTTCGAATAATATATTTTGTTGGCGGGGGGGGGCATGCCCATATTGTTGTAATTGTAATTAGGCGTTCATGATATGTATATGTGCTTATGTTATGGAAATAAGCCCGGTCCGGTCTGTTCCTTTGATGACTATTTGTTCATTCCGTATATTAATGAATAGTCTTGTGAACAATTAGTTTTGTACAGTGGAAGTACAATTCTCACATGAGGGGGATAATGTTGTATGCTTCTGACCGTTTGTTTAATGTTGTATGCTTCTGACCGTTTGTTTAAATAATCATGTAACATGTATTGGGGGTCAGTCCGAGTATGTTCGTGGTTGACTGTGATTGGTCAGCCAGTTAAGGTAGAGTGCTGGCCCTAATTAGGTAATGTGATGTGTTTGGGATATAAGTGAATGATACGGGTTGGCTGGGGAGTTCGGATTGAGGGAATGTAAGCGTAAGACTGATTTAACGCGGTGCTAGGTTGTAGTATAATAAATATATATTGCGCTCACCGAAGTCTTTATATATCTGAGTATACGGCTCAGACCACTACAGAAGACAAACCGGACTTAAACAAGAAATACCTTCACAACTTAAGCAGTAATGCCAATAATATACCGTGCATTAGCGCCGCTGTCAATCGATTCATTTTGTTGAATAGCTAGCTCTCTATGATTGTTCTGGTGAGTAACAATTGCGAGTAAAAAGATAATGTCATCCTACTCATTCAGCACTATAAACAATGCCTGGTGTTAAATTAACATTGGAAATTAACGTGTATCTAACGGGTCTGGTAATACAGTACGGGAGCCAGATTTGCTTAATCATAATTAATCATGGCAAGAACCAAGTTTAGATATTGAGCTAATGCACGGAGTATTGTTTTACTATACCCATCCAGGAACACTGTTAAGCCGCAAGGTTATGAATTACTGACAGAATGTTAGCCTGGATGCATAGTTAATATTTAGGAATGACTTAAGCGACAGATGGCACTCGGAACTGACTCTTGCCATTAAGTGCCGTTCTGTTCAATGTCATACCTCATATTCAGCTACTGATATCAGTAAAGCTCCCTAAAACGAATGTGGCTTCAGTGTGCCAAATATACCACTACTCAGATGACACGCCAAACTTTATAGGGTTGCAAGTTTCTTCGACCATCATAAATAACGCAACCATCAAGAATAATGCAGTTTACATTGGTAAATATACTCCTGCTGTTGAACCGAATCGAAACTATGTACGATAATTGTTAAGCAGATGTTGTGTGACATATCAGTTGTAATTAGGCCCTATTATCACATGTTAGACGGAGGTGAATTATCACATATGACGTACAGTACGAAGGTGAGTTGTCATTACAGACAGTGCATGAACATCAGTATAGATACATGATCTATTTTGACTTTTGTTTCTTAAAACAGGATGTTAAGCATGAAGCCTAGAGGAGTCGGGCGTAGAGTAAGGTTCGACTATTGATGCGGGTGTCACACTCGCCAGCTTTATTGGGGTACCAACGTCACAAGAAAGATTAAGGTGCCACGGTTGATCAATTAGACCAGAGTGTCTGGAGCCAAGCCATCCTGTATTCTTACCGATCAAGTTATTAATCATGAATACCATTTTCCACGTCTCTCTAAGACAGGAGGAGCTACCTGCAATATATCAAATTGAACCAATTACCGAGATTCAACGATAATTTGCACTGGCAAACATTAGTGCTATATTTATAGGAAAATCTAAGCAAATACGGCATATGTAAATAACGAACTGAGCGAAGAAAATTAACCATAACGTGGGGAAAATATTGTGCATCCACAGACTATGCTCATCGTACGGTCATTGCCATGCTCAATAATGAATAGCCTCTTGGTAATTGAGGCACTACGAGCCACGGCATTACTTTCATCAGCAAGATGCTGCATTGACCCGGGCCCTGTTTTATCCAACACGCAGCAAAAAACACAGTAGCCCTTTCTTAGACATACAGCTGTGTCACATTATTCATAGGGCAAAGGCCTTTTCATTGACAGAAGTGGCCATGGAATGGGAAGTATTTTCGGAGGAGATTCTCACAGGATGAATAATGCTCATACGAATTGGTGCTTATTCAACAAAAGGGTTGTTGCATTTTTTGTACTCTCTGAACCAATGGCTAGCCGAGTGGTTTTGCAAAAGATGTCATCTGCTTCCAATACATCACAATCGTTTCAGCGTAGCGCAGCTTTGCGTTTTGCCGACTTTAATGACGTGTCCTCACTAGAGTTAAGATATCATGATGCAATTCCTACCAATAGATCATTCAACTTAATAGAATCGTAATGTCTATTAAGATATAAGATTGTTGGAGTTGACACATAGAAAGGTGATCATTCGATAAAAGCTATGATGCAATTTTCCATTGCTTAATTTACTAGTAACCAAATGGTTTTGACTAGCCTAAATATATAGTGGTCATTCAGTTGCACGACAGATCTGAGCTTTGACGTGACTCGTTCCTTCACATGCACGCCATTTTAATCCTTTTGTTCAGCAGTTATTGGTAGCACTCAAAAGATTGCCCATGAATAATTGCTCATAGGTTTACGCTCGCCATGTATTATCCAAACAATCCTTTCATCATTTTATACTAATATTAAAGGGCAAAATACGTTTATGATTAACGTCCACTGATCAACACAGATGTACCCAACTCACAATGTCACATAACACTCAATTGGTTACGGTTTAAACGTTGGATATTGGCGGAGTGGTGTGTCATGCACTGTGTCACAGAAAATATTCAGTCCGGGAGCTGGAGGAGCTAGTAAAATGTACGTTGCTCGCCCGTTATTCCATGCCCATGTCGCGTGTTCAGTTGATATTTGTGAACAGGGGATTACATTGAACCATCGCTGTCTGCGATTAAGTGGTCGAATTCTTTAATTGTAATTGCTATGCACCAACGAACAGTATACCCTTGAACTACCCTTGTATAATTAGGCATTCTACAATAGATGGCTGCGATACAGAAAAAGCTATTACTTAGCTTCAACATATATTGACTTATCATCATACTTTATTAAAATGTTTCCATATAAACTAAATACGTGCTGTCAAAGATGAACAGATTCTAATCAGTTCAGAAATGTTATCAAGTGTATCCCTAGTTAGTAATTATCTTGTTGGATGCAGAGGATAAGTGCATCACGACGTGGTGTGCGCTCAAAGGGGAGAAATCGTACCATAAAACCTGGTGTGGTGGAGCCATGCATTCATATTTTATATAATCAACGAGCTGCGTTGATATCGAGAAAAGTGCCATGATTGGGAACCAGCAATGCATCGATATTTTAACGCTTACTGAAACGACAACGACAAATTGTGACGCATTAAGTTGATTTGTCAGTGCACGACGCATTATGAAGATATGAAGTATATGGCGGCTGACAAAACAACCGGCTATTTTGCACCAAATGGAAAACCCTTCTCAACATTGGTCATCAGCAATATGACAATAGCACTCTCTGAGTGTCACATATATAATATGTAATCTGTCTATCAAATATTATATCCATCAAGTGTATTAAGGGAATGTATGAGATATGTACGAACCGCGACAAGTCATTCCAATGCTCGGTAGATTACGTTATTGTGGAGCCGCATCATAGTAATCCATGATAAATTGATTGAGCAGGAAGTACATTTTAGCATTCATTGGTTATTCAGCTGTTGCATCTATCAACGTCGTGTTGACAATGTTTGTATGGACGAAGCATTAACTCAGACACCTGGGTTCAGAGACTGATACTGATGTTAGGGTCAAGGGCTCTATTACTGTATGAAACAACCCTAGAAATATGCATCGGTTGTGTTTTGTCTCATCATACTCTAAATCATCCATGATTGATGAGACCATGCATTCCAGTGCTCCCATCATCCGTTTAGGCAAACATGATGAATGCCTCCATCCCCCATGCCTCAGTGACAGTATAATGAACAATACATGATTGAGTAAGATGGTTACCTGACGTACATACGTCCTACACGAAAATCTTCGTAAATATGTCGTACATGAATAGCGAAATTTAGTGCGTACATTAATCGTAACGTGTTGAATATGTTTTGCATCCACACTAGTCGTGTGTTTTACATGCACAGCCGTTCTCTATCATTAATTGCCTACTTCTAACAGAGGAACTTGGCATTACAGTCATAATCTAGAAACTGCGGACGGCAAGCAACATGGCAACCGTTAGTTGGGCCTTGTGCATAGTTATTGCATTGAATGTTTTCTTCATAACGTTAAATGATATATTCACCAAATTTCCAATACTGATTTATGTGTGTTTATTTGACGTTTTCTGCATTTATGTCCGATCGCATGATGTTTGGCAATTATGAATGATTGAATCATATAGAATGATCCTATTTGATTATGTTAGTATACTGCAGTTAATGATTCATATTAAACTGATATTGGCACACACGCGCAATGTCTGGGAGCCAGATCTTGAGAGCTTTATGTGTTACATTCGTATTTTATCACTGGAACCAAACCCAAATACGACAGATATAAAGTGTGACATTGAGAATTAAAACGATCTATCATTTTACCAGTGCACGACCATATCGTCTCATATAGGGTTTGGTCGTTTTAGTAGCTCCTCTGAATTATGTGTGGCTTCATAGCACAGGATAGAGAGCATCTGACCGGGAGTTAGGGCATGGAATTGGACATTAACTTACAGAAGGAATTAAAGAATGACCCACCTACCCGAAAATATGTACAGGTTCTGTATGGCAGCTATTTATGGTTTATTATGATGCGTTCATTTAATGGTAATATATTTATGATATCAACGCAGGGACGGCTTTTGCGCTCCCTTACATTGTACACACCATTAATCACGCCAACTACGCCGCCATTAACGTTATCTGCACCAGAATAATGGAGTACATATAAAAGAGTATTAACAGATGACAGATTGAACCTTTGTTCGATCCAAATCAATGCACATGCCATAATATGTATGCCATCACCTTTCTTAACACTGAGTCAACGAGTGTACCGGAAGTTCAATGCAGCTAACTAATCTAATACGAATAAGATCGGGTCTCGTCATTTCCATGTGTTGAGTTAATGTTTAAAGCAAGCTACATTTGCGCATTACAACTTATTATTAATAAAGCCTATGACCTCAACATGGGTTAAGTTTGCAACTGAATGCCACCACTAAATACCACACATAAAGGACTCTATGCAACTGATCATGCACAAGTTGAAATGATATACAATCAGTTAATGGTGTAATGAACATTCTGAATGAGATTGTGATTACACTGTCCCTTTCACTAAGCTTTAATAACGCATGCTGAAGCATGATATACGAGCAACGCACTATTGGATAGTCTCTTCATTATTACTAGGTTATTGAAATATGATCATAGGATTAATATATATATATATATATATATATATATATATATATATATATATATATATATATATATATATATATATATATATATATATATATATATATATATATATATATATATATATATATATATATATATATATATATATATATATATATATATATATCTCATAACCCATAGGACAAAGCTTGTTCTTCAAGGGCTTGTTATGTCGACGTCGTACCATGTTGCAAACAAACCATAATGTTTATACTTATAATATGGAAAGGAGTGGCGTGGAATGCGTGGAACATTGTGTGAGAAGCAATATCTGACTCAATGTTTGCGCTTCACTCAATGTGTCGCTGTGGTGCGCTCTGTCGATTGGCGTGACGTTACCTAAATAAGCACCAACTGCTACATATTGCAGTTCTCATGAAATACTATGCATTGATAATCAGGAGCATGAACCGATCGTTCACCATGATGTCAGATAAATGTTTTGCCTGTAGCCCAAGAGAAGCAATCCATTACAAAACTGAAGCCCAAGAAGGTGGATTTACAATGATGTGTGATTTGTGTGATTTGCTCCATTTGTGTGCAATCCTTTCAGTGCCTAATGTTCAGTGGTGATAAGTATCACCCTTACATCTTCCTTGTTTCAGATAAATGGATGTTGGTCGAGTGCCCTGTGATTTACCGACGACATACATCACGTGTATTGGTCCGTGCATGTCCATAACAGACTATGAGTGTTAAGAGTAAGCATATATGAACCCATAAAACAAACAACTCATTCCTAGTCAATTCGATTAGAAAACACCTCTATGATGTTTAACTTCCAAGATATTCTGCATACTAGAAAAAATGACAATTGAATATAAGTTCACTGGTAACCTGTGCATTGTCAACAGATATGCAAATCAGCATATCGGTACTGCTCATTGAATAACATTCGGCGTATGATAGTTATCTTTTGGCTAGGGATATACCCATCTGGAGTATATGGCATGCTTATTGCTGCCCTTCTTTATATTATCGCATATCAAGCTAACCGATTTTTTAGATAACTTGTTCAATCTGAATTCAATGCAGTATGCATAAGCTGTGTTAACGTGTGTCTTAAAATGATAACCATTTCCGTCCCGGTAAGTTGTGGAAAATATATCCACACCGAGACTCAAACAATAAAGTTAAGTCACTTGCACCAAGAACGTTTGGACATATGTTACCCATCACTTCATCAACTAAACCAACCACGTCAGCACAGTACACGCGAGACGAGCACCATGGCAGTTGTCAATGTATCGTAAAACCTGACTGGTAATTATGATATAGTCAAATTGTCATGATTTCACAGCGAAATATAAACTGCGCTGTTAAAATATCAGCCATCAAACAATTGCCAAATAATACTTTCCTGTAACTAAACTAAACTGACATATACAGAACAGTCATGGTTGCACTGGTGCCGCTCGAACCGGAGCTTACGAGAAGGCAGGATGGAATTATGTTTCATCACCTGGGTATCTTATTACTCGTGCTGAACAAACATAGACACATCGAATACATTCACATGCCTTTGGCGAGTAGACAATCCTGTGATTCGGTGGCTTATGGTCATGTAAAACAATACCGAAGACAGCTTAGCTGGGAAGATAAAATATGTCGAAATGAAAGTCTGCTACGATGATACAATTACCATATTCCAGTCAGCCTACATGTGGTTGATAGCATTTGGACAGGCGACCGGGGGCTATTTTGCTTGGTAACGACCGGATGAACAAGATGTTGATATTCAGCAAATGTAGGCGGCCTTGTTTAACCTGCGCAGTATTATGGTTGAACTCAACATATTTTGCTGGCAAAGGTTATCCGGGGTAAGTAGCGCATAAATATTGATTGCGCTATTTTTAAAGCCTACAGCTCTGTAAGTGGTTCTGTCTAGTGGTTATAGCATTCCAAATACAATATTTTACTTGTGCTTATTGCTTGCCGCACGTATATCATACCACTTGGGTACACCATAAGTGACCAAGGAGCACTACCACTAATCAATGGACCATCTATTGGTCGATTACGTTTTTCGGTGTTAATGTAATCCTATGGACATCAACTGAGACAATAAAATGAATGAATGTGAGGTTCGTCTACAATTGCAAACCCAGTCAAAGCGAGATGACTGCGGATTGAAAGTCCAGCGCTGATACATGTCATATGAGTTACTCACTGTGCCAAACAACTGACACCATATGTTTTAGTTGCATTCGACCTGTAGTATATTGTGTACTAATTACATCTGTCCCGTACATGTCATCCCCACCCCTTGATATCTGCATTGCATTGTGCATAGTTATTGCATTGAACGTTTTCTTCATAACGTTAAATAATATATTAACCAAACTTCCTATACTGATTTATGTGTGTTTATTTGACGTTTTCGGCGTTTATGTACGATCGCCTGATGTTTGACAATTATGAATGATCGAATCAAATAGATTGATCCTATTTGGTTATGTAAGTATCCTGCAGGTAATGATTAATAATAAACTGATATTTGCACACAAGCTCAATGTTTGGGAGCCAGATCTTGAGAGCTTTAAGTACTAAATAGGTATTATAACACTGGAACCAAACCCTACTACAACTAAGATAAAGTGTGAGATTGAGTATTAAACAAATCTATCAATATACTAGTGCACGACCATATCGTCTAATATCGGGTTTGCTTTGCTTCATAACACAGAATAGAGAGCATGTGACCCGGAGATAGGGCGTTGAAAATCTGTAATGGTTCTGTATTGCAGCTATTTATGGCTTTATGATGAGTTCATTTAATGGTAATATATTTATAATATCAACGCAGGGACGGCTTTTGTGATCCCTAACATAGTACACACAATTAATCACACCAACTATGCCGGCGTTAACGTTATCTGCACCAGAACAATGGAGTACAAAAGGATGTAGACAGATAGGCGTTGACAGATTGAACCTTTGTTCGTTCCATATCAAAGCACATGCTAACTAATCTGATAACAATGAGATCGGTTCTCGTCATTTCCATGCGTTGAGTTAATGCTTAAAACAAGCTACATTTGCGCATTACAACATATTATTATTAAAGCCTATGACCTCAACATGGGTTTAGGATGCTACTGAATGCCACCACTAAAGACCACATATAAAGGACTCTATGCAACTGATCATGCACAAAAGGTTGTGTTGAAATAATATTCAATCAGTAAATGGTGTAATTAACATTCTGCATGAGATTGGTATCACACTATCACTTTCACTAAGCCTTAATAAATCATGCTGAAGCATGATATATGAGCAACGCACTGTTGAATAGTCTCTTCACTACTACTAGGTTATTGAAATATGATCGCAGGATTAAATGGAGAGAGAGAGAGAGAGAGAGAGAGAGAGAGAGAGAGAGGGAGATTCAGAGAGAGTTTTATATATATAGATAGGAGATATATATATATAGAGAGAGAGAGAGAGAGAGAGAGATAGATATATAGAGAGAAAGAGAGAGATATATATATATAGATAGAGAGATAGAGAAATCTAGATCTATATATATAGAGGGATATATAGAGAGAGAGAGATATAGAGATAGAATATAGAGATATCTATAGAGAAGAGGGAGAGACAGAAAGAGAGAGAGAGATCTCTCTCGCTCTCTCCCTCTTATATATCTCTCTAAGAGATCTCCCTCTCTCTAGAGATATAGCTATCTCTCCCCTCTCTCTCTATCTCATCCTCTCTCTATCTCCCTCTCTCTCTCTCTATATATATCTCTCTCTCTCCTCCTCTATATCTTTCCCTTTCTCTTCCCTATCTCTATCTCTCTAAATCTCTCTCTCTCTATCTAATATCCGCCTCTCTATCTCTATATCTTTTCTCTCCCTATTTGTATATATATAAAATCTCTGTATAATCTATATATATATATCCCTATATCTCTATATATCTACATTGGGTGTCTCTCTCTCCCTCTATCTCTAGGAACCCGAAATCATCAACCCTCTATCTCTATTGATGATCTTGAAAGACACCCTCCAGGTCAAGTAGATACTCATGCGCTATCGATCGTCTTTTTATACTCGCTCACCTCTTTTACTCTCATTCTCTGTCTCTAGAGCTTACCACCTGACTCTCTCTCTCTCCTTCTTTCTCTCTCTCTCTCTCTCTCTCTCTCTCTTCTCTCTCTTCGTGTTGTCTTCTTTGTATGCTTTTAGGCCCCCTCTTGGGTTATCGATATTGATGATTTGAAGACACCCTCCAGGTCAAGTAGATACTCATGCGCTATGCGATCGTCTTTTGGTATACACGCTCAAACTCACCCCTTTTACTTCATTGTATGTCTAGTAGAGCTTTCCACGTGACATGTTTGGGTTATAATTCATGTTCCATCAAACATAAGCAAACGGACCTAGCAACGGCCTTAGAAACAACAGGGCTCACAGATTGAACTCGAATTAACAGATATCAAAAGTAGTTGAGAATCGGCTTACCGGTATATCTAACTGTTAAACCTTCCCTGCAGGAGTCATACATACTGACTGGTTTATCATATGTTGTGTTAGATCTTATTACCGAATGCATTCGACTCATTCGTCCGCTTGCCGTTGTAGCGTGTCTGATATCTGCAGTATACATTAACTAATTCAACACAATACCCAATTGTGTTTAATTTCATACCTCGTTTTTAGAAAGCATCGTACAAAGAATTTAATTTCACTATGCCAGCATGTTGTGCCAGAACTGCCAATAAACAAACGGCTCGAGTTGATCTAGCTCGCATGATTCGACATTAAATCGTTCGAGCACAACACGTGAACGTCCAATTGTCTTTACTGCCAGTGAACGACCATGTGCCTAATTTAGCATGAATTGATTAATTAAATGCTCTAGATTCTGTTGTTTCTTTACATTGGATGCAAAGCATATTACCTGAAGAGTGCCTGTGCTGATTTATACACTGACTCATGAATGGAACAGAATGTACCAAATTAGCTTGAACGACCTAGTTACTATAAGATATGAGCGGGGTCTGTATGACTGCTCTTTGCAAATGTTAACAATGAATTCATGATGTCATCGCAAAGCCGTTGGGGGCATGGTCAATTATGTGCATCACAAACATAGAATATTCCTCAGAAGGGTTTCTTACTATATTGCCACATCATCGAAAATCGGTTTATTTAGTATCAACACGTAAACCATTGACTAGCTCAATCCTAGCAAATGTTCAACACAACTAACCAATAACAAAAGAAAGCTGCTAAAATGTATCGACACACGTAGTGTATGTGACTGAATGCATCACTAAGCATTAGAGCTGCTTAACGCAGGTTCATAGACGAATCGGGACCAAGGTCTTTGATACGATGGAGTGATGAAATAGGGGATGTGGATAAGTAGAAACCATACTTGTTTTAAGGCAACGACTATCTATATTTGTATGTGGATTATTACATCATTTTTGCGTAAGCTACCCTTCCGTTCAACGATTACTTCAGGAAATTGGGTCCATACCTAATACTGATGGAGAGCCTAATTATCATTCTGAGGTGAACGAGTTGATGATGTGGAAACATTGGATTTAAGCATTGGATATAATTCCGAGAGCGTCATGTGTAACTTGTATACAATCGTGGTGTCAAAGTAAGTGTGTCATTTTCAACTGGCATGATTCTCCGTATAATCAAGTCGAATTCATTAATATTATTTATTATGGTACATATGGAACATGCATGATCTGTGTTTTGCCTCTTCGAACTTAAGCACTTATTTCAGTCCTCCTCTATTCACTTCGGCCAATTGATTATTCATCATGAATGTAATTATGGCATATATGAATAACGCACTGAACACTTGACATTAATTATAACGTGTTGCAAATGTCGTACATCCACATAGTTAATTAATTGCACGTTTATTGCCACGATGAACTATTTATTGCCTCCTTATAGTCAATACACTAAAAACACACGTCACTAGATAACGCATCTAAGTGGTTTTATTGGGCAGACAACAATCAAAAGAACAAATGTTACTTCGGCATAGGATATGCCGGTATAATGTACCATACGAATTGGTGATCATTCAACAAAAGCGTGGTAGCATTTCTATGCAATCTCTCGATCAATGTCTGACTGAATACGATAGATGGCTATATCATGCAATGCTTACGGGTAGATCGTTGAAGATGAGTTATCTTTATCAGAATCCAATTGACAAGAGGACAGAAAGAGTCATTGCCATGTGCTTGATAGAAATAATCGAAAAACACACAATTGCCCAAAAGGTTTTACGACACCACGATATGGCTTTGGGTGACTAGTTTCATTTCTATGCACACATTTTCACGCGCTATGATCAGATGATTTTGGTGGTAATCTGTAATGCGCCCATCAATGAATAATTGCACATAGGTTAAGCTACTTATAATACAAACAATCAACCACTCATATGCAGTCTTATTACCACACCTGCTTCGATCAAGGAATTAGATTATTCTTGCATGGTTGATGAGTGTAGTCAATATGACCAGAATCTTCTCTCTTCATTAGAAACCGTGCCGTTATCATGACGTTTCATCTGCTGTGGCTCTGATGACAATTTACATATACATTTATCATTCGCCCAAAACAATAACGACGCTAGACGATGTTTACCGCCGGATCATCCTGATTACAAACATTAAGTGCAACTCACTGACATGATAAATCGCCATAACCCGCCATTTGTAAAAATGCAAGCCAAATGATAAATTCCTAGTCTTTGTAATATAGGTACAAACAGGGCTTCGTTTGTCGCACCCCGATGTTTGCTTCTTATCGTTAACTTACCTGATGCATAAGCCTGTTCACAAAACGTTATGTTGTATGAGGGATCCAGCCTATGGAATGTATATTGCATTCGTTTGGCAATAACGCCCAGAAGCAATTTATAGATTGGCTGTCGTACAATTTTATTAGGAAATGATCTAGTTACCCATGAAGATGACGAGGTATCGGGTGGTTTATGTTATGATGTATGTTGTTATCTTATTAGGGTAATATATTCAAAATGTCGTAAACATAACACCTCACATACAGCCAAGATATACATTGATATGAAATATATGCCCTAGCTGGAACGGAAGTTTTAACAGTTTCCAAATAGGCTGCTATGCAGAGGTACAATATCGGGTTATTAAAGCGAGCGTTCTCAACGTTCTTGACTAGACGATCAGTTTTCGCTGTGCTGTGTACCATCCGGTGGCTACACAGTATGGTATATTCGCCAAATCATGCTACGTCAACGGCTGCGCAGCATTTGTTGCAAAGATTCAATGAATGATAAGGTCTAGAGGTGTTGTTATTGGCACCCACGAATAAGTTATTATGACCGACAAGGATATCCTCGCTTTCGTTGGCAAAGTGTAGTATAGGTAAAGTATAGTTGAGTTATAATGGCAATATAAGCCATAATGTGGTTAAGATAAAGTTGCCCAAGACGCCAACTAACAAGCGCCATAGTAACAGCATGAGGCGAACGTGTTTGAAATATATTCATCATCAACCAGGAAACACAGCTAAGCATTCGAACAGTTATTCTATGCTGTATGTACCATAAACTGCCAAGGTTACCACAACTTCGCAGCAGAAATGAGACTAATTACTGGGTGATGCACGACTACATGCAATTGATAGAGGCTCACCAGCATGCCAAATCAGGTTTTTGTTGCACTAAACTCAGACATGACAGGCCGCCCCTGCGTTGTAAACGGAATAAAATATCTGACTTATTAATACTCACCTGTGCAGTAACTAACATGAAAGAAATGTCAACAAGATGTTCAACCAGCTAAGTGGCAAATATATCACATCCCATTTTCATGGTTTGTACGGAATGGCCCAGATATCTCCCTCATAATAGACAGTCATCATTGTGAAACACTGTTGAATGACACATGATGCAGGTTGTCACTGATCCGTGTCGAACGAATGCGAGAAATGTATCGTAGGGGACTGCTTTCAAACAAACTTCCAACACATTACACTTTCAAAAATATTTCCAATCACTCAGTGTGTTTTTATTTACCGTGTCCGCACAACTTCTGGCTGCTATATTGACAAAACAGAGAGAAGAAGAGAGAGAAGCAAATACCCTTCTAATTTAACTTCCGAGGAACAGTGGGATTAGAAGCTTTAAGAATTTTTGTATCGTTGCTCAAATAACCTTTCACAATAGAGTAAGCTACATCATGTTTGCTATGGATACCTTGACGTCATGAGTGAAACCTGTGAATCTCCCAGAGATGTAGCAGATATAAGTGCCATTTGATCCCTTCATGTCTCACCAAATCATTATGTGCTACATTCTAAGACATCCGACATCAGATCGAAATATTCAATGATGAAACTTGGTTTATAAAAGATATAAGTTGTGACTTTGTTAGGCTGACTCTCTTTGTATGCTCATAACCGATAATTATCGTGATTCGCTCTCCTCGATACATTAAGTTCGACTTACTATTGATTATCAATGGCCTGCCTAGACAAATGCTTGTGTGATGCGAAACAGCATAGCTCCATGCACAATCATTGCTTTGATTATGGAAACGAAACAAAAAAGCTACTTTATGCTTCTTTGTGCTTATGTTGCATTGTGCTCATGTGTTTAAAGGGGATACATCTGCTTTGTAGGAGATAAGCATATTAACTGATGCATTCATATCATGTGCGACCTACAGCTGGGCAAGCTATTTGTGAACAAATTCAGCGCTTTTGTGCAGTTACCAATTCCATTGGCTTAAAATGCATTCAATCGGTCTCATGAAGTGTGAGCGCAACTAGGCCGGCATTATCCCTCTGTAATTTGTTTCCCTTGAGACTACTCCTCGATCGACATATATTTAATTCCTGTTCTCCATTTGAAACCCGAATCCAATATATCAGTAATGCTATTATGTGCGATATGACTCTATTAATTGTGATATGACTGCTGAAATATTTATATATCTATGAAGCTACTTGCAGCTTTAATGTGCTGGTACGTTGTGTCAGAAAGACCATCATCAAGATTAGCTCCCGCATAGAGATGTTATTCATGTCAACGGGCGGAAATTAACGGTGACCCGCCCGCCAATGGTGACTACAAACGATTTCGGGCGAGTTGAATTCGCCTAATCACGCGCCCGGGGAGTCAGTTTTCGCACTCTAGCTGTGTATATTACTTCTCGGCGTCATTGCCAGACGTCAAAAGCATGTCTTAGATGATTGTCTCCGGTTTTTTTCCAGCGCACGCGCCCATAACATACACGTGTGTCAACAGGCATTAGATCTGGGGCCGTATTCATAAAGTGAAGTTTTTGAGACGGTAAGCTAAGTATGCGGTCTCAGTCGTATTCATAAAAAACAGCAAGTCGTTGGGTTGACTGAAATCTTCGTCAAGCTATTCTTTGCGAATAGCAAATGAGGTCGCTGACTCAAGATTCGTTATGAATACGGCAACAGACCTTAGGTCAATAGGTCCGACCATTAAAAGTGACCGATTTATCAACTATGATCCGAAGTGCATATTTCACATATGATCCCACGTTACGGTGATTTTTTAATGCTCGATGAAACACATTGTGATTTTAGCCGTACATAGCCATAGCTGCCAAAATGACCGGTAATGTTAGATAAAACAACAACAAAGACAAAGCTGATCTATCATTTTGGCCAGTGTCTGACATGTGGTAGTACTTTCTCTGTTGTATTACCGCTTCATAACTCTGGATACAAAGCATGCCGGACGATGGCGCATATGGAATTGAACTCCTAGAATGAATTAAAGGATTGGCTGCCGGATGATCTGCAGGCAAAGTTAGACGAATGCTCAGTTTGTTCCATTTCACATATATGTATATGTCATGCTATTCACGACATCAACCATCTTAAGAATGAATCAACGAGCGTACTGAACGTTCAATATAACTGGCTAATATAATAAGAAAGCTGCCTGGAAGTCTACATAGCGTGTAAAGTGATCGTGCGTAATGCGCTTTGTTGACTGCTCAGCAATTGAGTTACAATATCGATTACTTATCCTTAGGTGCAATATTTGATTGATGGGGTCCACGTATGTTATTTATGGCAGAATTTCCCATACATTAATCAATGGGTAGCTGTTGTCCCGCAGATTGGCTGGTATGATCTCCCCGCAGACACAATTGAAGGAATGAAGTAAGTACAAGACATTATTATGCAAGATATTGAAGAAATATATTGTGCATTAACTTTACCTAAGAGAGTCCGCATTCTTGTTACATTTTCCAAATAATATACCAGTACTTCCAAGCAATAAGCGCAAACGATACAGTTGAATACCACCACGTGTGTTATGACCACTGAGAAGAAAGCATTGTAAAGAATGGAAATGAATAGATAGAGCCACGCCCAGACCATGACGTAAGCTGTCGCTGGATTCATTGATATTTTTTAATTACCTACCCCGGCTGACATTTTCCAATAGTTCACAAACTTCCTTAAGTTTTACCTTATTGTTGGGAAGCTATACGTCAACAAGGCAAGCATACTAACATAACCTTGTCCTCACAATCCATACATAGTTTGTGTTACACGGTAGCGTAACCACATAATAGCCGTATTCAGTTTTCCCATAAATCATAATTCACTCGCATAAGTGAAATGTTCGCATCAATATGTACCATTGGAACACACTCCCACTACACATTCACAAATTCAACCCCCATGTCTTATCAAATCAATTTTCTATTCCCATGAGATCATATCCATACATTCCTCTTACTCCTACATTCAATATCAAGCTGATGGATTACCGAACAGCGTTATCTGCTCCGTGGATATTGATGTTATAAATAAAAGCAAGTTTGAACATTAAAAACCGAAATCTGCAAACGCCTGCAGAATGGACCCCAACGGTTTCCAGCAATAAATCGTTGGAACGTGTGCCAGAGGATAAAAGACGTTTAGCTCATAGAAGCATGATTTAGACAGCTAACATTCTCACACCCCATACTTGCAGACTGATAGGCGGTTATACTAAATACAGAAGTTAATACGCTTGCCATTCCTGTTAAGCCTGTCGCACACTAAACGAAATGTCACATAACTTATGTTATTCAGTGAGCGGAGCCGATCAGCTATCAAATTAATGTAGTAACAATATACGCATGGTCAGTGATCATCAACAAATGTTCAAATAACGAGGAAGACCGTTTCGACAGGCGCATTTAATATGCTAATATGTAACTCTACCACGGGGTTGTTTGTTAGTTATGCGAGGTTTATTGAAATGACAAGGAGTGTACTTCTTCTACGTGTTCGTGATTTGACTATATGCTCTGAACACTTCCAAGGATTGCTTCGACGACGCTTGAAATGAGCAATTACTTCCACGGCGTCTTTAGATCACTTGTTACGACTTAGGTAGTATGAAAACATTCCGTTTATCATGTTGAGCGTATTTTCTGCTGTATCAATAGTTATTTTTCAAAACCAATCATTAATGTATCTGCTAATTGGACTGTATGAGAAAACGACATATAATTATTATAAAATATTTTCCTTGCTGCATACAAGCGGTAACAAAAGCTAAATCGTCCAAAAACAAACTTGTTTTGTTCACCCAAGGAGTTAACAAATGAACACAGCTGTTTATTGGTACCGCATGCAAAGAAGAATGTTTTAACATTTTTACCCATAACATGCATCACAGTTGAACACTTAAGCGTTCATTTATTGATATACTTTCGCACCTTACTGTTGTGTTAACAGTTTAATCATGTCTTTAATGTAGCTAACACTGACATTTGTTGCTGTAACATCTCACAAAATAAATACCGTAGAGCATTGTCTTGGTCGAATGGGCTAAGAATGAATTGTTTGCTGTGTAGGCTTACTGCTAACACACATGGTCTTTTATGGTCATGCACATGCAAACACACTAATGCACGTGATGTATGATGTTATTTAATCAAAGGGCAATATTCATACAAGGGGAACATCGAGTGGCAAAAGAAGTGCATATGAATGGAACGAAGCACGTCCGTGAAAATCCATCTTATTTGGCATTCAGGATTTACACATTGTTTCTCTCGGGAAAAATAACAAGGCTTCCCTCTGTCCGTCTGGCTTCATGATGAACAATCACACCCTGCTCCCGACGAATGCAATGAGTAGTATCCCATGAGCATTGTAGCACTGCATTTCGAGGACACGTCACCAAAACCGATGAAGCTCGTACGATTTCGGTATATTGAGAGGAGAGCACCGCTCTCACGGCCACTTTGTTCCATATTTTGTCAAAATTATAGATTAGTTCGCAACATAGGACGCTGTTGACACAGCAAGTCATTGAGAAAGAGGCTTTGTCCTGTTGGTTACATAAACGTCCGTGGTGGCAGGAATATAAAGAAGTAATGAATAATTGAGCATGGCAATGAGCGTAAGAGTTGTGTGGATGCAATCAATTTTCAACACCTTACGATTGATGAACACCGCTCGTTTCATTATTGATGTAGAGTGTGTTTGCGTACCATTTCATGAACATATGTACGTCAGTTCACCATCGTAATGAAGTTTGGTAATTGGTTTCATTCATTAGTATATTCAGTCATTTATCGTTGATTATACTCTCGATATGTAACGACAAAGTAGATGATAAGGCTCCAACAGCTAGGACCTCATCAATTTTCGCTTTCGTACGATATCATTTGATACAATCAATACAGATTTCTTGTGACGTTTTATACCCACATACAGCAAATGACGGTAACCCCAGTATCTGTCACAGAGCTCTCATTACGGAAAATTGATTGAGAGGCAAAATCATGAATGTAAAACGCAAAAAGAAACGACACTGAATGATGCAGGAATTCACATAATACCGACTGCTATGAGAAATTTCACATGCCATGAATATAAAAGATAAATTGTACAGACAATCTAAATAAATGATTAATTATACTACGGGATGGCAAAATTGTGTGTTTGAAAAATGACCCATTTCGGATGCACAAATTATCATGTGTGCAACACGTCATGTGCATAGAGGGCATCGTTCAATGCAGCAACAACTCACTTATTATGACTCACGAATGTGTACACGTTACATATATACATATAAGTATACTTATACTATCCAAAGCAGCAACTGCAATTCATGCTTCATCTACCACAGCATGTATATATTCAGACGGCATGAATTTGAAACAAAATGATACTCAGGTGTACACGTTTTATCTTGTAGCAACTCCTCGCCTGATTAATGCATGGGGTATTCCGCCAGGGGTGCTCATAACAACACCCATATGCCCCATCATCAAACACAGCACTAAAGATAAACAATCGATGCAATAACACTATTGGCGCGTACATGTTGTTCTTCCATATCGGCATGGACGCAAAACGTTTATCAACTGTACGTCGACAAGTTGCTGTAATAAGTTGAAATGAACATTCTATACACTCATTCACTGAGTCTTAATATATTAATGCCATACCTGCAACTATATGAACGTTGACATGAACCAAAGATTATCGAATCGCCCGATGAATGCAATAAATATGTCAACCCCTTACGATACGTAATCTACATAGCTCATGCACATGCATTCTCCATTGATGCACATTTGGTGTGATCAGGATACAATGTATAACAAAATAGTAGTCTCTGCGTTGACATTATTTATATGTATCCCTGACCTGATCACTACAAAAGCGATGACAGGGCAGACGTCATATAACTGTTCATATATCATGGAAGCTAGGTTATTTCCGGAAAACAAGTTGAAACGGATTCCGAACACGCTACTTTGCAATGATACCTGATACGCCAAGTAACTAATGAGCAATATATATTATCAAAAATATAAACATGTACGACAGAGACAAATTTCTACATAAAGCACGAGGTTCATTCTGCATGTCTGTCCGTGCATTACCACATTTACTGCTCTGTTTGTTCATTTGCTTCATAATATCAGATAAACACATGCAGAGCAGCGATGATAATACCGGCTATACCGTCCAGATACCATTCATAGATTGGCGGTCGTACAATTCTATCAGGAAATGATCTAATTACCCAAGAGGTATTGGGTGGTTTATGTCATCATGTATGTTGTTATCTTATTAAGGTAATATATTCAAAATGTCGTACAAATATCACCTCATATACAGCCAATATACATATTGATATGAAATATATGCCCCACCTGGAACGGAAGTTTTAACAGGTTCCAAATAGGTTGCTATTCAGAGGTACAATATCGGGTTATTCAAACGAGCGTTCTCAACGTTCTTGACTAGACGATCAGTTTTCGCTGTGCTATGTACCATGCGGTGGCTACAGAGTATGGTATATTCGCCAAATCATGCTTCTTCAACGGTTGAGCAGCATTTGTTGCAAATATTAAATGAATGATAAGGTCCACAGGTGTTATTGGCACCCACGAATAAGAAATGATGACCGACAAGGATATCCTCGCCTGAGTACATGATCACTTTCGTTGGCAAAGTGTAGTATAGGTAAAGAATAGTTAAGTTATAATTGCAATATAAGCCAGAATGTGGTTAAGATAAAGTTGCCCAAGACGCCAACTAACGAGCTCCATAAAACGACAAGTAACAGCATGAGGCGAACGTGTTCGGAATATACTCATCATTAAGCCAGGAAACACAGTTAAGCAGTTATTCTATGCTATATGTACCACAAACTGACCTTTTCAGCGTGATATATATCACCTCTCTTCGCAGCAGAAGTGAGACTAATAACTGCTTGATGCACGACTACATGTAATTGATAGAGGCTCACCAGCATGCGTATGCCAAATCAGGATTTTTTGTTGCACAAAACTCAGACATGACAGGCCGCCCCTGCGTAGTAAACGGAATAAAATATCTGACTTATTAATACTCACCTGTGCAGTAACTAACATGAAAGAAATGTCAACAAGATGTTCAACCAGATAAGTGGCAAATATATCACATCCCATTTTCATGGTTTGTACGGAATGGCCCAGATATCTCCCTCATAATAGACAGGCATCATTGTGAAACACTGTTGAATGACACATGATACAGATTGTCACTGATCCGTGTCGAAAGAATGCGAGAAATGTATCATAGGGGACTGCTTTCAAACAAAATTCCAACACATTGCACTTTCAAAAATATTTTCCAATCACTCAGTGTGTTTTTATTTACCGTTGTCCGTAAAACCTTCTGGCTGCTATATTGACAAAACAAATTTAGAGATAAGCAAATACCAATCTAATCTAACATACGAGGAACAGTGGGGTTAAAGCTATAAGGATTTTTGTATAGTTGCACAAATAACCTTTCGCAATAGCGTAAGCTACATCATGTTTGCTATGGATACCTTGACGTCATGAGTGAAACCTGTGAATCTCCC
>CM067354.1:16860557-16910557 GCA_034190875.2 Urechis unicinctus
CGTGGTGGCTGGAATAATAGGAGGCAATTAGTAATTGAGCATGGCAATAAGCGTAAGAGCTGTAATTGGGCTTAATTTCGATGTATTTCTAGTACCACAATATAGCGCACAACTATTACCCAGGTATATTTCACAGAACCCTCATGACTGAGCAATGATGAGCGACACTGAGCCTGTAAACACAACGTAAAATGAAACAATACTGTTGTTGATTCTCCCAGGATCGAACAAATTTACATACTTCTCGAATAACATTTCATGGCCAGCTGTAAGCTTCTCACAGGCGTACTTTACCGGGCAATAGATAATTTCTCTTCGTAGCTCACACGCATCGCATTAATTACATTACAGGATGACAAAATGTACGATTGCAAAATGCCCCATTTCCGGTGCATGAGTTATGAGCATAGAGGTATCATTCCTGCTAGGAACAGCTAACTTTCAATGACCCAAACGCGCACATGTCACTTATAACCCTCTCAGTATGTTCTCCCATGCAGTAAAATCAATTCAACATTCATGCAATGCAGAATAAACGAATTTACTCTGAAATAGCAAGATGTCAATTTAGTTAGTCAATCGCAACAACGTAAAAGGGTGACACACTATATTAAAACACTATTTTGTGATGGCATGTACACAGGTTGATTGACTAATTGACACGGGTGTGATGGAACGATATTCTATTACTTTATTGCTGACTCAGTCACGTATTGAAGGTTATGATTCAAAGCATAATATATGTCTGATGATCGCATTAATTTATTAATAAAACGAATCATATGTATAAGATACAAGAGGGGTGGGAATTATGGCAGTAGTCGAATGCATCGATTAATAAGGTTATCATTGCTCTGATGGGTATCATCAGACTGGAAAATATGGCATGGAAACTTTGTTCAACAGGGACTCGGTTTCGAAGTCAAGTAACAGCCATTCGTTCCACTATGAAAACACGTCCTGTTGGAATAATCAACAGCGCCGTAAGTTGAAGCAAACTTATTATTGCATTTTGCGCAAGAAAACAGGATGCAAGAAATTAATATGCAAATGCCCAGTGATTATGCAGTTGTGTCTGTACTCTGATGGATTGTCTGTTATATTGCACCCAGAATCCATTATACGGAAAGGATAGGCAATTGGTAGTTCTTATTTAATCCTTCATCACGGGTGCGTATTGACACGATGTTGATAATGGACGCTAGTGATCGATATGTATGCACTAATAATAACAAGTACAGAGCAGATAATTATTATCATTGGAATCTCGGCTAATCATTTCTGAATGTGAGATATCACGCCGTTAATGCATCAGATATTGTGCCTTCAATCTATAAAATCAATTGTAGTGATAATAATCAGGTTTCTACATAAGTTAAGGTTATAGCTGCGTGTCCCGGTGACACAACCGCATCGTGGGGTAGTTCTTGGTTAACAAGGCGTTGTGCCTTAGGGTGATTGAAACATATTGACAAAACGATATGTCACAATATTGCCATACCTATGTCAATGAGTACGGAATGTACCACGTATAGCCAAGGTTGCTGCCCTTGAAAGATTTGTTCAGCCGGCGTGATATAAGCTTCACATATAAGTCTGACCAATCCAACTGGCACCTATTTGGTTTCTGCTGTGGTTCTTTTCGCGTTGCATGTGGAGAAGCGCATCCGACATCGGATAGTATTGGAGGGACGATATATAAAACGTGAACATGTTCGTGAGGTCATAGTGAGTGAATTATTACTTACAGACATATGCAAGTATAATCGAATGTTTCATAATATGTCTTGTGCTGAATACCAGTACGATAACAAACCTTTCTTCGGTGAGGTATTTTCATTGGGCAGAACATTTATGCACATCTATTCTAGTTCCAGACATTATTTGAAACCAATATTACCAACTACACATGACAAACGTTAGAATAGAAGACGGCAATTTGTGCATGGCTTGGTTATTGTATTTAATTATCTTTCTCTGCTTAATTATCAATTTGGTGGATAAATGACATCCTCCAGCTGTATTTCGTCAGGACGGTGACAATTATTTCTGTTCAAAGGACCCCTAAATGATAGTGCGTTGGAAGTGAACTATTTAGATCTCAAACCGAATCACTGCAAATTGCAGACGACCTTTGCTTCCAATATCAACCCATAGAGGAAATATGCTAGGTCTTGATCTGGAGTTTCCCTAATCACAGCCGCATATCGACCTAACGATGAAGAGCTAGGTAAATAATGAACGCTGTGGTTATTAGTGTTGGTGTGTTAATCTGGGTATGATCGTGGGGATATGGCCCAATTATGACAGACCCCAAATACTGGTGGGGATGTAGTCCTGTTATGACAGACCGGGCATGATTAAGGGGATGTAGCCCTGTTGTGACTGACCGGGTACTATGGTGGGGATCGAGTCATGTTACGAGATCGGATTAGATGGCGGGGATGTAATCTGTTATTTTATTGATGCTGTTAATAAAATCGAATGTCGCGAGCCATTCACAACCGGTTCTAACTTCTAGCATGCTATTGTGTACAAATCAGCATGGTAAGTATTCGCCGTGTGTATTGCCCAGCTAGGTTATACTTTGGTGATAATATCGGGTCTAGGTAGCGAGTATAAACTTCGCACGGGTCCTCCAACGTGGAAACAAATAAATCTAATTTACGTAACATCTGCATTTGATTCTACAAACAACATTTTAACACTCATTGAAATCGTACAAATGAACGACAGAGATATATTTCTGCATAATGCAAGAGGTTCATTCATTGTGCCTGGAAGTGCTTGGACATATTTCCCACATGGGACGTTTATGTGTTATTCAACTGACTGCTCCATTTTGTTACGTTGCTTTATATTAGTAGATAACCGATTGTGTTGCAGGGCAGTGATATCAGAATCAACAACAACAGAAGCAATCAAGAAATTGGTTCTCGTACAATTCCGCTAGGAAATGTTTCAGTTGCCCTAGTAAAGGACCAGGTTCTGGCTGGGAGCCCTTACTAGGAATGTCATTATTGAGGGGCAATTTAATAATTAATTCAACGCCTTCATGTGTCCTCAACATACAACCGTAGGTGAATCAACGACCAGTCTCCCAGCAATAATACGCATCACTAAGCGGCATATATATCAGCGGGTTCCGTAATAGATTGCCACATTCTATATCAATAAATCTGCGACCCATACGGTTGTCATTGAATGCCTTAACAATAACTTGACCGCCGACTGCACATGATGTACGGGGTATAGCCTACAGTTAGGTCGGTTAAGATATCGTTGCCCACCTCGACGCCAACTGACTAATGCGCGCAACATTACCCATATTGTTTTGCATTATGTGGAAGCATAAATCTCACGCTGTCGGAATATGTTTGTAATTGTTCCCAGAAACAAAGCAATGCATTTAATTGATAATCCTGTGCTGTATGTACCATAAACATCCTGGATTGTCGCAAGGACAACATTTGCCTTCCAAGTGATATAATTGCACCTCTTCACGCAGCAGCGATGAGGCCAATAACTGGTTGATGTATAGATACAGGTAATCAATAGACTCCCCAACTGCCGATGCAGGTTTTGTTGCAGCAAACTCGTCAGATGTGATAAGTAGCCACCTTCAAATGCCTCATATGTAATTCATCATTCAGACTCACAATGCATTTTTTGCTGCCACACGCATGTCGATTAAAAAGCTTGATGACCGGGTAACAGAAAGAGAGCATGAAATATAATATGATACCATTTGCTTACATTGGATGTTGCGAAATGTGAGATATGTGGCATATGCTACCTATATATCCAAGAACAAACAAGTGTAAACAAGCAAGCCATTAGTTTAAATAATCCACGGTTGAAATATCAATACAACGTCCTATTGTAGAACAATCCGCCATATGTTGATTATAGTATTGTCACTCACAAATGCGGTAACTATGCTGTATATCGCTTTTACCATGTGACACACCACAAGCATGACTTATTCATTTACATTATGTGGCAAATCAAAAAGAGCATGATTTGCCCCGCAAGGTTAGGCCGATTATTTCGCTACAGCGTAGTGTACTCATTGACATTTCAAGCGCGTCAGAAGAGAATTTGTGATCACATCACTGGGAAGCAAATATTTACATAAAAGTATTTTGTTTCACCTCCCAGCTCACATTGTTGATGGAGACGAACGTGCATTAGACTAGCTGTTTATCGGATGGTGCATTCGTAATGTGCCGAACAATCCCGCAAGCAACAAATTGGTGTTCTAACATTCAAGGTCGATTACTGCTTGTCAGTTGTGCTTTCATCATATACCCAGGTGTGTAGAACCAGGTGTGTGAAATATTGGAGGTAGTTTTGAAGCTCTTTACACCTGCTTATTTTTGTGCGGGTTGGTGAAACTGCTGGTCTTTGATGCCCACTCCATGGTTTGATGCTGGGCTCCACGGAGGAAGATGTCTGTTTATAATATTTAGCCGCGTTCAAGGAATGATCGTCCTCTTTGCTTGGATGCAGCTCAGTGCTCTTTTGTCAAGTACTGATGTTTAACTAAGGATGCTTATCATGGAGTATTAGGGCTTTGATATGAACAAAGTTGTTATTGTTAATGCAGTAACGCCATACCTCTCTGCGTGCCCCAAAACAGTAATTATCGTTACCACGTGATATGCCTAGACTAGACAGGTGCGTGTGTGATGCAAACCAGCGTAACTCTACAAACAGTCATTGCCCTAATAGAGGAAACCAAACCCATAGGCCAGACAAAGAGGCTTGTTTGTGGCTCTTCTTGCTAAGCAGCAGAGGTGTTTTTTTCCACAGATGGAAGTGTTCTACAGTTGCAAGTTATCCCACCAGCTGATTAATGAAACCAATAAGGTCCGTCGGACACCTGAGATACACACAATATCGCAGCTAACGATTGATCAATTGCTACGAATAAGGAACTCTGCTTTGATCAATGAAATATGTTTCTTCATATAAGTATCACCAGACAGGCAATATGATATTGCTATGCGTCTGATTTCCCTTTGGTTATGATTGCGTTAATGCACTTTGTCTTAGCCAATCGCACGTACCAATAACACAGATGTCCTGAAATGAGCTCATGATTTGCTGGCATGAAAATCGATGAGCTGCATACCTGATAAGTGCGTATGTCTCCTGCGAAACTGAATGTGATGCTTGTCGTTAATTTTCGTTCTTTTCAATGCTTTCCACACAGTTGGTGTAACACATATTATTGCATAATATTGACGCATGCGTGTATTGCTTGTGAGTACTGTTGCTTACTGGAATTTATTATATAGAAAATACTTTATAAATGTGAGTTATTGTAAAATAATGATTTTGTTAAGGCATTTTTGGCGAACGTAAATGATGTCCGATGATCCTGACCCATCCATATGAACTTACTAATCAGATAATATGATTTACTGGCTTTGTGCTGGTAATAGTAATGGTCTTATTCAAAGTTTTTGTACATCACTATCTTGAATATCGTGCATAATATTGGCTGGAAAATATCGATGTACTTTCTTTCCTTGTCAATGTGGTGTTGGGACAATGTCATGAAGCACAATCACTGACATAAATTATTACTTATATGTCTATGGTTTATCCTGTGGCTGGATATTATTTTGTGGCATCATAGCACAATATATCCGTCTGCTTAATGAACGTGACATTCCGTGATGCGTGCCAATAACAACACTCATAGGCCCCAGCAATTGAAACCAACACCGATGAATTACCAGTTCAGTAACGCTACTGGTGTATAAACCATATGGCAGTCTCCCAAAAGAACACAACCGCCAAAACATGATTTATTGAGGTGCTTGACCTCATGTCCTGGTAATTACGTAACTGTTACTTGTACATATAACATACATTACGACCTTCACAATATTACTGCACATTTGTACTATCGTTAAGCTATTGATTGCCTATGGCATCACAAAATGGTCGTCTGTTCTTAACAAGTAAGAAGCCGGCTTTCACCTGCAAGACCCTTCGAAGCGGATTCCTGCCGATTCCAGTAACGAGGCCATAGAAGCGCAATGATATTTTAGCATGCTAAAACACCTTGCTTTCAGACCGATATGTAGTTACAAAAATACAGGCATCAATAAACCAACCATACATTCACAATAAGTCTATCGCTCACCAACGAACTATCAAGCACCGGATATTGCATTGAGCAGTGGCGATATCCAGACGGTTATACGCGCTGACAGTTCATGCCTTACCAATGGTCTTCAACAAATGCTAAAATAACAGTAGGCGTAAACTTTGACACATGTTCCCTACATAATGCTTGATCGTTTTTATACTGACAATTGTTCCGTGCGCTATTCATATATAACTTCACCAATGGGTTGTCTGGTATTCATGCAAATTGCATTAACGTGGGCGTTTCATTGTCTATGCGTACGTGCATGAGTTCCTCTGCAGGTACTTCTGAAATAAATTATGTCCAAAGCTGCCAGGTGCTTTATTGCATGTGTAAAACAATGACAAGAAATGCATACAAACAATTTGGGAATTATGTTCTGCAACCTGTATATTTGATTTCATTACCCACCCCCAGAGCAGCAAAATATTTGTTTATGGAGCTGTTAATTGAAACAAAACGTATGCATATGCTGCACTGCAGTTGAAAATGTTTGTGTTTGTGTATGAATGTAGTTGACAAGCATGCTGTAATACTTCAAGTGTAATCATAGTTTGTTGCCATTTTATCTGGCATTTACATTTGAAGCTTAACAAAGTCTCTTTCAAAGGAGTTGGATGGAGTAGGAATGTATTGCTTTTTTGTAGGTTCAGTTAGGCGTAGACTAAACACAATATCAAATATCCATAGATCGCAATATGTTTCGAATCCACACTATCGTACGTTCCATCCCAGAATCAATTAGTCGTTGCCTCCTTATAAACGAGGCACCTCCCTTAGCTGTATTACACTAAACTGCGAGATAATTCATCAGACCGGGCCCTGGCTATAAATGATACTTTAGACAAGATTTGACTAATCATACTTAGTCTCCATGCAGTTGATCGCCCTTGGATGGACGAATACTAAGGAGAGCCATCACATCTTAAGTTGATCTTGTGGACTAGGCTAAGTAATTGAGCTATTGTACACATTTATGTTAAACATGCCTACTCAGTAACGCGATTGATATATGTATACGAATATATATATATTGTATATATATATATATATATATATATATATATATATATATATATATATATATATATATATATATATATATATATATATATATGTATATATATATATATATATATATATATATATATATATATATATATATATACAAAATCGAATAAAAAAAACGGTCTGTTAAAGTGATATTCTTGTCATTACTATTGTTGTGCCATAATATATAACATTCGACGAATTTGTCGTTTCAGTTTCACTGATTGATGCTTAGGAATATGGTGCCCTGTATTATTTTCGGGTGTAACCACAACACTAACATTTGAAGCAGCGAATAAGGGGTCTTTGGGTCGCCGAAAGACGCATTACCGTCTGATTTTCCCGGTGAAATAGGCAAGACCGATGACAACGCTGACACGAGACCGTCGGACAGTGATCCAAATTTATTATTGTCCACAGAAATCTGTTTTCAATCATTTTGATTGGTTCATGTTCATGATACCTGTAGTTTATCTGACTTACAATCTCCCTTGAAGAATTCTATTAAACATATGCAATGTGGCTAAAATAAAGTCATAGTCATGGTTGATGACTTGTTAGAGAATTCCCTATCATCACATCATTGTCATATAACAGTATATACCATTTGTTATGCTCGAACAACATACATGTCCTTCATTCCCTTGACGAATGGGTGTTTTGATTATTAATCATAACCGAATTAGTCTTTACAAACGAACACAGCTGCTGTGTCAACATGCAAACCTACTTACGGCAAAATGTGGTTAGGATTGTGTAAATCACTCGTTACAAAATCATTTAATATAAGCTGGCTGCAAATTGTTTGACAGCAGAATCAATAAAACAACAGGCACTCTGTAAGCATTT
Source organism: Urechis unicinctus (assembly GCA_034190875.2). Lineage (NCBI taxonomy): Eukaryota > Metazoa > Annelida > Polychaeta > Xenopneusta > Urechidae > Urechis > Urechis unicinctus. Next base: position 16,868,623 of record CM067354.1, read on the forward strand.
GCCTAACATTGTGCCTTATTTGATCTCATCTACATCTCAGACATTTGCCAGATAACCATCAGGCAGACTTAACTTCCACACATTTGGCTTTTCCACAACAATTATACTCCGTTTAATTGTATCATGTTAGAAACAGATTGTTAATAGCATTAGCTGGAGTGTTGCTACACATCTAAATTGTATTAAGCTTAACTGAAACTAGAATACATTGGACACTCAAGTTAGTGTAGCTATGTACATCATAGATATCAGTAGAATACTATTTACCCGAGATGAGCTATACAACATATAAATATAGAAATGTAAGAATAAAATAACTCTTAGGGCGGCCATGTTGTTCACATCAATCAATACAATAAGAGTTGAACAATGTAAGCGGCCAATATTGATGTTGAAGTTTATTCTATTCGTTAAGTGCTGTGGGTTCAGCCTAACACTCCGTGGACAAGGTAGATACTGGATGTTTCTAGGCTGATAGTCACATGACGACTTCTCTAACCTCTAACCCCATCACCATATAGTTCCCCAATGCTATACATAGCTAAGCTATACTTATCCTTTGCAATTAATGAATTAAAATGCCTTTGTATGGGCTGAATTCGGTTCAAGTTAATAATTATGTCACAAGACAAAGGCCGAGTGCAAAATGATGCCACCAAGCACTGCAAGGTTGGTATGATAAATATATGGCCTCCTGATGATAGTTATATACACTCAACGAAACCATAGCAATGTACGACAACGAGTCTGGCAGTGCATGACCATAGATATGGCAGTTCAATGGTATGTTTCAGTTGGGTCCAGTTGCGTTGCTAGATTATATTAAATACAAGCAGGGCGGCGATTATTGAAAAGTCATTAACGTACAAAAGTAATTAATAGATTCGTTGTCGTACCATTCTTCTCGCAAATGATCTAGCTGGACCGAAAGATGATAAGATTCGGATTGGGTGCACTTACGAATCATTTTAAGTCATCATTGACGGGTAGTTAAATAATAATTTCGACGCTTTTCAGTTGTTCGTGTCTTAAGCAAGCCACAAATTGTGCAGCAACGCACACGCGCTCAGTAGTAATACGCATCACCAGCTTGGAAAAGGTATATCAATGGGTTCCATATAGGTTTCCATATTCCATATCGATTAATCTGAAATAACACGTTAGTCATCCATTAAATTAACATTTACTGGGCGATCGCACGAACAATTATTGATATGACAATCTGTATCCGTTGTGCATGGTCTGGACGAATCCTTATATCATATATACACCAACTGTTACTCAAACGTTTGCTTAGCCGTTGCTGCAAAGATTACTTGATAGGGCCCACAGGTGTTGGTAATGGCATCCATACATGATTTATTATAAATAGACAGAGGATATGCTTTACACTTAAGTATATGAGAGCTTGGGTCGACTAGGCCACGGCTATATAATTAATAACATCAAAATAAACCATATCGAGGTTAAAATATGATTGGCTAAGACGCCAATAAACTAATGAGTTCCATATAGCATTTAGCATTATGTACCAGCATAGACTGAAATTTTCAAAACAGTGCTCATAATTATGCCAAGCATTGGAAATGGTATTGTATTGTGTATGTACCACAAACAACCAAGGTGTTCTACCTCTCTAAGCAACAGTTATGAGACCAATTACCGCTTGATGTATAACTACAGGTGAACAATAGAGGCTCATTAGTATGGTGAGTTTTGGCAGCAAACCGTCGCCTCTCTCATATGCCACTTGTGCAATTGATTGCTTAGATGAGGCAACGCAGCATCTCTAAAACCATTTCATGCTGCCGCTCATGCTGTCGTTGTTTTCTTTTGGGACCAGCGTAACAACTGGGATCGAATATATCGCCTTGTTTATATTCTGTTTGGTATCCATCAGCCTTTATGATTCAGTTCTACATCACACTGGAAACAAACCTTTATCATTTTAGGCGAGTCAAAGTAAGGTTTGACCCCCAAAAAATTGCAAGAAAAGCTTTTTTTGTCTTTTTGTGTTCAGTTAGCTGTACTTAAGCGCATCCTAAAAGTTTACCAAATTTGAGCCACCGGAAAGTGGTGAAAATACATAATAATCAATATGGCCGCCATTGAATTATGAATGTACAGCAAACTTTTTAATGGTTGGTTTTAGACCCCATAAATGTATTACAAACATATATAAATGTGATACCTTATATTCAAATAAGGTCATGATGAATTCACCTGGATGTCCCTATTGCATCATCATGACGTAGTGGGTTGCTGAATAGATCAAGACCGCTAGAACTGGTTGAAAACCAACATTTCGGCTCTTGATAATCAATCAGATGTACATACACAAGGAACCACAACTTGGAAGGGCTATTGAACCATCTACGTCATGGTCATACGCCATACGTCACACATCATAAATTACCAAAATGTCCCAAATAATTCACATAGTACACACCTGAATTTTCTTATCAAGTTCAAGTGTCATTCACACAATATAATTGTTCAAAACACAGCATGGTTATTATCATCACAATCTTCGTCCACGGAACCGTCTATGGTAGAATCACTATTATGCGGATTGTAACATGACTCAGCTTGGCAGAGTCCACAAGCAGAAGTACATGGAAGACCGTACTTCCTGCAACTACATCGAGTATTACTACAACCTGTTGTACAGTTACAATGGATAAGCCTTTCTGGAGCCGCTTTCTGGTCAGTCATAGCAGGTGACAAAATGTTGTCTTCACACTTCCAACCCCAGTCCTTTGGGCCCATGTTTTCATCCTTTCCCATCCACACCATGATCTGATAAAATGAACGTTGAGAGTGGAACTTTGCCGAAGATTCCTTTGGGGGCAATTTCTCGGGCTTCACAAATAATTTAGCAGATGAAACCTTTTTAGCAAGCAATGTATTTCTAAGGTTTACCAGAGATGTGTTAGCTTTTCCTCTAAAGAAAGAAACAAAGACTTTGCATCCTGAATCAACTATTGTTGCCACATCCTGACCAGCTGTAGTAAATGTCTTTGCACAAGCTCTTATCTGAGAATCATTATTCATCACTTTTTGGAAAAGGGATTTCTTGCCAATACCATTAATCCTGGAAGTGCTATCACAACCTGTAAAAGCATGTACAAACAGCAGCTGTGAAGATATGTCATTTCCCAAGAGTTCCTTCAGACGGACAATATCATATACATGTTTTGCTTTCTTTTTGTCCGAACGAAAGTAGAGTTTCCTGCTGTCCCTCTCAGTGTAATGTAGAAGCAGAATCAGAAGGTCCGTGTCTTCCCCAATCAAAGTTGTGTCTCGAACTTTTGCAGATGTTGTTGCTGCCTTCACAATATGAACATCTGCATCTCCATGCGCATTGATGACTTCGCAACCCCTCTGTTTCAGTTTGTCACTGATGAAGAGGATTAGTTTCTTGATAACAAATCCTCCATTCTGCCAGAGGAAAAGACGGTATTCATTTCAAAAGACACAAGCGGGTGTGATTTCGTTTGTCGTCTATGATGTTCATTGTCCTTTATGCCTGGCTCTTCACTGTATCCGTCAAAAACTACTGTGGCTTGTCCATACTTGGAAAGGGTGAGATTGGCATACTCCTCGGCAATTTCCCTGTAGGTCATCCGTTTTTTCCAAGACAGACGGTAAAGTAAGGAGCCTCCGTCAAGCACAAAATGTTCGGAATCTGGCGTCGAATCTGTTAGAACGGCCTTGCTGGAGCTGGAGGATTCATTTGCGTAATCCCGTAGAACATCAGCCAACTGTGGCTTGTCAGCCTTCTGGAACACATGTTTTGCCGCGAATAGGGGAGGAGGATATGGACTAAGTTCGTAGTCCATGATATCTTGCAGTGTCAAGTCGCCAGCTTGGGAAACTACAAGAAATCTCTGGAACAGGAGTTCAGAATTTATCATTTGTTCGGTATTCACTTTCACTGACACCAAGAGTCTTGGCTTTGTCCTTTCGTTTAAAGGAATAAGTGAATATTGGCTGCCCAACCATTTTTTGTACTATGGCCTTGCCGACAGCTCCATATTCATGTACATTGACATCTGCGTTGGCCACTACACCAGTCACAACATTTCTTAATGAAGAATCCTCAGCAAATGGATTGCAGTCAACTAATTTTTGCATCAGTTTAGTACTGTCTGCATGATCACGTTGCATCTTTGGCACTGTGGCGTCTTTGTGCTGTTCACTTGAGGTAAATGATTGTTTAGAGAACTCTTGCATCGCAAGGTTGTACGCAGATGACACGGATGATGACAGTGTCCAGATGGTCCTTAGTTCCTCTGTCATGCCACTTCCTCTGGTTAGACCACCGCTACTTTTGAGGGAACGCATGAGAGTCTGTTCAATCGATCCCAATCCTGCCCAGAACTGGTCTGTCTTCCTAATAACATGTAGGCCGTTTTCAAATTTTGTAACAATGTCTGGATGCTTGTGACCTAGTTCATTCATGAACTGTAGGTAGAGGTATGCAGACTTAACATAATTGAAATGTCCAGCAGCTGCGAATATCGGAATGCAAACAGACACTGCACTGAATAGCATTCTCCAGTCGCCTGAGCGATCAGCTCTGATCAGTGCACGTGCTATTTCCAACATCTCCTGATATCCGATCCAAAGTTGACTGGTTTTGGATGAAGCTGCCATGCTAACCTTTGCTGACTGGATTTTCTGTTCAATGTGCTTGATTCCTTCTAATGATTTTAACGACTCGTAGGACATTTCACCAGACACAATGGAAGAATAAACAGTCTCTATCCTTTCAATCGTAGAGCGAAATTCTGGGTTATCCTGGATGAGCCCACCTAGAATGATCTGATTGAGACACCTGTCAACCAGGAGATGGGGGTCAGCCAGGATTTCCCCTAACGAACAGGGCACCTTCATCAGAACTCTGTCTCAATGACACTGAGCTGAAATGAAAAAAAAACTCCAAAAGCATGCTTACAACAGCGTTTTCGTGTGAGAAATAACAAATCATGAACCAAGGAGCCATTTCAAACAAATACCAAACAGGGGTAAAAATCCTGAAATTGACCAAGAATTACCCTCCAATTTTAGGGAACCTTTGCTATCTTAATGTTCAGACCTTAAAGAACAATGAAAAACCAAGAAAATATAGCTCTTGCTTAATTAATTGGGAAATATAAGGTTTCCCTAATATGTACCCAAAATACCAGTTTTGGGGTAGGGGTGCTCCTATTTCCCCCCTATCGGGATGTCACACATGAAAGAAACCAGGTTCAGGTGAAAGGTTGACCTCAAAAACATTAGAAAACATACTTACATAATCAGTTTTGGGTGAAAAATGGCTGAGTTATGGACAGCCAAAAATATTCAAGCATTTCAACAATTTTGGCGGCCATCTTGGAAATTGCCTAATTAACCCACTTTCCGGTCATCCGAGTTTGGTAAAATTTTAGTATGTTAATCTACAGAAGTTCAGGAACCAAAAACAACCAAGAAACGTTTTCTTGCAATTTTTTGGGGGTTGACCCCTTTTTTTCCATATATTGACCCGACTATTTGTCCACGTCCTACATTATTAAATCAGATTCGAACACACGCATCGTTCGATGATTTGTCTTCTTTTTGTCTTCTTTTTGTCGGATGATATGTTCAATCAGGATGTGCTGCAACATGCAGAAGCCTCGCGCAGGTGAGTACCGTTTAAGGATGACCATTTATTTTCTCGATGTCTTGTCATGAACATATCCACATAACGGGTAATGTACGTCGATCAATCACAGCAAAGTCAACTGCGCACCCTGCAAATGGTGTGACATATGATACGCTTTACTTAATCAATAAGACCACGGATGTCATCACGATACAAGAGAATGCTGTGACGTGAAGGGACTTTTTATTAATCATACCATTATGACTTTCAGGATGAGTCAAATCTAATTGGTACATGTGATATAGTGTGACTCAACTTGAACTCCGCCGAGAAACAGCCAGCTATGATAATACGTCATACAAAAGGCATGAACATTGTGTACTATGGATGTCAGCTGTAAAACAATTGATGCACTCATATAATATGGACAAGCTACATTTCGCTACCTCAGCCTTCTGCTCGCCTTGGTGGAGTGTACTGATAAAACGCATTCAACACATCAATCCAATTCCCATCCGCATTTGCTTGAGATGTACTCAATCAGCTGTATAAAGAGTGCGCGCAACAGTGCCATTCTATAATTTCTATTCTCTGATACCCTTTCTATATCATGATATATTTATAATATCGTTGCCGTTAGAAAGCCCAACCATAGCTGGTAATTATACTATCATGTATTCCATCAATCTATTTCGGCACGTGATAATCATTAAGCATCGAACAAATATTTCGGCTTCACTGTGAGCTGACTGGGTCAGAAGACTGATGAGCTGCCATACAGCAAAGTAATGTGATTAACGTCAATTTATGGGGCCATTACAAATGACCGAGTCATATAGAATGCTCTTATTAGAATTGTTCCCCATAGACATAATACTCTCTATGCGCATAATACACGATGCATGCATTAGAATAATGTTTCCGAAATGGGGCAAATGTCTATCCTGCATACAACATAATCGATGAGATATGTATGAGAAAAATCAGTCATGTGAATCGTCGTTAAAATGTGTTATTATGAAGCCATATCAGTAGTAATACATAACAAATGTAAAAGGTATGAAGCACATTTGTTTAAGTTTTGGTTATTCAGCTACATGGTCTTTTTATGTTGTGTACAGTAATGATGATTTTACGACTTATACAAGTGTTGCAGTCGTGAGGAATAGGATTAAATGCTTGCACCATTACTCAAAGAACCACTCTCAATCTCATTAACATTATACATATTTCTTAGGGTTAGTGCGACGTCGTGTCTTAAACCTGTGCATATATCAGATATATAGCAGATACAAGTGTCATTGGTCTAATTGTTGTCTAGTCCATGATAATGGGATCACATACGAATTTCCTACATCACACCTAGCATTGATTGACATATACAAACTGTGTGGTGCTGCATGCAATGACACTAGTTTTGAAAGATATGTACGGTATGTTGTCGTATGACCTTAATTCTCTGCTCTATGCATAAACTTTGACAGCAAATTCAGTATCAAAGGAGTTGCCTGCTGTGACAATTGTTTCTGTGATGCATTCTTTTATATACAATCAAAGCTTTAATAGTGAAAATCGTCTCCATAGGCTTCTATGTGGGCGGAACATTATGGGAAAATCCACTTTGTGCTAGAAATCGCTGGTTTTTCGGCAGGTGCAACGGTCGGTGGACCATGCCACACCGGATGTAATAGAACGATGGTTGGTTCCTACGCTTACTAAATCACATGTCTGTGTGATACCGGCATACCAGTGATGGTAATGAAGCCAGTAAATATCAATACGACCCGGGAGACGTGCACCATCGTAGCTGGCAATTGATCTATTGTGATGAATAATGAGCTCTGTTTCAATCATTAAAATTGGTTGTTCAGATTTGTATCATCTGACGGTAAATATAATGGCGTAAATGTGACCGACAGGAATAAGGTGTGACAACCGAGAAACAGCCATGAGCTCGGCTATGATAAAACGTCTTGCAGTAATATTACACTGTGTCACAGATAGATCCGTCATAAAGCAATTCCAATATCATACTAGCATATAGGTAAAGTACGTTGTCGCTTTCAGAACTGGCTATCTGTACCAGTGCTACCAATGAAAAAGAATATAAGAAAACAGAAAAGACTTATTCTCTCCATAATCAATAAATAATGCCTTGTGCTGAAGATAACATTGACAGCATGGTCGCACTGACATGTTTCCAGCGAGTGGGCAATACCGCGTCCCGTCAGCATAGGGTCGGGTGATCCCATACAGGAGCCGGATTTGCCAAATCATAGTCAGTCTTCTTTGGGCTAATTGCCATTTGATAGGCGAATAAAGCAGGGGGTGTTTACTGTTGTTGTCGATTGTGGGAACCAGTCTTAACTAGTAACGCAGCTGAACAGAAGGTTAGCCGGGCTGAACTTGTGATATATGATATCTGTTGTGCATCTGTGTACGGGAATCCATTCAATAAGTTAATCCAGGCACCATCAATATGAGCGCAACTGGGCAAGCATTATCGTTCTGTTATCTGCTAAATCTGTATGTTGCTTCATTGATTTGCATATAAAGCATGATAGCATTACGCCATGAGTGTACAAATTAACATATTTAGCATCACTCACCCCTTCAATGATAGCATCAATCAATCACATCCATTTTTCCATCCGTTGGGAAGCCTGACTAATTAAACTAACATCATTGTATTCAGGGGTTAATTAGTTTATGCATAGAATAGGATTCGGAGAGCGATAGAGGAGAGTTAATAGTGCAAATATGAGGAGATATAATTAGTCTGTTGCTCCCAGCAGACATAATACGCCCTATGTACATAACTTTCTCATTAGTACACGATGTAAGCACGATAATGCGTACCTCCGTCATGCATTGTTACCCTCTTGTATTTAACTGCGAAAAGCAATTATTTGTTGTGGATCTATATCGATAGTAACTAATGTATGTTGTGCGAACGACATTTGGATATTCACTGGCTATTTTAACTACGGCATCTTTTCAATCATTGCTACAGCCCACCACATATTGCTCATGGACAATATGATTAATAAATGATTGAAGCTACTAATGAATAAAACCAATTACCTCAGTTCGAATTGGCGTACGTGCTTTCTACGGATATTTTCATATTTACACAAATGTGTCGTGCATCCTCATTGTATCTCATGTTTATGCTCTTAATCTATTATCGAATGCCTCAGTTTAACCACAACCACCCACACAATTACAGCTACATAATGCATCGTACAGGGATCTGGATTTCCACGCGGGCACCAAGCAACTAAACAGCCGTCATGTTAGCACAGTGATGTATATCATAACCAAGAGAGTAAAGCTTCGGTCTCTAGGGCTATTTTGTTCGCTGCTGCAAGCAGATCCATTATTTTAAATGTTACACCATAAAATTATGCCACCGTGGAATGAGTTGAGCATTGAGACAGGTGTCTGGGTTTTGTCTGACTCGTTGTCAGGAGGACTGTTCAGAAGTTAATGACAGCAGTGTTCGCCGTGACTTACTGACACAACAAATCATGTGTATCGGTGCGTTTACAGGTTTAGAACCGGTTTTTTAGAACCGCGATAAACCATGTCTGTCCACATCAAAAGCATGCAAACCTACCAAAGTGCAATCTTAGACAAATGGACTGAGATTTATCTTTAAAGATGTTTTGTACAGCATCAGCGTGCTAGCTATATAGGAAATATAATATGACTTCAATGGTAGCATAAAAGCAAGCTTCACAGGTACATCGATGCAGAACGACAAGAGTATTCAACCGAGTTGCATAGTATGCGCAGTCGGGGAAAATATTGTTCCGTTTACACCACATGGAATTACTATTGGTTACACGATACGGCTGCGAGCAATAACGGGGAACTGCAGAAGGTATGATTGTTTCTGCTGTGCTGCTAAGATGGTAGGAATTCCCCATCCTAGTCAAACAGAAGCCAGTTCATACTCTGAAGTATATATTTAAGGGCGATTGATATTTCGATCCATAGTATGCAATTTATAAAATCGTAATGCCAAATTAATCATGACTAACTATTGACCATCCATACAATAATTTTAAAATAACTTTTAAGTTTAACGAAGTGGTAGTTATCATATATTCTATGGACCTCGATTAAACCTGTTAGGAACTATTGTGGAATATAGTGCTTTGAAGAATGTGCGCTTCAAGAACACTCCGTAATAAAATAAACATAATGCTTTATCTCCTAAGGTTCCTTGATGTCATGACTAAAAATTGTGAATCTATCAGAGATATAGCAGCCGTGCCGTTTGATCAACTTATTCCTCCTCCAATCGCTGCTTGGTACTTGGGTTATTATAGGCTGTCAGTCATCAACCATAACGTTGTTTGACATGACCCAACTCAGCGGCGAAGTATAAGATAAATGTTCCGATGTTGTAGCGCAACCGCTCTTTGCGTTCCAGCATTTATTCGATTTTTACTTATAATGCATTGCTCTATGCACAACCATTGTCTTAATAGAAGAAACATATGCCATAGGCCTTTGTGTGGGTCACATATTATATAAATATGTTACTTTATGCTGAGCAGCCGCGGATTCTTCCACCGGTGCATACATGGTTACAGGAAGAGATGTTCGATTTCTGCGATTGCTTCGCATTCGTTTTACTAAGTAGCGTGTACGTGGACTTGTTTCAAAGCAAGCCACGTGCCTGATCGAATCAGGTAAGTGTTGTGAAGGTATTTCTTGTTTAAGTCCGGTTTCTCTTCTGTAGTGGCCTGAGCCGTATACTCAGATATATAAAGACTTCGGTGAGCGCAATATATATTTATTGTACTACAACCTAGCACCGCGTTAAATCAGTCTAACGCTTACATTCTCTCAATCCGAACTCCCCAGCCAACCCGTATCATTCACTTATATCCCACACACATCACATTACCTAACTAGGGCCAGCCCTCTTCCTTAACTGGCTGACCAATCACAGTCAACCACGAACATACTCGGACTGACCCCCAATACATGTTACATAATTATTTAAACAAACGGTCAGAAGCATACAACATTAAACAAACGGTCAGAAGCATACATCATTACAGCGGATTGAACGCTGTAACAACTCCCCAAGTGTTGCGTATCCCTAGACTTGACGATGTACTTGACGCGGTAGGACAAAATAAACCAAAATACTTTTCAGTGCTTGACCTGTCGCAGGGATTCCACCAAATCCCACTCGACGAATCATCGCGGGATAAAACAGCGTTCATAACTCCCTCTGGGAAATTCCGCTACAAAACTATGCCCCAAGGTTTACGTAACGCACCCACTTGTTTTCAATCCCTGATAGACAAGCTTCTCAAGGGTATTCAATACAAGTACGTAAGGGCATATATTGATGACATTTGTTGTTTTTCGAACACATTTGACGATCACGTATCACATCTAACGGAGATCTGCGAATTTGAAGTTAAAACCGCAATAATGCTTTTTCGTAGTTCAAAATGTTAATTTCCTCGGTCATGTCTTGCAGCCCGAGGGAGTATCCCCGAACCCCGATAAAGTCAGCGTCATTCACTCCTATCCCATAGTGGAGTGTGTAGCATTTTAGAGTCTATTTAGAAGGTAAGAAATTCGAATTGCATACCGATCACTCGGCTTTGAAATGGATTCTTGCCCAAAAGCAGTTAACATCCCGCCTGGCTAGGTGGGCTCTGTTTATACAAAGTTTTGATTTTGATGTCAAGCATGTGAAAGGTTCATGCAATGTGGTAGCTGACGCTCTTAGTCGACGTCCCTACTCCTACACCAAAACACAGGCCGACCTTGTCATTAACAACTATCCAGATATTGCTATGGTGACCGCAATAACCATAGATGCTTCGACGCAAACTTCAGTTGAAGATGCGGGCTACAAACCCCAAGCAGACTCTAACAATGTCCCCCTACATTCGTCATACTCCAGGCCATACCGCCCTTCAGATTGTCACCAATAAGCTCCGCCGAAGAAAAGTGTGATTTTCAATGAATCGACAGAGGACTATGCCAAACAGAAGACTAAGACTCCTCCCCCGCATTCCCAGTCTCCTTGCAATCCTGTTTTAATGAAATGCACGAAAAACAAAAATGTCAGTGGCATAAAAGTACCCACATTATTAGCCCCCACCTTCCCTGATGATATTGACGAAATGGGCCGCGTGCTACCCTTCTCCACAGAATCCCAAGCGCTCAATTCTGTCTATAAAAGCAACAAAAGTCGCGAAAAGTTGCATGCTAAATTACAGGCCCATCAACACAATCGACCTCGACCCAGCCAAAATAAAAAAGGAGCAGCTTAATGACTTGCAATACAAGGAAATCATTAATTTCCTCAAGTACGGCACACTGCCAAACGACCATAGCGCGGTCAGGGCAGTAATACTCCGACAAGAAGACTACATCATTCTACACGGCCTACTCTACCATATCTTTACTTCGTTCGGCCCAAAAATCCGGACTACTAGCGCAAAGCTCGTCATCCCACAAAACCTGGAAGCACACATCCCATCCTTGCACCACGATTCATCGTTCGGCGCTCACATCGGGATATCCAAAATAGACCGTTACCCAACTTCGGTATTTGACGACACTACTCTCTCCATTACACTATTATACGTATATTTACATATTCCACTTTTATGTATTCTCCCATGGAGACTGGTGCAATGGACCCCCATACATCAGGCTATTACCTGATTCTCAGGTATCCAGTTGTAATTACAGCCAATGGTTTTATTTACAGCTAAACCCAATCAAGGGATTAAGAGTCGCAATTTAAAATCCCAGTGTTTGCTCTACAGTTAAAGATGAAAGGCGTCCTATAATTTATTGGTTATAACCAACCCTCTTATCAGTTCAAGCCATTGCAATCGCCGAATTACGCCTAACAATTAATACGATAAGCGCTAGCTCCATCCACTCCCACCAGGCGAAATTCCGATTGATCTCACAATTGAGGGCAAGTTTATGGCTCACGCAATAATGCCACCATTCTTAGCCCCCCCCCCCCCCCCATTCCAAAACCATCTTATATAAAATAATCATTTTAGTTTCTGCACATCTGCCCGTCTCACAGGAGGGATATAATGTTGTATGATTTATTAATTTCTTGCGTGTTTTATCTTCATTTGAACTTTTCTCAAATGTATACTCTAACGCTGACCTGATTATTTTTAAATATAAAATAAGAATTTTCATGAAATGTTTTATTATTTTGCATATGACAAAATTATTGCAATTATAGTCAAATGCTCATGATTTTTATGTGTGATTAAATTATGTCTGGAATGTTCGATTAATATATTTTTGGGGGGGGGGGGGGGCATGCCCATATTGTTGTAATTGTAAATAGGCGTTCATGATATGTATATGTGCTTATTTTATGGAAATACGCCCGGTCCGGTCTGTTCCATTGATGACTATTTGTTCATTCCGCATATTATTGAATAGTCTCGTAAACAATTAGTTTCTCACATGAGGGGGATATTGTTGTATGCTTCTGACCGTTTGTTTAATGTTGTATGCTTCTGACCGTTTGTTTAAATAATTATGTAACATGTATTGGGGGTCAGCCCGAGTATGTTCGTGGTTGACTGTGATTGGTCAGCCAGTTAAGGAAGAGGGCTGGCCCTAGTTAGGTAATGTGATGTGTTTGGGATATAAGTGAATGATACGGGTTGGCTGGGTAGTTCGGATTGAGGGAATGTAAGCGTAAGACTGATTTAACGCGGTGCTAGGTTGTAGTACAATAAATATATATTGCGCTCACCGAAGTCTTTATATATCTGAGTATACGGCTCAGACCACTACAGAAGAGAAACCGGACTTTAACAAGAAATACCTTCACAACTTTAGCAGTAATGCCAATAATATACCGTGCATTATCGCCGCTGTCAATCGATTCATTTTGTTGAATAGCTAGCTCTCTATGATTCTTCTAGTGAGTAACAATTGACACGTAAAAAGATAATGTCATCCTACTCATTCAGCACTATAAACATGCCTGGTGTTAAATTAACATTGGAAATTAACGTGTATCTAACGGGTCTGGTAATACAGTACGGGAGCCAGATTTGCTTAATCATAATTAATCATGGCAAGAACCAAGTTTAGTTATTGAGCTAATGTACGGAGTATTGTTTTACTATACCCATCCAGGAACACTGTTAAGCCGCAAGGTTATGAATTACTGACAGAATGTTAGCCTGGATGCATAGTTAATATTTAGGAATGACTTAAGCGACAGCTGGCACTCGGAACTGACTCTTGCCATTAAGTGCCGTTCTGTTCAATGTCATACCTCATATTCAGCTAGTGATATCAGCAAAGCTCCCTAAAACGAATGTGGCTTCAGTGTGCCAAATATACCACTACTCAGATGACACGCCAAACTTTATAGGGTTGCAAGTTTCTTCGACCATCATAAATAACGCAACCATCAAGAATAATGCAGTTTGCATTTGTAAATATACTCCTGCTGTTGAACCGAATCGAAACTATGTACGATAATTGTTAAGCAGATGTTGTGTATATTTAGTCCATGTGACATATCAGTTGTAATTAGGCCCTATTATCACATGTTAGACGGAGGTGAATTATCACATATGACGTACAGTACGAAGGTGAGTTGTCATTACAGACAGTGCATGAACATCAGTATAGATACATGATCTATTTTGACTTTTGTTTCTTAAAACAGGATGTTAAGCATGAAGCCTAGAGGAGTCGGGCGTAGAGTTAGGTTCGACTATTGATGCGGGTGTCACACTCGCCAGCTTTATTGGGGTACCAACGTCACAAGAAAGATTAAGGTGCCACGGTTGATCAATTAGACCAGAGTGTCTGGAGCCAAGCCATCCTGTATTCTTATCGATCAAGTTATTAATCATGAATACCATTTTCCACGTCTCTCTAAGACAGGAGGAGCTACCTGCAATATATCAATTTGAACCAATTACCGAGATTCAACGATAATTTGCACTGGCAAACATTAGTGCTATATTTATAGGAAAATCTAAGCAAATACGGCATATGTAAATAACGAACTGAGCGAAGAAAATTAACCGTAACGTGGGGAAAATATTGTGCATCCACAGACTATGCTCATTGTAAGGTCATTGCCATGCTCAATAATGAATAGCCTCTTGGTAATTGAGGCACTATGAGCCACGACATTACTTTCATCAGCAAGATGCTGCATTGAGCCGGACCCTGGTTTATCCAACAGACAGCAAAAAACACAGCAACCCTTTCTTAGACATACAGCTGTGTCACATTATTCACAGGGCAAGGGCTTTTTCAATGACAGAAGTGGCCATGGAATGGGGAGGCTTTTCAGAGGAGATTCGCACAGGATGAATAATTGCTCATACGAATTGGTGCTTATTCAACAAAAGCGTTGTTGCATTTGTTGCACTCTCTCAACCAATGGCTAGCCGAGCGGTTTTGCAAGAGATGTCGTCTGCTTCCAATACATTACAATCGTTTCAGCGTGGCGCAGCTTTGCGTTTTGCCGACTGTAACGACGTGTCCTCACTAGAGTTAAGATATCATGATGCAATGCCTACCAATAGATAATTCAACTATATAGAATCTTAATGTCTATTAAGATATCAGATTGTTGGAGTTGTTTGGAACAGGGCAGGTTTCGGGTTGATTTTGTATCGCCCAAGCCATAAATAAGGTATCTGCTGTCAAATGGTAAATGACGGATGCAGACATATTCGTAAACTTCCGAATCAATACATTGATTTAAGGACAAAATCCTTGCAGTGTTATATGACCCAATAGAAGCTATGGTGTCGTGCTACTCCTGGATTATCTGCGGAACCGATAGTGAAGAGGCTCTCTTGAGTGAACACTCTGCATCATACCAACCACATGCGTTCAATTTCGTGTAACTCAAACATAGCTGTAGTAACGAGTGGTATAGAACTTTGCTTTACAAAGCGAATTACGCGGTTCGGTAAGGTCTAATGGTTACTATATGGGACCAAAGTTTGCCAACAACGTGATGCATATTACAGCCACATGATTTATGGCGGCCAATGAGCACTCAAACTTGTCAATGGACCATATATTTGCCAATTCCAACAACAGGTCTTGCAAGTTTCGGCTCAGCGTCAATTATCTGACTCATAGAAAGTTGATCATTCGATAATAGCTATGATGCAATTTTCCATTGCTTAATTTACTAGTAACCAAATGGTTTTGACAAGCCTAAATATATAGTGGTCATTTCAGTGATCCGTTGTTTTATGTCGGATGGCACCAGTTTATACCCTGGTCGATTATGATGACATGATGCTATGCTTACTGGTAGATCATGCTCGTCGAGTTTTAAGTATCAGTACCCGATTGTTCAAGCTGCCGGCTGAGGTTAGAGTACACATGGCTACAAAATGAATACCTGATAGGTTAGTTGCACGACAGATCTGAGCTTTGACGTGACTCGTTCCTTCACATGCACGCCATTTTAATCCTTCCGTTCAGCAGTTATTGGTAGCACTCAAAAGAGCGCCCATGAATAATTGCTCATAGGTTTAGGCTCGCCATTTATTATCCAAACAATTACAAAACGCTATGGAGTCCTTTCATCATTTTATACTAATATTAAAGGGCAAAATACATTTATGATTAACGTCCACTGATCAACACAGATGTACCCAACTCACAATGCCACATAACACTCAATTGGTTACGGTTTAAACGTTGGATATTGGCGGAGTGGTGTGTCATGCACTGTGTCACAGAAAATATTCAGTCCGGGAGCTGGAGGAGCTAGTAAAATGTACGTTGCTCGCCCGTTATTCCATGTCCATGTCGCGTGTTCAGTTGATATTTGTGAACAGGGGATTAAATTGAACCATCGCTGTCTGCGATTAAGTGGTCGAATTCTTTAATTTTAATTGCTATGCACCAACGAACAGTATACCCTTGAACTACCCTTGTATAATTAGGCATTCTACAATAGTTGGCTGCGATACAGAAAAAGCTATTACTTAGCTTCAACATATATTGACTTATCATCATACTTTATTAAAATGTTTCCATATAAACTAAATACGTGCTGTCAAAGATGAACAGATTCTAATCAGTTCAGAAATGTTATCAAGTGTAACCCTAGTTAGTAATCATCTTGCTGGTTTCAGAGGATAAGTGCATCACGACGTGGTGTGCGCTCAAAGAGGAGAAATCGTACCATAAAACCTGGTATGGTGGAGCCATGCATTCATATTTTATATAATCAACGAGCTGCGTTGATATCGAGAAAAGTGCCATGATTGGGAACCAGCAATGCATCGATATTTTAACGCTTACTGAAACGACAACGACAAATTGTGACGCATTAAGTTGATTTGTTAGTGCACGACGCATTATGAAGATATGAAGTATATGGCGGCTGACAAAACAACCGGCTATTTTGCACCAAATGGAAAACCCTTCTCAACATTGGTCATCAGCAATATGACAATAGCACTCTTTGTGTGTCACATATATAATATGTAATCTGTCTATCAAATATTATATCCATCAAGTGTATTAAGGGAATGTATGAGATATGTACGAACCGCGACAAGTCATTCCAATGCTCGGTAGATTACGTTATTGTGGAGCCGCATCATAGTAATCCATGATAAATTGATTGAGCAGGAAGTACATTTTAGCATTCATTGGTTATTCAGCTGTTGCATCTATCAACGTCGTGTTGACAATGTTTGTATGGATGAAGCATTAACTCAGACACCTGGGTTCAGAGACTGATACTGATGTTAGGATCAAGGGCTCTATTACTGTATTAAACAACCCTAGAAATATGCATCGGTTGTGTTTTGTCTCATCATACTCTAAATCATCCATGATTGATGAGACCATGCATTCCCATGCTCCCATCAGCCGTTTAGGCAAACATGATGAATGCCTCCATCCCCCATGCCTCAGCGACAGTATAATGAACAATACATGATTGAGTAAGATGGTTACCTGACGTACATACGTCCTGCACGAAAATCTTCGTAAATATGTCGTACATGAATAGCGAAATTTAGTGCGTACATTAATCGTAACGTGTTGAATATGTTTTGCATCCACACTAGTCGTGTATTTTACGTGCACAGCCGTTCTCTATCATTAACTGCCTACTTCTAACAGAGGAACTTGGCATTACAGTCATAATCTAGAAACTGCGGACGGCAAGCAACATGGCAACCGTTAGTTGGGCCGATATATATCTCATAACCCACAGGACAAAGCTTGTTCTTCAAGGGCTTGTTATGTCGACGTCGTACCATGTTGCAAACAAACCATAATGTTTATACTTATAATATGGAAAGGAGTGGCGTGGAATGCGTGGAACATTGTGTGAGAAGCAATATCTGACTCAATGTTTGCGCTTCACTCAATGTGTCGCTGTGGTGCGCTCTGTCGATTGGCATGACGTTACCTAAATAAGCAATAACGGATACATATTGCAGTTCTCATGAAATACTATGCATTGATAATCAGGAGCATGGACCGATCGTTCACCATGATGTCAGATAAATGTTTTGCCTGGAGCCCAAGAGAAGCAATCCATTACAAAACTGAAGCCCAAGAAGGTGGATTTACAATGATGTGTGATTTGTGTGATTTGCTCCATTTGTGTGCAATCCTTTCAGTGCCTAATGTTCAGTGGTGATAAGTATCACCCTTACATCTTCCTTGTTTCAGATAAATGGATGTTGTTCGAGTGCCCTGTGATTTACCGACGACATACATCACGTGTATTGGTCCGTGCATGTCCATAACAGAGTGTTAAGAGCAAGCATATATGAACCCATAAAACAAACAACTCATTCCTAGTCAATTCGATTAGAAAACACCTCTATGATGTTTAACTTCCAAGATATTCTGCATACTAGAAAAATTGACAATTGAATATAAGTTCACTGGTAACCTGTGCATTGTCAACAGATATGCAAATCAGCATATCGGTACTGCTCATTGAATAACATTCGGCGTATGATAGTTATCTTTTGGCTATCTCGAACCGGAGCTTACAAGAAGGCAGGATGGAATTATGTTTCATCACCTGGGTATCTAATTACTGATG
The DNA here is from genome assembly GCA_034190875.2 of Urechis unicinctus. Taxonomy (NCBI): domain Eukaryota; kingdom Metazoa; phylum Annelida; class Polychaeta; order Xenopneusta; family Urechidae; genus Urechis; species Urechis unicinctus. The sequence continues at coordinate 16,887,360 of CM067354.1, forward strand.
CTGAACAAACATAGACAAATCGGATACATTCACATGCCGTTGGAGAGCAGACAATCCTGTGATTCTGTGGCTTAGGGTGAAGTAAAACAATACCGAAGGCAGCTTAGCTGGGAAGATAAAATATGTCGAAATGAAAGTCTGCTACGATGATGCAATTACCATATCACAGTCAGCCTACATGTGGTTGATAGCATTTTGACAGGCGACTGAAACAGGGGGCTATTTTGCTTGGTAACGACCGGATGAACAAGATGTAGTTATTCAGCAAATGTAGGCGGCCTTGTTTAACCTGCGCAGTATTATGGTTGAACTCAACATATTTTGCTGGCAAAGGTTATCCGGGGTAAGTAGCGCAAAGATATTGATTGCACTATTTTCAAAGCCTACAACTCGGTAAGTGGTTCTGCCTAGTGTTTACAGCATTCCAATTACAATATGATATGATATAACTTGGTTACACCATACGTGACCAAGGAGCACTCCTACTAATCAATGGACCATATATTTGTCGATTACGTTTTTCGGCTTTAATGTAATCCTATCGACATCAACTGAGACAATATAATTAATGATTGCCAATTATCAACTCCTTTGAAATTTGAGGTTCTTCTACAATTGCGAACCCATTCAAAGCAAGATAGCTGAGTATTAAAAGTCAAGCGCTAATACATGTCATATGAGTTACTCCCTGTGCCAAACAACTGACACCTTATGTTTTAGTTGCATTCGACCTGTAGTATATTGTGTACTTATTGCATCTGTCGCGTTCATGTCACCCCCATCCCGTGATATCTAAGCAACAATCTGGCAATAAGCATTGGTTTATCGTGACCACCACAGGTAAAAAAAGAAACAAACAAAAACCATAAAAGGGCACTTAACATAGCACTATCAGCTGCATCAGTGCACTCACTTCGATGCCGTTGTTCCGCTTAAGATGGATAGTCGAAGTCCGTGCATAACTGCATAGCCTTGTGCATAGTTATTGCATTGAATGTTTTCTTCATAACGTTAAATGATATATTCACCAAATTTCCAATACTGATTTATGTGTGTTTATTTGACGTTTTCTGCATTTATGTCCGATCGCATGATGTTTGGCAATTATGAATGATTGAATCATATAGAATGATCCTATTTGATTATGTTAGTATACTGCAGTTAATGATTCATATTAAACTGATATTGGCACACACGCGCAATGTCTGGGAGCCAGATCTTGTGAGCTTTATGTATTACATTCGTATTTTATCACTGGAACCAAACCCAAATACGACAGATATAAAGTGTGACATTGAGAATTAAAACGATCTATCATTTTACCAGTGCACGACCATATCGTCTCATATAGGGTTTGGTCGTTTTAGTAGCTCCTCTGAATTATGTGTGGCTTCATAGCACAGGATAGAGAGCATCTGACCGGGAGTTAGGGCATGGAATTGGACATTAACTTACAGAAGGAATTAAAGAATGACCCACCTACCCGAAAATATGTACAGGTTCTGTATGGCAGCTATTTATGGTTTATTATGATGCGTTCATTTAATGGTAATATATTTATGATATCAACGCAGGGACGGCTTTTGCGCTCCCTTACATTGTACATACCATTAATCACGCCAACTACGAGTCATTAACGTTATCTGCACCAGAATAATGGAGTACATATAAAAGAGTATTAACAGATGACAGATTGAACCTTTGTTCGATCCAAATCAATGCACATGCCATAATATGTATGCCATCACCTTTCTTAACACTGAGTCAACGAGTGTACCGGAAGTTCAATGCAGCTAACTAATCTAATACGAATAAGATCGGGTCTCGTCATTTCCATGTGTTGAGTTAATGTTTAAAGCAAGCTACATTTGCGCATTACAACTTATTATTAATAAAGCCTATGACCTCAACATGGGTTAAGTATGCAACTGAATGCCACCACTAAATACCACACATAAAGGACTCTATGCAACTGATCATGCACAAGTTGAAATGATATACAATCAGTTAATGGTGTAATGAACATTCTGAATGAAATTGTGATTACACTGTCCCTTTCACTAAGCTTTAATAACGCATGCTGAAGCATGATATACGAGCAACGCACTATTGGATAGTCTCTTCATTATTACTAGGTTATTGAAATATGATCATAGGATTAATATATATATATATATATATATATATATATATATATATATATATATATATATATATATATATATATATATATATATATATATATATATATATATATGTACACACACACACACACACACACACACACACACACGTTCAATTATCGTTGATGGCAATGAAACAATCATGTGCCTCATTTCAGCATGAATTATTGAATTAAATGCTCTATATTCTGTTGTACACTGACTCATGAATGGAATAGAATGTACCAAATTAGCTTGAACGACCTGGTTACCATAGGATGCGTGCGGGGTCTGCATGACTGCTCGTTGCTAATGTTAACAATGCATTCATGATGTCATCGCAAAGCCGTTGGGGGCATGGTCAATTATGTGGATCGCAAGCATAGCATATTCATCAAAAGGTTTTTATTATATTGCCACACCATCGAAAATCGGTTTATTCAGTATCAACATGTAAACCATTGCCTAGCTCTAGACTTTCACAAATCCTTGCATCATAGACGAATCGGGACCATGGTCTTTTATGCGATGCGGTGATGATTTAGGGGAAGTGGTTAAGTAGAAACCATACTTTGTTAAGGCAACGGCTAGATATATTTCTTATGTGGATTATTACATCCTTTTTGCGTAAGCTACCCTTCCGTTCAATGATTGCTTCAGGAAATTGGGTCCATACGTAATACTGTTGGAGAGCCTAATTATCAGTCCGATGTGAATGAGTTGATGATGTGGTGTTAAAACTCATGCATTGAATTATAAGCATTGGATATAATTCCGGGAGCGTCATGTGTAACTTTTATACAATCGTGATGTCAAAGAAAGTGTTTCATTCTCTATACTCAAGTCGAATTCATTAACACAGGAAGCATGCATGAAAATTCATGTTTTTTGAGAGGAATGTGTAAAGTTTGCTTTTGTGGCATCCTGTACGTAAGGTTAATATTGAAGCTGTGACAAACAACTGCTCATTGATGTTATCAGTTGAATTCATCAGCACGCATTACATGACAAATTCATGTCATAAATTCAATTGTATGTACCTTGGTTATTAACGTTCAGCATCTTTCTATGTGATGCGTGAATGCTAACGCAATACCGCAATAAAGAGGGCTCTGCAATCAATGCATGCGTAACAATTGAGAGCTTTATTGAGGTACACATGAAGCATGCATCATCTGTGTTTTGCCTCTTCGTACTTAAGCACATATTTCAGAGTTGACGGATGAGAACAAAGATGCTGCGCAGCTAAGTTCTCCTCTATTCACTTCGGCAAAGTGATTATTCATCATGAATACCGTCGTCCGCTATGTAATTACGGCATATATGAATAACGCACTGAGCACTGGACATTAATTATAACGTGTTGCAAATGTCGTACATCCACGGCACGTTGATTGCCATGCTGAACTATTCATTACCTCCCTATAGTCAATACACTGCGACACACGTCACTAGATACTGCATCCAACTGGTTTTATTGCACAGACAACAATCAAAAGAACAACTGTTACTTTGACATACAATTGTATTACATTACCCACTGGACAATACGCGTGCCTCCGATTTTTTTGATGTAATAAGTGAGCACATATTGTGGGGCCCGTTTCAACAATTCCGGCATAGGATGTATAATGTACCATATGAATTGGTGATCATTGTACAAAAGTGAGGTTGCATTTCTGTGCAATCTCTTCATCAGCGTCTGACTGAATGGGTGTTCGCGATAGATGACTATATCATGCAATGGTTATGTACTATTATTATACAATTGACAGAAGGACAGAAAGAGGCGTTGTCATTTGCTAGATAGAAATAATAGAAACACATATGATTGCCCAAAATGTTTTACGACACCACGATATGGCTTTGGGTGACTAGTTTTATTTCTATGCACATCTTTCCATGCGCTATGTTCAGTTGATTTTTGTGGTAATCTGTAATCCGCCCATCAATGAATAATCGCACATAAGCTATTTAGAATGCAAACAATCAACCACTCATAGACAGCCTGTCTGATTACCACACCTGTTGTGATCACGTAGTTAGATTATTCTTACATGGCTGTTGAGTGTAGTCATTATGGCAGAATCTCCTCTCTTCATCAGCAATAGTGCCGTTATCATGACGTTTCATCTGATGTGGCTCTGATGACAATTTACAGAAACATTTATCATTCGCCTAAAACAATAACGACGCAAGCCGATGTGAACCGCCAGCTCATCCACTACACATGTACTGATTACGAACATAAGGCACAATTCTCTGACATAATAAATCGCCATAACCAACCATGTATGGAAATGCAAGCCAAATGATTAATTCCTAGCCCTTGTAGTATAGGTACAAACAGGGCTTCGTTTGCCGCACTCCGATGTTTGCTTCTTTCGTTAACTTACCTCAAGCATAAGCCTGTTCACAAAACGTTATGCATTATGAGGGATCCAGCCTATGGAATGTATATTGCATACTTTTTCTTCATACACGCAATATATATTCTCAACGAAGCCCTAAAAATGTATGCTAGAGATTCATTTCTACATTAAGCACGAGGATCATTCTGCATGTCTGTCCGTGCATTACCACATTTACTGCTCTGTTGGCTCAGTTGCTTCATAATATTAGATAAACACACACAGAGCAGCGATGATAATATTGACAATAACGTCGAGAAGCAATGCATAGATTGGCTGTCTTACAATTCTATCAGGAAATGATCTAGTTACCCAAGAAGATGACTGCTCTGTTTGCTTAGTTGCTTCATAATATCAGATAAACACATGCAGAGCAGCGATGATAATACCGGCTATACCGTCCAGATACCATTCATAGATTGGCGGTCGTACAATTCTATCAGGAAATGAACTAGTTACCCAAGAAGATGACGAGGTATCGGATGGTTTATGTAATCATGTATGATGTTATCTTATTAGGGTAATATATTCAAAATGTCGTAAACATACCATCTCATATACAGCCATGGTATACAATGATATGACATATATGCCCCACCGGGAACAGATGTTTTAACAGGTTCTAAATAGGTTGCCATGCAGAGGTAGAATATCGGGTTATTCAAACGAGCGTTCTAAACATTCTTGGCTAGACAATGCGTTTTGACTATGCTATGTACCAGGCAGTGGCTACACAATATGGTATATTCGCCAATCATGCTACTTCAACGGTTGCGCAGCATTTGTTGCAAAGATTGAAAGAATGATAATGTCCACAGGTGTTGTTAATGGCACCCACGAATAAATTATTATGACCGACAAGTATATCCTCGCTTGAGAATATGATCACTTTCGTTGGCAAAGTGCAGTATAGTTGAGCTTTAATGGTAATATAAGCCAGAATTTGTTTAAGATAAAGTTACCCAAGACGCCAACTAACGAGCGCCATAAAAAAGACAAGTAACAGCATGAGGCGAACGTGTTTGGAATATATTCATCATCAAGCCAAGAAACACAGCTAAGCATTTGAACAGTTGTTCTATGCTGTATATGCCATAAACTGCCAAGGTTGCCACAAGGAAAATAGTGACCTTTCCAGCGTGAGACTAATTACTGGTTGATGCACGACTACAGGTAACTGATAGAGGCTCACCAGAATGCCGAATCAGGTTTTTTTTGCAGCAAACTCAGACATGACAGGCCGCCCCCCTCAACACCGCATCACTAAAGTTTGTTATTGCTCCTGCCCATACATCCAATCAAAAGAAGCAGACATCTGCATTTTGAGCAAGCGTAACACCTGGGTGGCAGAAAAACAACCACGGGCATGCAATAAAATATGACTCATTTGTTATACGTACATGCAGTTGCTATACAGCACATCTGTGTTACGATGGGGCAACAACACGTATTCAGTTCCATACTATGACGCAATGAAGGGGAGAATGATGAGCCTCATCGTGTTTAACTTTGCTACTTCCCAATGTAATCATTAACGTTTGCATCGTGCCAGATTTGTTATAGTGTCATTGCCACTCCGCTCTCCTCGATACATTAATTTCGACTTACTATTGATTATCAATGGCCTGCCTAGACAAATGCTTGTGTGATGCGAAACAGCATAACTCCATGCACAATCATTCCCTTGATTATGGAAGCGAAACAAAAAAGCTACTTTGTGCTTCTTTGTGCTTATTTGCAATGTGGTCACGTAAGTGTTTAAAGGGTATACATCTGGTTTGTAGGAGATAAGCATATTAACTGATGCATTCATATTATGTTCGATCTACTGCTGGGCAAGCTATGTGTGAACAAATTCAGCGCTTTCATGTAGTTACCACTCCTCGATCGACATATATTTCATTCCTGTTCTCCGTTTGAAATCCCGCATCCAATATATCAGTAATGTTATTAAGTGTGATATGACTCTATTAGGTATGATATGACGGCTGAAATATTTATCTATCTATGAAGCACATTGCAGCTTTAATGTGCTGGTACGTTGTGACAGAAGGACCATTATAAAGATTGGTTGCTATCCCTCATAGAGATGTTATTCAGGTCCAGGGTTGGAAACTTACGGTGACCGGTAATGTTAGATAAAACAACAACAAAAACAAAGCTGATCTATCATTTTGGCCAGTGTCCGACATGTGAAAGTCACTTCTCGGTAGTGTTAGTGCTTCATAACTCTGGATACAAAGCACGCCCGGAGATGGCGCATATGAAACTGAACTCCTAGAAGGAATTAAAGGATTGGTTGCCGGAGATCTGCAGGCATAGTTAGATGAATACTCTGTTTGTTCCATATCACATTTCACGTTGCATATATCATAATATGCACGACATCAACCATCTTAAGACGGAGTCAACGAACATACTGAACGTTCAATATAACTAGATAATATAATAAGAAAGCTGCCAGGAAGTCTACTTCCCACGTATGTTATTCATGGCAGAATTTCCCATACATTAATCAATGTTGTCCCACAGATTGGTGGGTATGATCTCATCGCAGGTACAATTGAAGATATGTCAAGGAGTGAAGTAATTATAATGCAAGATCTTAAAGACATATATTGTACAATGACTTGACATAACAGAGCCATAATAGATAGTACAACGGCATAGAACAGCAAGGAAATGAGGGGGTTTGTTCTTAGTTTTGTTCATAGTTCCAGGCCAGATTCATTGTGCAATTTCACAAATGGGAACTGATACACAAAGCCCGCATTCTTGTCACATTTTCCAAATAATATACGAGTACTTCCAAGTAATCAGCGCAAACGATATAGTTGAATACCACGACGTGTGTTATGACCACTGAGGAGAAATCATTGTAAAGGATGGAAATGAATAGATAGAGCCACGCACAGATCATGACGTTAGCTGTCGCTGGATTCATTAATATTTTTTAATTACCTACCACGGCAGACATTTTCCAACAGATCACAAACTTCCTTAAGTTCTACCTTATTGCTTGAAAACTATGCGTCAACAAGGCAAACATACTAAACTAACCTTGTCTTCACAATCCATACATAGTTTTTGTTATAGGGTAGCATGACCACATCATAACCGCATTGAGTTTTCCCATAAATCATAATTCACTCGCATATCATGAGTGAAATGTTCACATCAATATGTACCGTTGGAACACACTCCCACTACACATTCACAAATTCAACCCCCATGTCTTATTAAATCAATTTGATATTCCCATGAGATCATATCCATACATTCCTCTTACTCCTACGGTTAATATCAAGCTGATGGATTACCGAACGGCTCCGTGGATATTGATGTTATAAATAAAAGCGAGTTTAAACATTAAAAACCGAAATCTGCAAACACCTACAGAATGAAACCCAACGGTTTCCAGCAATAAATCGTTGGAACGTGTGCCACTGGATATAAGACGTTTAGCTCATAGAAGCACGATTTAGACAGCTAACCTGGGTAGTATGAAAACATGCCGTTTATTATGTTGAACATATGTTTTGCTGCTTCAATATTTAATTTTTCCAAACCAACCATTAATGTATTTGCTAATTGGACTGTATTAGGAAACGACATGTTATTATTATAATAGATTTTCCATTCTACATACAAGCAGTAAAAAAGCTAAATCATCCCCAAAAAAACTTTGTTCGCCCGAGGCGTTTACAAATGAACGCAGCTGTGTATTGGTTCCGCGTGCACGGAAGAATGTTTTAACATTTTTACGCATAACATGCATCACAGTTGAACACTTAAGGTTTCATTTATTGATGTACTTTCGCACCTTACTGTTGTGTTAACAGTTTAATCATGCCTTTAATGTAGCTAACATTGACATTTGGTGCTGTAACATCTCACAAGATAAATACCGCAGATTCTTGTCTTGGTCGAATGGGCTAATAACGAATTGTTTGCTGTGTAGGCTTACTGCTACCACACATGGTCTTTTATGGTCATGCTCATGCAAACACACGTGATGTATGATGTTATTTAATCAAAGGGCACTCAAACAATATCTATTCATCTGAGATATTCATGCAAGGGGATATATGAATAGAACGAGGCACGTTTAGTCCATGAAAATCCATCTGATTAGGCATTCAGGATCGATAACATTGTTTCTCGCGGGAAACAAGCTTCCCTCTGTCCGTATGGCTTCATGATGAACACTCACACCCTGCCCCCGACGAATGCAATGAATAGTATCCCATGAGCATTGTAGCACTGCATTCTGAGAACACTTCACCAAAACCGATGAAGCTCGTACGATTTCGGTATATTGAGTGGAGAGCACCGCTCTTGCGCAAGCATTGTCAGACATTACTCAAACAATGCTCCGCACATTCCACGGTCACTTTGTTCCATATTGTGTCAAAATTATGTATTTGTTCGCAACATAGAACGCTGTTGACACTGCAAGTCATTGAGAAAGAGGCTTTGTCCTGTTGGTTACATAAACGTCCAGGTGGCAGGTATATAAAGAAGCAATGAATAATTGAGCATGGCAATGAGTGTAAGAGTTGTGTGGATGCAATCAATTTTCAACAAGTTACGATTGATGAACACCGGTCGTTTCATTATTGATGTGCAGTGTGTTTGCGTACCATTTCATGAACATATGTACGTCAGTTCACCATCGTAATGAAGTTTGGTAATTGGTTCCATTCATCAGTATATTCAGTCATTTATCGTTGATTATACTCTCGATATGTAACGACAAAGTAGATGATAAGGCTCCAACAGCTAGGACCTCATCAATTTTCGCTTTCGTACGATATCATTTGATACAATCAATACAGATTTCTTGTGACGTTTTATTCCCACGTACAGCAAATGACGGTAACCCCAGTATCTGTCACAGAGCTCTCATTACGGCAAATTGATTGAGTGACAAAATCATGAATGTAAAATGCAAAACGAAACGACACTGAATGATTCAGGAATTCACATAATACCGACTGCTATGAGAAATTTCACATGCCATGAATATAAAAGATACATTGTACCGACCATCTAAATAAATAATTAATTATACTACGGGATGGCAAAATTGTGTGATTTACAAATGACCCATTTCGGATGCACAAATTATCATGTGTGCAACACGTCATGTGCATAGAAAGCATCGTTCAATGCACCAACAACTCACTATGACTCACGAATGTGTACACGTTACATATATACATATAAGTATACTTATACTATCCAATGCAGCAACTGCAATTCATGCTTCACGCACCACAGCATGTATATATTCAGACGGCATGAATTTGAAACAAAATGATACTCAGGTGTCCACATCTTATCTTGTAGCAATTTCGGATATTGTCATCGCACACCCATTTCTGATGACTATAGCAAAAAACTCCCCACCTGATTAATGCATGGGGTATTACGCCAGGGGAGCTCATAACAACACCCATATGCCCCATCATCAAACACAGCACTAAAGATAAACAATCGATGCAATAACACTATTGGCGCGTACATGTTGTTCTTCCATATCGGTATGGACGCAAAACGTTTATCAACTGTACGTCGACAAGTTGCTGTAATAAGTTGAATTGAACATTCTACACACTCATTCACTGAGTCTTAATATATTAATGCCATACCTGCAACTATATGAACGTTGACATGAACCAAAGATTATCGCTCGATGAATACAATTAATATGTCAACCCCTTACGATACGTAATCTACATAGCTCATGCACATGCATTCTCCATTGATGCACATTTGGTGTGATCAGGATACAATGTATAACAAAATAGTAGTCTCTGCGTTGACATTATTTATATGTATCCCTAACCTGATCACTACAAAAGCGATGACAGGGCAGACGTCATATAACTGTTCATATATCATGGAAGCTAGGTTATTTCCGGAAAACAAGTTGAAACGGATTCCGAACATGCTACTTTGCAATGATACCTGATACGCCAAGTAACTAATGAGCAATATATATTATCAAAAATATAAACATGTACGACAGAGACAAATTTATACATAAAGCACGAGGTTCATTCTGCTGGCCTGTACGTGCATTACCACATTTACTATATCACTATTGGTGATACAATGGACTGCTCTGTTTGCTTAGTTGCTTCATAATATCAGATAAACACATGCAGAGCAGCGATGATAATACCGGCTATACCGTCCAGATACCATTCATAGATTGGCGGTCGTACAATTCTATCAGGAAATGATCTAGTTACCCAAGAGGTATTGGGTGGTTTATGTCATCATGTATGTTGTTATCTTATTAGGGTAATATATTCAAAATGTCGTACAAATATCATCTCATTTACAGCCAAGATATACGAGTACTTCCAAGTAATCAGCGCAAGCGATATAGTTGAATACCACGACGTGTGTTATGACCACTGAGGAGAAATCATTGTAAAGGATGGAAATGAATAGATAGAGCCACGCACAGATCATGACGTTAGCTGTCACTGGATTCATTAATATTTTTTAATTACCTACCACGGCTGACATTTTCCAACAGATCACAAACTTCCTTAAGTTCTACCTTATTGCTTGGAAACTATGCGTCAACAAGGCAAACATACTAAACTAACCTTGTCTTCACAATCCATACATAGTTTTTGTTATAGGGTAGCATTACCACATCATAACCGCATTGAGTTTTCCCATAAATCATAATTCACTCGCATATTATGAGTGAAATGTTCACATCAATATGTACCGTTGGAACACACTCCCACTACACATTCACAAATTCAACCCCCATGTCTTATTAAATTAATTTGATATTCCCATGAGATCATATCCATACATTCCTCTTACTCCTACGGTTAATATCAAGCTGATGGATTACCGAACGGCTCCGTGGATATTGATGTTATAAATAAAAGCGAGTTTAAACATTAAAAACCGAAATCTGCAAACACCTACAGAATGAACCCCAACGGTTTCCAGCAATAAATCGTTGGAACGTGTGCCACTGGATATAAGACGTTTAGCTCATAGAAGCACGATCTAGATAGCTAACCTGGGTAGTATGAAAACATGCCGTTTATTATGTTGAACATATGTTTTGCTGCTTCAATATTTAATTTTTCCAAACCAACCATTAATGTATTTGCTAATTGGACTGTATTAGGAAACGACATGTTATTATTATAATAGATTTTCCATGCTACATACAAGCAGTAAAAAAGCTGAATCATTCCAAAAAAAACTTTGTTCGCCCGAGGCGTTTACAAATGAACGCAGCTGTGTATTGGTTCCGCGTGCACGGAAGAATGTTTAACATTTCTACGCATAACATGCATCACAGTTGAACACTTAAGCGTTCATTTATTGATGTACTTTCGCACCTTACTGTTGTGTTAACAGTTTAATCATGTCTTTAATGTAGCTAACACTTACATTTGGTGCTGTAACATCTCACACGATAAATACCGCAGATTCTTGTCTTGGTCGAATGGGCTAATAACGAATTGTTTGCTGTGTAGGCTTACTGCTACCACACATGGTCTTTTATGGTCATGCACATGCAAACACACGTGATGTATGATGTTATTTAATCAAAGGGCACTCAAACAATATCTATTCATCTGAGATATTCATGCAAGGGGATATATGAATAGAACGAGGCACGTTTAGTCCATGAAAATCCATCTGATTAGGCATTCAGGATCGATAACATTGTTTCTCGCGGGAAACAAGCTTCCCTCTGTCCGTATGGCTTCATGATGAACAATCACACCCTGCTCCCGACGAATGCAATGAATAGTATCCCATGAGCATTGTAGCACTGCATTATGAGGACACGTCACCAAAACCGATGAAGCTCGTAAGATTTCGGTATAATGAGTGGAGAGCAACGCTCTTGCGCAAGCATTGTCAGACATTACTCAAACAATGCTCCGCACATTCCACGGCCACTTTGTTCCATATTGTATTTGTTCGCAACATAGGACGCTGTTGACACAGCAAGTCATTGAGAAAGAGGCTTTGTCCTGTTGGTTACATAAACGGCCGTGGTGGCAGGAATATAAGGAAGCAATGAATAATTGAGCATGGCAATGAGCGTAAGAGTTGAGTGGATGCAAGCAATGTCCAACAAGTTACCGCTCGTTACATTATTCATGCACAGTGTGTTTGCGTACCATTTCATGAACATATGTACGTCAGTTCACCATCGTAATGAAGTTTGGTAATTGGTTTCATTCATTAGTATATTCAGTCATTTATCGTTGATTATACTCTCGATATGTAACGACAAAGTAGATGATAAGGCTCCAACAGCTAGGACCTCATCAATTTTCGCTTTCGTACGATATCATTTGATACAATCAATACAGATTTCTTGTGGCGTTTTATACCCACATACAGCAAATGACGGTAACCGTAGTATCTGTCACAGAGCTCTCATTACGGTAAATTGATTGAGAGGCAAAATCATGAATGTAAAACGCAAAAAGAAACGACACTGAATGATGCAGGAATTCACATAATACCGACTGCTATGAGAAATTTCTCATGCCATGAATATCAAACATAAATTGTACCGAAATAAATAATTAATTATACTACGGGATGGCAAAATTGTGTGATTGACAAGTGACCCATTTCGGATGCACAAATTATCATGTGTGCAACACGTCATGTGCATAAAGGGCATCGTTCCATCCAGCAACAACTCACTTATTATGACTCACGAATGTGTACACGTTACATATATACATATAAGTATACTTATACTATCCAAAGCAGCAACTGTAATTCATGCTTCATGCACCACAGCATGTATACATTCACACGGCTTGAACTTGAAACAAAATGACCGGCATGGATTGTTACTCAGATGTCCACTTTTTATCTTGTAGCGATTTCTGATATTGTCATCGCACACCCGTTCCTGATGACTATAGCTAAACACTCCTCGCCTGATTAATGCATGGGGTATTCCGCCATGGGCGCTCATAACAACACCCATATGCCCCATCATCAAGCATAGCACTAGAGATAAACAATCGATGCAGTAACACTATTGGTGCGTACATGTTGTTCTTCCATATCGGTATGGACGCAAAACGTTTATCAACTGTACGTCGACAAACTTTAGCAGATATCATATTTCTGTAATAAGTTGAATTGAACATTCAATACACTCATTTACTGAGTCTTAATATATTAATACCATACCTGCAACTATATGAACATTGAATTGAAACAAAGATTATCGCTCGATGAGTGCAATAATTAAGTCAACCCCTTACGATATGTAATCTACATAGCTAGCTTATGCACACGCATTCCCCATTGATGCACATTTGGTGTGATCAGGATACAATGTATAACACAAAATAGTAGTCTCTGTGTTGACATTATTTATATGTTTTCCTGACCTGATCACTACAAAAGCAATGACAGGGCAGACGTCATATAACTGTTCATATATCATGGAAGCTAGGTTATTGCATTACGTAACACCATGAATCGAATGCTTTTGAAATAAGCCCCTATCTATGCGAGGAAACACAGCAGAATATTTGATTGGTTATTCTATGCTGTGTGTACCATAAATAGCCGAGGCAGTCGCAAAGAAAAAGATTTGCCTTCCAGTCGTGATATAAACAACCTCTAAGAAGCGGACATTAGACCATTTACCGGTTGATGGATAACAGCAGATTATCAATAGCGGCTCACCAACATGCTGATTCAGTTTCTGTTGCAGCAAACTCATCTGATATGACAAGCAGCTAACTTAAAATGCGATGAAACACCGCATCTCTGAAATCCGTAACAGTTTGCTGCGAAAGGTGTCATATGTGGCACATGCTACCTACATTTTCCAGGAACCATCAGGTCCAAAATAGCTGGCCGTATGATTTAATAATCCTCGATCAAATTATCTTTATATTGGTCTTGTGTTGCAAATACCGCCATATGTGAATTATATTCTGTTTAGTATCCATAAAATAGGCAATGGTATATGACTCTTTCGCTTAAGTTAACCCAACAAACTGACATTAATTACATCAATTTGACAGCAGCCATTCTTTGTCCGATATTTTAAGGATGTCGCATGCTGAAATGGAAAGATCCATTGAGGGGCCATAAAATCAATTCTGAGGTCTTTAATGGCTTGAAATTATAATTATCATATAAAGTTGGGCTTTCCAACGGCGACCATTTTATGACATATATAGTGATGGGGAGAGGGTATCACAGGCATGAGATTATGGACTAACAATGCTTGCTCAGTTGCTTCATCATGATGGATTGAAGTAGTGCCATTTATCCTTGGAGTCTTGTCCAGCAAATATCAATCTTACAATGCAAGTAGGAGGATGAGAGATCGAAACGCAGCTCGTCTATTGCATATATGATGAATATAACAGCTGGTATGCATGGCTCCTACATACCAGGTTTTATTGTCCGATTCACACCTGTTTAATGCACACCAGATCTTGCTTCACTTATCTCGTGCAAATCAAGCATGATTCTTCCTAATGAGGTTTACATCTGCGATTGATGAGGCAAGAGTCATTTTTGTATCAGTTTGGCAATGTTTAGAACTTCTTTTTTGCGGAGCATAGTTTGTCTAGATTATATGAAATATAGTTTCGTAAAATTTGTATGGCATATTTTTTAATTATGGGTGATAACATCACACCCCATGTCAATTCATTTGCACACCCGATATTTTTTTACTCCAATCGAAGTACGCCGTACCATGATTGTTTCAAATCTCACTTGTTTTCCACCCGGGTCTGATTGAGAGTATTCATATACGTGTTCAGTTGTGTTTAAAAATGAATGTTCTTCTCAAACAGAGTGACAAAGCAACCAGGTGTTTGATATTGAACAGAATGCCAACAAAAATACCACAACAAGTATTCATACTTTTGTTGGCCTGTTTTGTTCGAGTTTTTGAAAAGTTTTGTTCTTGTTTTAATTAAATGTTAGGTTATTATTTAAGGCTCTACAGATGGAAACGATCATCATTACATATGTAATGAACATTATCATTTTAGCATACTTAAGGTTTTACAGATATGAAATGGATTGTTCACAAAATCACGGGGTCACCGATCAGGTTGTATTGAAATTTACTATGCGTGATTACAATTACTTCCATAGCAATGTGGAGAGTGGTCATAAGAATATTCCTCATCTGTAAACAACATGATGGTATTTATCCTATATGCTAGTAAATAATTGAGTTTCTATCGGCCAAATCATATGCATTTAACAATATATCATCCATATCTATATTTCAAGAAAATAGAATCCAGAATAAAATATTCTCTCTGGAATGGAATATATTGAAAACAATGTTTTTAACTTTCAAGGATCAAAAGTGTAAACACCACACATGTAAAATATTTATTGCATGCATATCTGATGGTACCGAACGCCGCAAGAATAGAAATGAGAGGAAGAGGACAATATGCACAAAGTCTTATGAACTTGTTTAGCGGTGTGGTGGCAAAATTTTGGTTGAGTATGTAGACAAGAACAATACAAGATGGGTTTATTGTGCTGACGAGACCTGGTACACCCATCACGGGCAGAGCA
The DNA here is from genome assembly GCA_034190875.2 of Urechis unicinctus. Classification (NCBI taxonomy): domain Eukaryota; kingdom Metazoa; phylum Annelida; class Polychaeta; order Xenopneusta; family Urechidae; genus Urechis; species Urechis unicinctus. The sequence continues at coordinate 16,903,534 of CM067354.1, forward strand.
TAAGCTCCAATCAAATGCTTACTGAAGATGGTAAGCCATTAGTGGACTTTCCAACGCCAACCAAAATCAGTTCTGGAGACTGTAATGGACAGATTCTTTTTATCCAACCAAATCCAACAGTTTTTCCTTGACACCACTTAGAACTTTTGATTTCAGGTTTCCATTTTGCAAACATCCCCAGTGTGAATGAAGGCTTTCAGAAGCACAGCGTTTTGAAAATGGCATGGCCAATAGCAGTTCAATACTGGAAAAAATAGTCAAATACATAACATTAAATATTATGATCGATGTTTAAGTACACAACACAAACCAGCAATTCTTGTGAGATTTTTTATATCCACCCTCTACTAACATAAACCATATTCGGTTAGAATTATTGACATTGTCACTTCAAGCCGTGCACGACGTTTTGTTGATTTATATGTATACTACCGTCAGAGTGGGGCTATGACACTTCATAAATACGAGGTTTCAAAATTCTAAAACAAATTATCTTTAACACCGCCAGGAAAGGCTACATTTGACCTGCGGTTCGGTCGTATATGTACACGATCTACTATCAGACTATGGCTCCAATTGAAAAGGAAGTACACCATACTTCGATTTAAGTACGAATGCATCAATACGCGATTGTTTCAGAAAACCATTCAATAGGGGTGTTATATTATCAGCGATAGCTCATTAATATGCCATAGATTTTTGAATGACATATAATGTATAATAAGAAGATGATATACTTGTAAATAAGAAAACATAGATTTTACCTCTGCCATGTTGATGTGCGTAAAATTTTTTAACCATGAACGCAGAAAAACTTGCAGTCGCTGTCGAATGACGGAAGTGAAAACTCTTTAGTGAATGCCCGATATCGCTCATAACAACAGATTTGGTTCCAAATGTAAGCCATAATATATTTGCATAATTAAATCGTTCAAAGCCAATCACATTTCAGAAAATGATGTCATAAAATGCAAAACAGCAGAGGGCGCTGGCACGACTGTCATGTGTACCTCAATCGAGGTGCGCCGTACTGGGAACGAAGTACGTACTTTGTTTGAGGCACGTACTTCCCTCTGTGGTCAGTCCGCGACCTGATAATAAGCAATAGAATTGCAGATTTGTAAGCAACAAATGACGCCGTTGACAAAACTAGCCACTGACGAAGAGGATTTGCCATGTGGGCTGTACATTTATATTGGCCAAAATAGCGGCTATAAGTTGCTTGCTGTCCACTTTAGAAACCACAACACCGTCAAATGTATTGGCTAGTCGGTGACTGTAACGCTGCATGCCGTGGTGGCTGGAATACAAGGAAGCAATTAATAATTGAGTATATCAATGATCGTAAGAGCTGTGTAGATACAATTCATTATCAACATATTACGATTGATGAACACCACTCACTTCCTTATTCACGCACGACGTGTTTTCGAAGCTTTTCATGTAAATATGTGTGGGATGTATTCGCGCCAGTTCACAATCTTTTTGAAGTTCGGTAATTAGTTCCATTTAATAGTTGATGCAGTCATTGACCGTGGAGTATACTGTCAATGAAGAGTGGTACATGCTATGAGTCTGACCCTCGAACAAATACTGACTACTCGTTTGATTACGGTTTAATGACTGGCAAATGATGCAAACTTATTCCACATCACCTTTATACATAGCTTGCTTTAAATCAGCTGGTAAATGCATTCCTTCCCTTTACAGAGTCATATTAAATCAATTATATTAGCGCACACGTACATGATGATTGTGCAATTAGTACATCTTGCGATAAGCGTTCGATACATGTTAATACAATAGAGGCTTGTGTCAAAGAGTCCGTAATCATATATAAGTTGTGAGCATTTAAATGCGTCCCCAAAATTACTTTGTCCTGTAATATAAGGCCCGTAGTGACTATAGATGAATATAATGCAGACAAAGGTAATGCATAACTTACATATATATTGACATTTCCCTAGTGTTTTTGAAGAACATCATTCTACATTTGATTGTGCGGACCAAACAGGACAAACTAAAACACAGTCAGTCACGCCCTGTTTGTCAGATGTATTTCAGTCTAGGAAGAATCAGGTTTGAAGAAAGCTCACTCATGCCTCAGCCCAAAAACAAAATAGCTTTGTCATAGTGCCCCTTAAAACCACATGGAATCCTCCAAATAATTCGGAGCCGTGGAAGCCTCGACCAATAAGATGATGCCATGGGTTTTACAAACGCCGATCCCGAGACATCGGATCAGGAAACCCATGTGCTTTTGTTGATTTCGTAGTATCATGGCCTGATGACGGCGTTGTATTTCATGTAATCTAATGATCTCCATAGAGCTTAGCGAAGCTATAAACTCGATGCTCGAGGTGATCAAATGTTCCGGATAAGCCAACAAATGTTCAATTCTACCACCGGGCAATTCCATCGCTCTAGAAGGTTGTTGACAATCTAATATCACCATCTACAGCATGGACATTAATGATCGAGAATAGTAAACGGCGAACTATTTTCGATAGGTCTACCCGCGCAATTTAATAAATAGGGAAGCGATCACCACAGACCCACTAGAAGTGAACACTCTTAGCGAAGCTATACACTATTTGTTGATATCGCTAAGGCATGATTATTTTTGGTCATCGTTGTAGAAATAGATTTGACGGAATATTAACTGGAGGACATCAACTTCCTTCCTGTTCTTGCATAATTGAAAACATTCCCTAATTAGTTATATTGCCTTTAAAATGTAAAGAGAATTAAGTACGGTACATTTATGTATGGCGAAGGCAACCAGTGCTTGGTCTAATGAAGGACAGCTAGCAACAGCTCCGATAATTGATCGCAAAGATGAAACTTGTCTTGGGTCTTCAGTAAACGCGATTTCTGCCACTTTTCATGCGAAGTTAGGTAGCTTCAATATTAATCATACGCTGGATTCTTAACATAAACAGCACATACATTAAAGTTCCCAATGGATACGTCAATATCGAAGCTGTTGAGCAGGGTGACATAGATAACTGTGTGTCACGTATCAACGCCTGCAAACATGGTCCTTGAATGTAGGATATGGTAAGCAACTTATATATCGATAAATATGAAGTCGGCGGTTTTATGCCCTACAGAACATGGTTCAATGAGTTGTATCTAAAATTGGATAGGATATACTTGCTGGTGCGCTCCTTTTATTGCACACTTATTCCAGTGCAATAAGATAAGAACGCTCAGAAATCTATTGCCGTGAGATCAACGTAGGGTCACGAAAATATATCACAAACACACTTGATTAAACATACAAGCTCACTTGGCAGTCATCTAAAAGGATTGACTGCAAACAACAATCCATGTGTTAAGCTTAATCGGCAACATGAGCGACACTGACCATGGTGGTGAAGGTTCCATCGTATGCGTCATATCAAGGAGATCATTGGTCAAAAATTAAAGTATGTAGATAAGCGCAATCGCAATTAACGTAAGAGAACGCCATAGTCTGCCAGAAATTAATACGCAAACGCTCCCTACATCCGTTATACTCGAAGGGTAGACAATTGGTAATTCTTTTTTAATCCTTCATCACGGGTGCGTATTGACACGATGTTGATAATGGACGCTAGTGATCGATATGTATGCAATCATAATAACCAGTGGAGAGCAGACAATTATTATCATTGGAATCTCGCTAATCATAGCTGAATGTGAGATTTCATCATAGTCCGGCCGGATGAACTATCACGCCGATAATGCACCAAATATTGTGTTTTTCAATCTGCGAAATCAATTATGGCGATAGTAATCAGGTTTCTACACAAGTTAAGGTAATAGCTGCGAGCTCTAGTGACACAACCGTATCATGGGGTGGTTCTTGATTTTTCTACGAGGCGTAGTGCCTTAAGGTGATTGAAAATTATTGATAAAACGATACGTCACTATATTGTCATACCTATGTCAATGAATACGGCATGTACAACGTACAGCCAAGGTTGCGGCAGAGGAAAGATTCATTCAGCCCGCGTGATATAAGCCTCACATATTAATCTCGCTAATCCAACTGGCACCTAATTGGTTTCCGCTGTGGTGCTTTTCTCATTGCATTTGTATAGCACATTTGGTGCAGCGCATCCGACATCGGATAGTATTGGAGGGACGATATATATAACATGAACAAGTTCGATTTCCCCTGACTGTAGGCATCAAATTATGATGTGTTTCCCATTGTTTATATCCTCCAGATGTGTAAAGCCTGGTATGCTGGATCCATACATATCAGCCGTCGAGTCCGTGTGTTTATGTTCAATGTTTATGTTGTGTGAGATATACCAGACAGACGTCGATGGGATCATGCAGGACGTCTAGGTTGCGGGTATAAACTTCTCACGGGTCGGCCAACGTGGGAAGAAATTAATCTGATTCACGTAACATCTGCATTTGATTATAAAAACAACACTTAAACACTCATTGAAATCGTACAAATGAACGACAAATATATATATATATATATATATATATATATATATATATATATATATATATATATATATATATATATATATATATATATATATATATATATATATATATATATATATATATATATATATCTATATCTGAAGCAAGAGGTTCATTCATTGTGTCCGGTAGTGTCATATTTCCCAAATCAATATGGGTTATTCAACTGACTGCTCCATTTTGTTACTTTGCTTTGTATTAGTAGATAACCGCCTGTGGTGCAGAGCCGTGATATTAGAATCAACAACAACAGAAGCAATCAAAAGATTGGTTCTCGTACAATGCTGCTAGGCAATTATGATCTAGTTGCCCTAGTGAAGGACCAGGTTCTGACTGGGTGCCCTTATTAGGAATGTCATTATTGAGGGGCAATTTAATTATTATTTCAACGCCTTCATGTATCCTAAACATTCAACCTTACCAGAATCAACGACCAGTCTCCCAGCAATAATACGCATCACTACCGCGCCATATATATAAGCGGGTTCCGTACAGATTGCCATATTCCATATCAATAAATGTGCGACCCACACGGTTGTCATTGACATCAAGTACCTTAACAATTACTTGACCGCCGACTGCACATGATGTATAGGCAATAGCTAGCATAGTATTCAAAGGTCTATAGTTCTTCATTTATGTACGATGGTCCATTATCCGCGTGTACAAATTTCAAAAGCTTATTTACGAGATCACAAATAGCGAAATACATGATGAACTTCCCAAGCATTTGATCACTGCCGGTCAATGAGCACTCAATAACGCCCATGTTTTTATTACGCATATCAGTTTTAATGCAATCCAATCGATATCAGCTCAGACAACATAACTGAAATTTCTAACTCTGAATCGGTGTTTTGTTTGTATATTTCGATGACAATGGCGGACAATTGGTCCCTATCAAAGCGAGATTGCCGAGTATAAACAATGAAAAAGTCATTTTATGTATATCTCATTCAAACGGTTTGACATTGTGCATCAATGTTTTCAAGAATGTTTACAATATGAGGTGGAAAATGATTAATGACTTCAGTGCCATCAGCAATTCGATGTGATGAACGCTGCTAATAAACAAAGAGCATTGCAAAGATGGTGATTTGTAGGCAACCTGGATGGATAAGTTTAGTATTGGAAACAAGGCTTTTGGCAGATACTAAACAGAGGCGATGGCATAAAAACAGAATCAGCTTTTTGCGATGGCAAACTGCATCAATACACACATGTGTCACAGTATCATTGCATTATTGAGGAACTTTCATGCACAGTAGGCAACCTAGGGCTTTGCCAAATGTTCAACGATTGATTGACCAGGCCACATGTGGACTAGTGGAGCATTATGGGTTCTTGTTGCCACATTCATGGTGTCGTATTTGCAAAATAAAGTAAATGTCTGCAAGTGTTGGCATCAGCTCAACAATATAACCGATAACGTCAATGAAATATTTATGGGATGTACCATATTACTACTGAGCAATCGGATCTCTTATCTTTCTAGCTCGGACAAGACATGCCCATAAACATTGCATTATGTCATCTTAATGAGTGTCATGGATCATGGGCTCTTTAATTTGTAACATTTGATGCTTAAAATGTGCCCAACTGCTCTTTAGATAGATCGCCAATAAAGCAATTTCAATACTGCATCACGCAGCTGGATTTTTTTTTGCGCCTGTGCTTCCCGAATAAGATCAAATAGTCTGGTAAGGGTTATACATCACCGTACTTAAAACCTATGTCTGGAATCAACTGGGCTGGTGTGAGGAAAAATGTTACGATAAATAAAAATACGCTGTCATTACGGAATCAGCGAACACTATTAAGTCGACAAGCGGTTGCTTGCCTGGTGTGCTCCCCTTTCGGGACAGCAAGTACCAACCCAGTAACATTGTAAATTACTTGCAGTAGGTTATGTGGTATAGATACTAAATAGAAATGAATGACTCAAACGATAGCTCACACAGGGAACATGGCTGCGTGTTATTCAGTTTGGAATCTTTTTCATGTCTCAGGGTTTATAAAACACACGATAAAACCCACAAATATTTCGCAGATTGCAAATATGCATTGATTATTCGACAATATTTACATCATTGCAGGCTTCGTCTGCCACTAGTGACATACCAGGGTGACATATGGCTCACAAGTGTTGAACTCTGCACTGTATGCACCACAAGAGAAACAAATATTTGGTCTTACGCAGTAGCTCCAGATGCCAATAAGGAACAGCTGCGAGCATTTATCGCAAGGATCGTAAATGTCTCGAGTCCATGAATCGCGATTACCTAATCTTCTGTTACTTCCCATGGGCACGTATGTTTTACTTTGAGTTTTACGAGAAGTTGTAGCCTCAAGATGAATCTTAAGTGGCCTTTGAGTGTCTTGTTTACAACACGATGGATGCTTGCCCCAGGAAGTGCTTTCTTCCACCAAGATCATAGCATTATCGCATTTGACGTTCCTATCGTCTGTGCAATGCTTGGTTAACGTACATTTCAATGGCTTTTGTTGTTTGCTTTGCTGAGTATCTTCA
>CM067354.1:16915557-17305053 GCA_034190875.2 Urechis unicinctus
GTACCACCTCTCTAAGCAGCACCTACGAGACAAATTACCGCATGATGTATAACTACAGGTGAAAATAGAGCATGGTGAGTTTTGGCAGCAAACCGTCGCCTCTCTCAAATGCCACTTGTGATATTGATTGCTTAGATGAGGCCGCTCACTCGTAGTCAGTTTCTTTTCTTGTTTATATTCTGTTTGTTATCCATCAACCTTTAGGATTCAGTTCTACATCACACTGGAAACAAACTTTTATCATTTGGCCACGTCCTACATAATTGAATCAGATTCGAACACACGAATCGTTCGATGATTGTCTTCCTTTTGTATTCTTTTTGTGTCCTGGCTAATTGAGCATGATGTACGAAATAGGCTATTGTCGGATGATATCTTCAATCAGCATTTGCTGCAGCATGTAGATACCACGTGCAGCTGACTACCGTTGAAAGATGACCATTTATTTTCTCGATGCCATGTCATATATCTGCATAACGGGTAATGTACGTCGATCAATCACAGCAAAGTCAACTATGCACACTACAAACGGTGTGAAATATGATATGCATTACTTAAACAATAAGACCACTGATGTCATTACGATACATGAGAATGTATTAGAGTATGACTGTCAGGATGAGTCAAATCCAATTGGAACATGTTATATTGTGACTGGAACTCGGCCGAGAAACAGCCAGATATCATAATACGTCATACAAAAGTAATGAATTGTGTTCTCTGGATGGCAGCTGTAAAGCAATTGATGGACTCATGGATATTATATGCGATCGACAAGCTACTTTTCGCTGACTCACACTTCTGTTCGTTTTGGTGGAGTGTACTAACAAACAACATTCAACATATCAATCAAATTCCCATCCGCATTTGCTTTAGATGTACTCAATCAGAATAAAGAGTGCGCGCAACAGTGCCATTCTATAATTTCCAACCTCTGATACCCTTCCTCTATCTTGATATGTTTAAAAAATCGTTGCCGTTAGAAAGCCGAACCATAGCTAATTATTATACTATCATGCATTCCATCAATCTATTTCAGCATGTGATAACCATTAACCATCGAACAAATAGTTCGGCTTCAAAAGCTGACTGGGTCAGAAGTCCGATGAGCTGCCATACATCAACGTAATGTGAGTAACGTCAATTTGTTGGGCCATTACAAATGACCGAGTCATATAGAATGCTCCTATTAGAATTATTCCCTATAGACATGATACTCTCTATGCGCATAATACACGACGCATGCATTAGAATAATGTGTCCGAAAAGGGGCATTTGTCTAACATAATCGATGAGATATGCATGTGCTGTGGATAAAAATCATATATTTGAATTGTCGTTAAAACTTGTTATAATGAAGCCATATCAGTAGTAAAACATCACAAATGTAAAAAGCATGAAGCACATTTGATTATGTTGTGGATATTCAGCTACATGATCGTTTTATGTTGTGTACAGTAATGAGGATTCTACGAATAATACAAGTGATGCAGTCGTGAGCTTTATGTAGGCAAACAGCATAAGAAATATGATTGAATACTTGCATCATTGCTCAAGGAACCGCTCTAAATCTCATAAACATTATACATGTTTCTTAGGGTTACTGCGACGTCATGACCGAAACCTGTGCATATATCAGATATATAGCAGATACAAGTGTCATTGTTGTCTACATAACAATGTCCTACATCACACGTAGCATTGATCGACCTATACAAACCGTGTGGCGGTGCATGCAATGCCACTAGTTGTGAATGATATGTACGATATGTTGTCATAGAGTAACCTATCTTTGCCTGACTGAAAACAATATGACATTAATTCTCTGCTCTACGCATAAACTTTGACAACAACTTAAGTATCAAAAGAGTTGATAGAATGATGTTTGATTCCTTCGCTTTTGGCTTACTTAAACCACATTTCTATGTGATACCTGCATGCAATTGATGGTAATAAGTAAATATCGATGCGACCCGGGAGACGTGCACCATCGTAGCTGGCAATTGATATCTTGTGATGAATAATGAGCTCTGTTTTAATCATTCAAATTGATTGTTCAGATTAGTATCATTCGACTGGTATAAATGGTGTAAATGTGACCGACAGGAACTTTGTGTGACAGCCGAGAAACAGTCATGGGCTCGGCTATGATACAACGTCTTGCAGTAATATTACACTGCGTCATATATAGCTCCGTCATAAAGCAATCCCAATATTATACTAGCATATAGGTTAAATACATTGTCGCGTTCTGAACTGGCTATCTGTACCTGTACTACCAATGCAAAAGAATATAAGAAAACAGAAAAGACGTAATCGCCCCCTAATCATAACTTATGCCTCGTGCTGAAAACAACATTGACAACATGGACGCACTGACTAGCGAGTGGGCCATAAGCTTCCCGGCGGCATAGGGTCGGGTGATCCAATACAGGAGCCGGATTTGCCAAATTAAAGTCAGTCTTCTTTAAGGTAATTGCCATTTGATAGGCGAATAAAGCAGGGGGTGTTTACGTTTGTTGTCGATTGTGGGAACCAGTCTTAATTATTAAGCACAGTAGGCTTTTTTTCAAATATACCTAACCTGTAACGCTTCTGAACATTTATCTCTGTATGTTGCTTCATTGATTAGCAAAAAAAGCATGATAGCATTACGCCATGAGGGTACAAATAAATATGTTTAGCATATTCACCCCTTCAATTGTAGCATCAATCAATTAGGCCCATTTTCCCATCCGTTGGGAAACCTGACTAATAAAACTAACAGCATTTATTCCGGGGTTAATTAGTTTATGCTTATAATAGTATTCTGAAAGCGACAGATGTAACTTGTTCAAATATGACATAATTAGTCTGCTGCTCCCAGCAGACATAATACGCCCTATATGCATAACGTTCTCATTAATACACAATGTAACCATGACAACTCGTGCATCCGAAATGAGGCATATGCCTGCCATGCATTGTTAACCCTTTTTGTATTAAACTGCGGTAAGCAATTGTTTGTTGTGGATCTATATAGATAGTAACACATGTATATTGTGCAAAAGACATATTCACTGGCTATTTTAACTACGGCATCTTTTCAATCATTGCTACAGCCCACCCCATATTGCTCGGGGACAATATGATTAATGAATGATTGAAGGTATTAATGAATACAACCAATTGGCGTACGTGCATGCTACGGGTATTTACATAACAGCTGTGTAATTTAACGAAATGAGTGATGAACATTAGTCGCAACTGTTGAACAAATGTGTCTTGCATCCGCATTGTATGTTAAGTTCATGCCCATGATCTATTATCGATTGCCCCAGTTAAACCACGACCACCCACACAATTACAACTACATAATGCATCGTACAGGGATCTGCATTTCAACGCGGGCACCAAGAAACTAAACAGCCGTCATTTTAGCACAGTGATGTATATCATAACCCAGAGAGTAAAGCTTCTGTCTCTAGGGCTATTTTGTTCGCTGCTGCAAGCAGAATTTTTTATTTTAAATGTTGCACCATAAACCTATGCCATCGTGGAATGAGCATTGAGAGAGGCGTCTGGGTGTTGCCTGACTAGTTGTCAGGTGGACTGTTCAGTGGTTAATGATAGCACTCTACATTACCTCAACATTTAATTTCACTGATCATATGGAATTTGCGGTGTCCGCCGTGACTTACAAATAACGTGTATCTGTGCGTTTACAGGTTCAGAACCGCGATAAACCATGTCTGTTCTCATAAAAAGCATGCAAATCTACCAACATGCAGTCTTAGACAATTCGACTGAGATTTATCTTTAAAGATATTCTGTACAGCATCAGTGTGCTAGCTATATAGGAAATATAATATGACTTCAATGGTAGCATAAAGTAAGCTTCACAAGTAAATTGATGCAGAGAGACAAGATTATTCAACCGTGTTGCATAGTATGCTTAGTCAGGGTAAGTATTGTTCTGGTTACACCCAACGGAATTACTAATGGTTATACGAAACAGCTGCGAGCAATAACGTGGCACTTCGGAACATATGGTTGTTTATGCTGTGCTGCTAAGATGGTAGGAATTCCCCATCCCAGTCAAACAGAAGCCAGTACATACCCTGAAATATATATTTAACGAAGGGTGATTGATATTTCTATCCATAGTGTGCAATTTTTAAAATCATAGTGGTAATTAATAGTGACCTTATATCGAACACCCACACCAGAATTTCAAAATAACTTTTAAGTTAAGCTAAGTGGTAGATATGTATATTCTATGGACATCGATTTAAACTGTTAAGAGCTTTTGTAAAATAAAGTGATTTAACGAATGTGCGACGAATGTCTCCTTAGGCTCCTTAATCTCATGACTAAAACCTGCTTAATCGATCAGCTATAAAGCAGCCGTGCCGTTTGATCAACTGATTCCTAGTCCAGTCGCTGTTTGTTACTTGGGTCATTATAGATTATCAAACATAAAAGATAATGTTGCTTGACAAGACCATCCCCAACATTTATTCCATTTTGAGTTATAATTAATTTCCTTAGACATGGCTTGTCTAGTCAAGGGTCATATGATGCATTGAAGCATTGCTCTATGCACAACCATTATCTTTATAGTAGAAGCATATGCCATAGGCATTTGTGCGGGCCACACATTATATATGTTACTTTGAGCTGAGCAACCGCGGATTCTTCCACCGGTGCATACATGGTTATAGGAAGAGATGTTCGATTTCTTCGATTGCTTCGCGTTCGGTTTACTAAGTAGCGTGTATTTTGTCATGTATCAAAGCAAGCCACGGGCCTGATCGAATCAGATAAGCAATAACGCCAATAAGATACCGTACATTATCACCGCTGTCATTCGATTCATAGTGTTGAATAGCGAGTTCTCTATAAAAATTTGTATATGATTCTGCTGGTGAGTAACAATTGACAGGTAATAAGATACAGTCATCATACTCATTTTGTACTAGCAAAACTGACTGATGTTAAACTAACATTGGAAACTAACATGTTTCTAACGGGTCTGGTAGTACGGTAGCCAGATTTGCTTAATCACAATTAATCTTCATGCGGTTTAGCGACTAAAACGTAGACATACCAAGTTTGATATCGATGGCAATGACCAAGTTTAGATATTGAGCTAATGTACGGAGACGTGTTTAACTATACCATCCAGGAACACGGTTAAGCCGCAATGTTATTAATTACTGACAGAATGTTAGCCTGGATGCATAGTTGATATATAGAAATGACCAAAGCGACGGATGACTGACTCTTGCCATTAATTTCCATTCTGTCCAATGTCTTGTAGAGGATTCAATATTTGTTCTCTCAATATATATTCTGAGCTTGTGTCAAATATACCACTACTCAGATGATTGTCTATCCCTTTTAGGGTTGTAAACATAAATAACCCAACCACCAGGAATAATGCAGTGTGCATTTGTAAATATACTACTGATATGTCTTGTTGTTGAACCAATTCGGAACTATGTACGATGATTGTTAAGCAGATGTTGTGTATATTTAGTTCAAGTGACATAGCAGCTATGATTAGGACCAATAATCACATGTTAGACGGAGGTGAATTATGACATATGACATATGACACAAATGTGATTTGTCATTACAGCCAGTGCATGAACATTAGTATAGATAAATGCTCTATTTGGGTGTCACACTTGCCAGCTTCATTGGGGTACCAACGTCACAAGAAATATTAAGGTGGCACGGTTTATCAATTAGACCAGAGCGTCTGTAGCCAAGCCATCCTGTATTTTTATTGATTTAATAGTTATTAATCATGGATACCATTTTCCACGCGTGTCTCTCAAAGAGAGCTACCTGTAATATATCAAATAGAACCAATTATCGAGATTTAACGAGAATTTGAACTGTCGAACATTAGTGCTACATTCATAGGAAAATCTAAGCAAATACAGTATATGTAACTAACGAACTGAGCGATGAAAATAATCCTTAAGTAGGGAAAATATTGTGCATCCACACACTATGCTGATCGTACGGTCATTGCCATGCTCAATAATGAATAGCCTCCTGGTAATCGAGGCACTACGAACCACGGCATTACCTTCATCAGCAAGATGATGCATTGGCCCGAGCTCTGGTTTATCCAACAGACAGCAAACAACACAGCAACCCTTTCTTAGATATACAGCTGTGTCACATTATTCACAGGGCAAGGGCTTTGTCAATGACAGAAGTGGCCATGGAATGGGGAGTCTTTTCGGAGGAGATTTTCACAGGATGAATAACTGCTCATACGAACTGGTGCATATTCAACAAAAGCGTTGTTGCATTTTTTGCACTCTGAACCAATGGCTAGCCGAATGGTTGCAAATGATGTCGTCTGCTTCCAATACACCACCATCGTTTCAGCGTAGCGCAGCTTTGCGTTTTGCCCACTGTAACGACGTGTCCCTACTAGAGTTAAGATATCATGATGCATTGCCTACCAATAGATCATTCAACTTAATAGAATCTTAATGTCTATTCAGATATCAGATTGTTGGAGTTGTTTGGTACAGGGCAGGTTCGGGTTGATTTTGTATCGCCCAAACCATAGATAAAGTATCAGCTGTCAAAATAGAAATCAAGGATGCAGACATATTCGTACACCTCCAAATCAATACATCAATTTAAGGAAAAATCCCTATCAGTGTTTTATGACCCAATAGGAGCTATGGTGTCGTGCTACTCCTGAATTATCTATGGAACCGATAGAGAAGAGGCTCTCTTGAGTGAACACTTCGCATCATGGTAACCACATGCGGGTGTTTAATTTTGCTTTGCTTATATAATCGATGAGCTGCGTTGATATCGAAAAAAGTGCATGATTGGGAACCAGCAATGCAGCGAAATTTTAACGCTTACTGAAACAACAACGATAAATTGTGACGCATTAAGGTGATTTGTCAGTGGACGACGCAATATGTACAACACCACAGGCAATGTAGCCAAAAGCGAAATCCCAACGCAATATGAAGATATGAAGATATCGCGGCTGACAAAACAACCGGTTTTCTTGTACCGAATGGAAAACCCTTCTCAAAATTGGTCATCAGCAATATGACGATAGCACACTCTGTGTGTCACGTATATGTAATATAGGTAATCTGTCTATCAAATATTGTATCCATCAAGTGTATTAAGCGAACCGTGACAAGTCATTTTTCATTCCAATCTCGGGAGATTACGTTATTGGTGAGCCACATCATTGTAATCCATGACAAATCAATAAAGCAGGAAGTACATTTTAACATTCGCTGGTTATTTAGCTGTTGCATCTACCAACGTTGTGTTGACAGTGTTTGTATAGACGAAGCATTAACTCAGACACCTGGGTTCAGAGACTGATACTGGTGTTAGGGTCAGGGGCTCTATCAGGGTATGAAACAAACTTAAAAATATGCATCATTTGTGTTTTGACTCATCATACTCTAAATCATCCATGATTGATGAGACCATGCATTCCAGTGCTCCCATCATCCGTTTAGGCAAACATGATGAATGCCTCCATCCCCCATTCCTCAGTGCCAGTATAGTGAACAATACATGATTGAGTAAGATGGTTAACTGGCGTACATGCGTCCTACACGAAAATCTTCGCAAATATGTCGTTCATGAATAGCGAAATAAGGTGCGAACATTAATCGCAACGTGTTGAATATGTTTTGCATCCACACTTGTCGTGTATTTTACCTGCACGCCAATTCTCTTGCCAGAGGCACTTTGGATTACAACCATAAGCTAGAAACTGCGGATGGCAAGCAACACGGCAACCGTTAGATAGGCCGCTTCTTCTTCTAGGGCTTGTTATGTCGACGTCGTACCATGTTGCGAACAAATCCATAATGTTTATACTTATAATATGGAAAGAAGTGGCGTGGAATGCGCGGAGCATTGTCTGAGAAGCAATATCTGGCTCAATGTTTGCGCTTCATAGGTCTTTGTTACTCAATATGTCGCAATATTTTCTGAGGACAGCTGTGTTGTTCTCTGTCGATGGGTGTGACGTTACCTAAATAGGCAATAACGGCTACATATTGCAGTACCACGCATTGATAATCAGGAGCATGAACCGATCGTTCACCATTATGTCAGATAAATGTTTTGCCTGTAGCCCAATAGGAGCAATCCATTACAAAACTGAAGCCCAAGAAGGTGGATTTACAATGACGTGTGATTTGTGTGATTTGCTCCATTTATGTGCAATCCTTTCAATACTTAATGTGCAGTGGTGATTAGTATCACCTTTACACCTCCCTTTTTTCAGATAAATGGATGTTGGTCGAGTGCCCTGTGATTTACAGACGACATACATCACGTGTATTGGTCCGTGCATGACCATAACAGACAATGAGTGTTAAGAGTAAGCATATATGAACCCATAAAACAAACAACTCATTCTTAGTCAATTCGATTAGAAGACACCTAAATTATGTTTAACTTGCAGGATATTATGCACAGCAATTCTACATACTAGAAAAATTGACAATTGAATATAAGTTAACTGGTTACCTGTACACTGTCAACAGATATGCAAATCAGCATATCGGTACTGCTCATTGAATAACATTCGGTGTATGAACGTTCTTATGGTTAGAGTTATACCCAACTGGAGTATATGGCATGCTTATTACTGCCCTTCGGTACATAATCGCATATCAAGCTGACCTATTGTAAGATAATTTGTTCAATCTGGATTCAATTCAACATGCATCAAGTGTGTTATAGTGCGTCTTTAAAGATAACCATTTCCATTCCGGCACTAATATATCCGCATCGAGAGTCATTCACGCTGCTGCGATGATACAATTACCATATCCCAGTTAGCCTACATGTGGTTGATAGCATTTTGATAGGTTACTGAAACAGGGGGTTATTTTGCTTTGTATCGACCGGATGAACAAGATGTAGTTATTCAGCAAATGTAGGCGGCCTTGTTTAACCTGCGCAGTATTAGGGTTGAACTCAACATATTTTGCTGGCTATGGTTATCCGGGGTAAGTAGCGCATAAATATTGATTGCACTATTTTCAAAGCCTACAGCTCAGTAAGTGGTTCTGTCTAGTGGTTATATCATTTCAATTACAATGTTTTACTTGGGCTTATTACTTGCCGCAAGTATATGATATCACTTGGTTACACCATAAGTGACCACGGAGCACTCCTACTAATCAATGGACCATATATTGGTCGATTACGTCTCTCGGTGTTAATGAAATCCTATCAACATCAACTGAGACAATAAAATGAATGATTGCAAATTATCAACTCCTTCGGAATTTGAGGTTCTCCTATAATTGCTAACCCGGTCAAAGCGAGATACTGAGGAGTAAACGTCCAGCGCTAAAACATGGTATATGTGTTATTTACTGTGACAAACAACTGACACCATATGTTTTAGTTGCATTCGACCTGTAGTATAATGTGTTATAATTGCATCTGCCCGTACACGTCACCCCCACCTCGCAACAATTTGGTTTATCGTGACCACCACAGGGAAAAAACGAAACAAACAAAAACCATGACAAGACACTTAACATAGCACTATCAGCTGCATCAGTGCACTCACTCCGATGCCGTGGTTCCGTTTAGGATTGATGGTCGAAGACGGTGCATAACTGCACTGCATTTTGCATAGTTATTGCATTGAATGTTTTCTTCATAACGTTAAATAATGCTTTCACCAATATTCCCGTTCTGATTTATGTGTGTTTATTTGACATTTTCTACATTTATGTCCGATCGCCTTAATATGAATGATCAAATCATGTAGAATTTCACATCTCATTTTTAGAAAATGGTATAAAGCATCGTACCAAGAGTATAATTTCACCATGCCAGCATGTTGTGCCAGAATTGCTAATATACAAACGGCATGAGTTCATCTAGCTCGCATGATTCTACATTATATCGATAATTTAACTCTCGTTCGAGCAGACCACTTGAACGTTCAACCATCGTTACTGCCAGTGAACGACCATATGCCTCATTTAAGCATGAATTATCTAATGAAATGCTTTATATTCTGTTTCTTTACATTGGATACAAAGCATGATTCCTAAAGGGTGCCTGTGCTGAGTTATACACTGACTCATGAATGAAATACAATGTACCAAATTTACTTGTACGACCTGGTTGCCTTGTTGCTCTTTGCAAATGTTTATAATGCATTCATGCGGTCGCAAAGCCGTTGGGGGCATGTTAAATTATGTGCATCACAACCATAAAATATTTATCAACATTTATTAACTATATTGCCACGTCATCGAAAATCGGTTTCAACAGTATCAACACGTAAACCATTGACTAGCTCAAGACATTCACAAATCCTAGAAAATGTTTAACATAACTAACCAATAACAAATGAAAGCTGCTAAATCGTATCGACATAGGTAGTGTATGTGAATGAATGTATCACTAGCATGTGACTGAATGTATCACCGGGAACAAAAGTTTTAACAGGTTCCAAATAGGTAGAGGAGGTGGAATATCGGGTTATTCAAACGCGCGTTCTAAACATTCTTGGCTAGACGATAAGTTTACTCTGTGCTATGTACAATGCGGTGGCTACACATTATGGTATATTCGCCAATCATGTTACTTCAAAGGTTGCGCAGCGTTTGTTGCAAAGATTGAATGAATGATAAGGTCCACGTGTGTCCACGAATAAGTTATTATGACCGACAATTATATCCTCGCTCGGGTATATGATCACTTTCGTTGGCAAAGTGTTGTATAGGTAAAGAATAGTTGAGTTATAATGGTAATATAAGACATAATGTGGCTAAGATAAAGTTACCCAAGACGCCAACTAACAAGCGCCATAAAAACGACAAGTAACAGCATTTGGAATATATTCATCATCAAGCCAGGAAACACAGCTAAGCATTTGAACAGTTATTCTATGCTGTATGTACCATAAACTGCCATGGTTACCACAAGGAAAATATTGACCTTTTCAGCGTGATATATATCACCTCTCTTTGCAGAACAAATGAGAATAATTATTGGTTGATGCACGACTACAGGTAATTGATAGAGGCTCACCAGCATGCCGAATCAGGTTTTTTCTGCAGCAAACTCAGACATGACAGGCCGCCCCCTCCCTCCTCAACACCGCATCCCGAAAGTCCGTTATTTTTTCTGCCGATACATTCAACTCAGACATGACAGGCCGCCCCCTCCCTCCTCAACACCGCATCCCGAAAGTCCGTTATTCTTTCTGCTCATACATTCAATAAAAAGAAGCAGACATCTGCTTTCTGAGCCAGTGTATCACCTAAGTGGCAGAAAAACAATCAAGGGAATGCAATAAAATATGGCTCATTTGTTGTACGTTGGTTGAAGCGGAAGATGAAATATGTGGTTCATATAACCTACATGTCTAAGAACCACCTAGTCCAAACTTGCTGGACATATTATGTTATAATCCACAAAAGAATTTAATTTAAAATGAGCTATTCTTGTAAAAACCGCCATATGTTGATTATATTCCGTTTTGAATGGGCAATGATATTTTCAAACACACATACAGTTGCTATGCAGTACATCTGTGTTACGATGGGACAACATTTCCATAAACTTATGCGGGGAATGATTAGCCTCATCGTGTTTAACCGATAACCTTGCTACTTCACAATGTACTCATTACCCTTTGCATCGTGATTTGTTTTAGCGTCACTGCCACTTCAAACCTAACATATAAGTAGTGCTCCACACAAAGGCACTCACGAAAAGGACATAGCATAGCGTAGTAAACGGAATAAAACATCTCACTTGTTAATACTCACTTGTGCAGTAACTAACATGACAGAAATGTCAACAAGATGTTTAACCAGAACCATGAATGACACATGATACTGGTTGTCACTGATCCGTGTCGAACGAATGCAAGAAATGTATCGTAGGGGACTGATGTTAAACAAAATTCCAACACATTACACTTCCAAAAATATTTCCAATCCCTCAGTGTGCTTTTATTTATCATGTTCGCACAACTTCTGGCTGCTTTATTCACAAAACAAATTTATAGAGAAGCAAATTCTAATCTAACATACGGGGAACACTTCGAAGCTATAAAAACTTTTAAACCGTTACTCAAATAACCTTTCGTAATAGCGTAAGCTACACCATGCTTGCTATGGGATCTTTGACGCCATGACTAAAACCTGTGTATCTCCCAGAGATGTGGCTGATTAAAGTGCCATTTGATCCCTCCATGTCCAAATCATTATATGATAGATTATCAGACATCAGACACTGTGTGGATCGCAATGTTCAGTGACGAAACTTGGTTTGTAAAAGATATACGTTGTGACGTTGTTAAGCTATCTCTCTTTGTATGCTCATAACCGATAATTATCGTGATCCGCTCTCCTCGACGAATTAATATCGACTTACCATTGATCATCACTGGCCTGCCTAGACCCATGCTTGTGTGGTGCGAAACACCATAACTCCTTGCACAATCATTGCCTTGATTGTGGAAACGAAACAAAAAAGCTACTTGGTGCTTCTTTGTTCTTATTTGTATTGCAGTTATGTAAGTGTTTAAAGGGTATACATCTGGTATTTAAGAGATAAGCATATTAACTGATGCATTCATATTATGTGCGATCTACTGGCTGCATTGTGCTCTCTTACCGTGTGTACTGCGTACGCAAAATGTACTAACAAATGCTGGGCATGCTATGTGCAAACATATTCAGCGCTTTAATGCAGTTACAAATATCATTGGCTTAAAATGCATCCAATCAGTGTAATGAAGTGGGAGCGCCACTAGGCCGGCATTATCGCTCTGTAATCTGTTTCCCCTGAGACCGCTCATCTCTCGACATATATATCATTTCTATACTCCGTTTGAAAACCCGAATTCAACATATCAGTAATGCTATTAAGTGTGATATGACTGCTGAAATATTTATATATCTATGAGGCACCGTGCATCTTTAATATGCTATTACGTTGTGTCAGACAGACCATTACTAAGATTGGTTTCTATCCCTCATATATATGTCATTCAGGTCCAAGGGTGAAAATTAACTGTGGCCCGCCAGCCCGCCAATGGCGACTATAAACGATTTTGGGCGAGTTGAATTCGCCTTATCACGCGCCCGGTGAGTCAGTTGTCGCACGCTCGGTGGATTTATTACTTCCCGGCGTCATTGCCAGACTTCAAAAGCATATCTGAGACGTTTGTCTCCGGTTTTTGTCCGCGCATGCAATCATAAAATACGCGTGTGTCAGGATGCTTTAGATCTGGCGCGCATTCATAAAGTCAGGATTTTGAGATGGTAAGCTGTGTTGGCTGTCTCTGCCGTATTCATAAAGAAGATTAGTCGTTGGGTTGACTGAAATCTTCGTCAACCTATTCTTTAGCAATAGGATATGAGGTCGCTGACTCAATTCAAGATTCTTAATGAATACGGCCCCAGACCTTAGGTCAATGGGTCTGACCATTAAAAGTGACCCATTTATCAACCATGATCCCAAATGCATATTTAACATATGATCCCACGTTATGGTGATTTTTTAATGCTCGCTGAAACACATGTACGCAATACATTGTGATTTTAGCAGTACATAGCCATAGCTGCCAAAATGGCCGATACTGTTAGATAAAAAAAACACAAAAACAAGGCTGATCTATCATTTTGCCAGTGTCCGACATGTGGAAGTAACTTCTCTGCGGTGTTGCTGATTCATAACTCTGGATACAAAGCATGCCCGAAGATGGCGCATATGGAATTGTTTTTAATGTAGCTAACATTGACATTTGACAAGATAAATACCGTAGAGCATTGTCTTTGGTCGATGGGGCTAAGAATGAAATGTTTGCTGCGTAGGCTCACTACTAACACACATGGTCTTTTATGGTCATACGCATGCAAACACACTAATGCCCGTGGTGTTATTTGATCAAAGGCATTCGAGCAATATCTATTCATCTGAAATATTCATGCAAGGGCAACATTGGGTGGCAAAAGAAGTGCATATGAATGGAACGAGGCATGTTTAGTCCGTGGGTGCTCATAACAACACCCATACATCCCAACATAGCACTAGAGATGAACAATCGATGCAGTAACACTATTGGTGCGTACATGTTATTCTTCCGTATCGGTATGGACGCAATACGTTTTATCACGTATCATATCACAGTAATAAGTTGAAATGGACATTATATACACTCATTCACTGAGTCTTAATATAGCAATGCCATACCTGCAACTATATAAACGTTGACATGAAACAAAGATTATCGCTCGATGAATGCAATAAATATGTCAACCCCTTACGATACGTAATCTACATAGCTTATGCACATGCATTCTACATTGATGCACATTTGGTGTGATCAGGATACAATGTATAACATAACATAGTCGTCTCTGCGTTGACATTATTAATATGTATCCCTGACCTGATCAAAAACAATGACAGGGCAGACGGGTTCCGAACTGGCTGCTTTGCAACGATACCTGATACGACAAGTAAATAATGAGCTTCACGAAGTGTATGCATTACGTAACATCATGAATCGAATGCTTTTGAAATTAGCCCCTATCTATGCGAGGAAACACAGCAGAATAGTTGAATGGTTATTCTGTGTGTAACATAAATAGCCAAAGCAGTCGCAAGGAAAAGTTGTGCCTTCCAGTCGTGATATAACCAATCTCTCTAAGCAGCGGACACGAGACCATTTTCCGGTTGATGGATAACAACAGAAAATCAATAGAGGCTCACCACCATGCTGATTCAGTTTCAGCAAACTCATCTTATATGACAAGTAGCCACCCACAAATGATACGTTGCAAGGCAGCAACGCATCTCAGAAATTCGTACTTGCTGTCGATATCACGTAGATGAAAAGCGTTACAGTTTGCTGCGACAGGTGACATATGTGGCATGATTCTTCCAAATGAAGTTAACATCTGCTTGTCCATACAAAAACATGGTAAGGTAGATATATAAGCACTGATACACCAGACACCCGTAAGGATGTCACATGCTGAAATTGATAGAAATTTGTGTATTGACCTTTAGGCAGTATTGCATGGTTGCATCCACAAATAATCCCGCAAGCTGTACCACACGTCGCAACCACCAGCGTCCTGTTTTAAATAAAAATCATATAAAATTGGCCGAACGCTACATCACAAGCTGATATTATGCACTGTCTTTAAGATACATATATAAGAGTGCCATTGTTGCAATCGCAATGGCATTGAAGTCAGACTCAGAGGAAATATTGTACGCGCTATGGGATCGAACAAGTGATAAGTGATGCACAAACACTGAATTTTGTTTCAGTTTCCGAATAATTGATGAGTTCTTCCAAGCAATAAGCGCAAGCAGTATTATCACAGTTGAATGTCATCTTTTATGTTATAACCACCGGGAAGATATAATTGTAAACAGCTTAAATGAATAAAATAAGCCGCTGTTTTACCAAGGCTTAGTACATATGCGTAATTAGAACTATTGCTTGAAAGTGTCGGTGTACTGTTTAAGCTTATTGTCATATGTATTAAGATATGTTTAATAATAAAGCCGTGTACCTTCAATCCATTTCCAACTTAATAGCTCCCTGTTCTGTGTGCCCACAAAAGGACGTTCATCCGCAGGTAGCGTAACTATGATATGGTAATTGCATCATCGCATTTACCTCGCACCAGCTAATCTGCCTCTAGTATCGTATCATTCGACCCTTAGCCACCATGTTGGAATATTAACTGCATTTTATTGCATCTGACATTTCAATATTTTATCAACACCAGACATTGGTTATTCAGTTATCGAAGCATAATGAAATCATTTCATCTAGTAGTATCTTTTTTGAGTGGCGCAGTTGCAACGAAACCATTTGTTTACACGTAAGCATATTTAACTGGGCGAATTAGTATCATACGTGAAAACGTGCATTGTGCACTTGGCAGATATGTGACCGCTCCCATACATGTGATGCATAACGTCAGAAAAAAAACATGTTAGGTGAATATAGAATGCTACCAATAGCCACCGAACTGTAGTCATAAACGAGTGCATATGAATGGAACGAGTCACGCAAGTCACGCAAGAACTAGATCAGTGTAAATCCATTGTATCAGGCATTCAGGGTCAATTACATTGTTTCCCTCCGGCAAAACGATAGGGCTTCCCCCTACCCCCGTGACATCATCAAGAGGTATTGCATCCTCATCTTGTCCATTCAACATGGGGATCGCATTATGGGGTCTTTACGTTTTCAGTACGCGTTACAAATATCAGCATAACGCAATACCGCCGAAATAATTGCGGTATATTGAGAGGAGAAAACCGCTCGTATGCACGCATTCAACCAGAAATTGCTCAGGCAATGCATCGCATATAATAAGTAATATAATTGCAGATTTGTTAGCAACTTATGACGCCGTTGACAAAACAAGCCACTGAGGAGGAAGATTTGCCCTGTGGTTTGTATATGTATATTGGCCAAAATAGCGGTTAAAAAGTTGCTTGTTTTCCGCTTTAGAAACCACAACCCCGTAAAATGCATTGTAAGAGCTGTGTAGATGCAATCTATTTTCAACATATTACGATTGATGAACACCACTCACTTCCTTATTTACGCACGACGTGCTTTCGAAGCTTTTCATGTAAATATGTGTAGGACTTATTCGCACCAGTTCAAAATCTTTTTGAAATTTGGTAATTGGTTCCGTTTAATAGTTGATGCAGTCATTGATCGTATACTATACTGTCATTGAAGATATTCATTATATGTAACGACGTGGCGACGGATACACAGACAGACTTGGGTTCAACAGTTAGGTTGCCATCAATTGTATCTAGTACCAAAATATAGCGCACAACTATTACCCAGGTATCTTTCACTGAGATCGCATTACTGAGCATTGATTGAGCAACAAATAAAACAATACTGTAATTGATTATAGCAGGATCTAACAAATTAACATACTTCTTGGATAATATTTCATACCCAGCGTTAAGCTTATTAAAGGCGTACTTTACCGGGCATTTAAATAAATAATTACTTGTCGTAGCTCACAATTACATCATATTACAGGATAACACAAATGTACGATAGGAAAATGCCCCATTTCGGGTGCATGCGTTATGAGCATATAGGTATCATTCCTGCTAGGGACAGCTAACTTGACTCGAACGCTCACATGTCACTTCTATCCCTCTCAGTATGTTCTCCCATGCAGCAAATTCAATTAAACATTCATGCACAGTCAATTGATCACTCGGGTATCATTATTCTGATGGACATCATCTGACTGGTAAATATGGCATGGAAACTTTGTTCAACAGGAACTCGGTCTCGATGTCAAGTAACAGTCGTATGCGTCATATCAAAGAGCCCATTGGTCAAAAATCAAAGTATGTGTGTAAGCGCCATCGCAAATAACGTAAGAGAATGCTTTATGCTACCAGAAATTAATACTCAAACGCTCAGTGATTATGCAGTTGTGTCTGCACTCTGATGGTTTGCCTCTGATATTGCACCCTACATCCATTATACGCGAAGGATAGGCTAGTGGTATTTTTTTTTTAATCCTTCATCACGGGTGCGTATTAACACGTTGTTGATAATGGACGCTAGTGATCGATATGTATGCAATCATAATAACCAGTGGAGAGCATATAATTATTATTACTGGGATTTCGCTTATCATATCTGATTGTGAGATTTCGGGTGAACTCATTGAAATATCACACCGATAATGCACCAAATATTGCGTTTTCAATCTATGAAATCAATTATTGCGATAGTAATCAGGTTTCTACACAAGTTTAGATAATAGCTGTGTGCCCTAGTGACACAACCATATTTTGGAGTGGTTCTTGGTTGTTTTACGTGGCGTAGTACCTAAGAGTGATTGACAATTATTGACGAAACGATACGTCACAATATTTCCATACTCATGTCAATGAGTACGGCATGTACCACGTACAGCCAAGGTTGCTGCCATGTAAAGATTCGTTCAGTCCGCGTGATATAACCCTCATATATAAGTCTGAAGAATTCAACTGGCACCTAATTGGTTTCCGCTGTGGTGCTATTTTCATTGCATGTGTGCAGCACAAAGCGTGAACGTGTTTGTGTAGTCATAGTGAGTGAACTATTAACAGACATAACACTCCTAAAAACTATACTTCAGTACACCACGATGCATGTATAATCAGTTGTTTCATAACACGGCCTGTGTTGAACACCTATACGATAACAAACCCTTCTTGGTAGAGGTATTTTGATTGGGCAAAGCATTTATCTGCATCTATTCTAGTTCCAGATATTATTTGAAACCATATGATACAATATCACCAACTTCACATGACAAACGTTTGAATAGACGGCAATATTTGCATGGCTTGGTTATTGTACCTTATCATCTTTCTCTGCTTAATCGTCAATTTGGTGGATAAAAGACATCCTCCAGCTGAATTTGGACAGGACGGACTCTATTATTTCTGTTTAGGGGACCCCTAAATGATAGTGCATTGGAAGTGAGCTATTTAGATCTCAAACCGAATCACTGCATACTGCAGACGACCTTTGCTTCCAATATCGACCCATAGAGGAAATATAAATGCTAGGTCTTGATCTGGAGTGTTGCGTAGGCTGTTTCACTAATTACAGACGCATACCAACACATCGAGCTAGGTAAATAATGAACAATGTGGTTATTTGTATTTGTGTGTCAGTCTGGTTATGATTGTGGGGATATTGCCACATTATGACAGACCCCGAATACTGGTGGGGATGTAGTCCTGTTATAACAGAACGTGTATGAGGGTGGGAATGTAGCCTTGATATAGCAGACCGGATATGATGGTGGGGATGATGCCCTGTTATGACAGATCGGGTGTAGCCCTGTTATAACAACGGGTACTATGGTGGGGATCGAGATCGAATTACATGACGGGGATGTAATCTGTTATTGTATTGTTGCAGTTAATAAAATCTAATGTCGCGAGCCAATCACAACCGCTTCTAACTTGTAACATAATATTTTGCACACATCACCATGGTAAGTATTCGCCGTGTGTTTGGCCCAGCTGATACAACAAGAGTGGAACACATTAGAAGCCATCTCTTAAATACCAGACCTTGACGCAAATAAACATCTGATGATGATTTGCAATGTTTTACAATATATGTGATTAATACGCAGCACATGATCAATCAGCCAACATATGCCTTCGTAAGAATGCACCATCCATGAAGAATCAATTGCGATTTCCACTGACTGTAAGCATCAAATTAGGATGTGTTTCGCATTGATTATATCAGACTGTAAGGCCTGGTTTGCTGGGCTCCATACATATCAGCTGTCGAGTCAGTGTGTTTATGTTCACTGTTTATTTTGTGTAAGAGATATCAGACAGACGTCTATGGGATCATGCAAGACGTCTAGGTACCGGGTATAAACTTTTCACGGGTCCTCCAACGTGGGAGGAAATTAATCTGATTCACGTAACATCTGCATTTGATTCTAC
Source organism: Urechis unicinctus (assembly GCA_034190875.2). NCBI lineage: Eukaryota > Metazoa > Annelida > Polychaeta > Xenopneusta > Urechidae > Urechis > Urechis unicinctus. The sequence goes on from CM067354.1 coordinate 16,935,088, forward strand.
AAACAACACTTAAACACTCATTGAAATCGTACAAATGAATGAGATAGATATATTTCGGCATAAAGCAAGAGGTTCCTTCATTGGCAATATTTCCAACATCAATATGGGCCATTCAACTGACTTCTCCCTATGGTACGCTGTTTTATATTAGTAGATAACCGCCTGTGGTGCAGGGTCGTGACATTAGAATCAACAACAACAGAAACAATCAAGAGATTGATTTTCGTACAATTCTGCTAGGAAATGATCTAGTTGTCCTAGTAAAGGACCAGGTTCTGACTGGGTGACCTTATTAGGAATGTCATCATTAGGGGGAAATTAAGAATTATATCCTAAACATAAAACCAGGTTCCGTATAGTTTGCCATATTACATATCATTAAATGTGCCACCCATTCGGTAGTCATTGATTACCTTATCAACTACTTGACCGCTGGCTCCACATGATGTACGAGGTGAAGCCGATAGTTAGGTGGATTACGATATTGTTGCCCACCTCGACGCCAACTGACTAATGCTGTCGGAATATATTCGTAATAGTTCCCAGAAACACAGCCATGCATTTGATTGATTTTCCTGTGCAGTATGTACCATAAACATCCTGGGTTGTCGCAAGGCAAATATTTGCCTTCCGAGTGTCATAACTGCACCTCTCTACGCAGCAGCGATGAGGCCAATAACTGGTTGATGTATAGATACAGGTAATCGATAAGCTCCCTACCTGCCGATTCAGCTTATATTGCATCTAACTTATCAGATTTGATAAGTAGCCGCCCTCAAATGCCTCATATGTAATTCATTATTCAGACTCACAGCAAGATGACATCTCTATAATTCATTCTTGCTACCACACGAGCTTAATGACAAGGTGGTGGAAAAAAATTGAAATATAATTTGACACGTTAGCTTACATTGGATGCTGCGAAACGCGATTAGTTTTAATAATCCACGGTTGAAATATCCATACAATGTTTTATTGTAGAACACACCGCCATATGTTGATTATAGTCTGTTTATTTTCCATTTGATGGCCATGGTATTGTCAAACACAAATGCGGAAACTTTGCTGTATACCATATGACACACCACACGTATGACCTAATCAGTTTCATTATGTGGCAAATCAAGATGAGAATGACTTGCCCTATAGGGTACGGTAGATTACTTTGCCACGGCATAATGTACTCCTTGACATTTTGAGCGTGTCAAAAGAGGATTTGTGATCACATCACTGGGAAGCAAATATTTGCATCAGAGTATTTTGTTACACCCCCAGCTCACATTATTGACGCAGACGAATGAGCGTATCACTAGCTGCTTATCGCATGGCTGAAGAAAGTGCATTCGTGATGTGCCGAACAATTCCGCAAGCAACAAATTGGTGTTCTTAGATTCTAGGTCGATAACTGCTTGTCAGTCGTGCTTTCATCATAAATCCAGGCGTGTGGAACCAGGTGTGTAAAATATATTTAATGTATTTTTGATGCTTACACACCTGAGTATTTCTGTGCAGGTAGGTAGAAGTTCTGCTCTTTGATGTACACTCATATGGAGTTATGCTTATACTTTTAAGCTGCTTTCAATGAATGATCGTCCTCTTTGCATTAATACAGTGCTCTTTTGTCAGGTACTGATGTTTAACTAAGGATGTTAATTATGGTGGATTAGGGCTTTGATATGAACGGTGTGTTCTAATGCAGTAAAGCTTGACAAGTGCGTGAGTGATGTAAACCAGCGTAGCTCATTGCCCTAATAGAGAAAACCAGACACATTGGCCTTTATATGGGCCAGGTAAATAGGCTACTTTGAGGCTCTTCTTGCTAAGCAACAGAGGTTTTTCTCCACAGATAAAAGTGATCAACAGTTGCAAGTTATCCCACCAGCTGATAAATGAAACCTATAAGGTCAGTCGGACACGCGAGATACACACAATATCGCAGCTAACAATTGATCAATTGCTACGAATAAGGAACTCTGCTTTGATCAATGAAATATGTTTCTTCATATAAGCATCACCAGACAGGCAATATGATATCGCTGTGCGTCTGATTTCCTTTTGGTTATGTTAGAATTAGCTTTAGTGATTGCGTTTATGTACACTGTCCTGAAATGAGCCAATGATTTGCTGGCATGAGAATAGACGGGCTGCATACCTGATATGTGCGTATGTCTCCTGCGGAACTGAATCTTTCGTTCTGTTCAATGCCTTCCTCACAACAGGTGTAACACATCTTATTGCATAATATTGCCGCATGAGTACTATTGCTTACTGGAATTTATAATATAGAAAATACTTCATAAATTCTGTTCTGAAATATTAATTTTGTTAAGGCATTTTTGCGAACGTGAATGATGTCCGATGAGCCTTGCCTCAATAGAAGCTTACTTATAGTTTACAATAATTTACTGGCTTTGTGCTGGTATTTGTGATGGTCTTATTCAAAGTTTCTGTACATCACTATCTTGATGTTGGCAGAATGTAATCTGTGGGAAGCGTTAGATATGTGACAATGCAAAAAATACATTTGCAAGACTATTAATGAACCGGTTTGATAACATAATGGAAATGTAAAAACAAGCCAAACAAAGCATTTTATGTGTTCACAAATCGCTTTAAGCCCTGCTATAGCTTCCACATGTTTGGATTACCAGCCTAAAGGTCTTGAGTGTATATATCACCCATCATGCTACATTACGCGGTTTTAATAGAAAACCAAGCCCTGCTTTAATATGAATACTTCATTAGGAAAATCACATTTGAGTTGCACGATATGTGTACATTAGCCGGTTTATTTTCTTATTATATGCGGTCTTTGAGCTGCATTGCTCTGATACATCTTACAGCTAGTATTGATATCCGGTGGGTGAGACTCCAGTTAACAATCCCATTGGCCTCAGTGGTGTCATGAAGTGTAAGCGCACCCAGGTAAACATCATTGTTCTATAATGTGTTCTCATAATGCGAAGAAGTGCACCAGAAAATTAGAAAATATCAACCTATTATGCACGTAGGCACATCGATATACTACTCTTGAGGTAGCACCAACTCACACAAAAAAAACAATTCCTGACACCTCATCCACGTCATTTAAAAATATAATATTAGTTGTCTTCAATAGATTGGTTTATCATCTATTGTTGATTGGAATGTCTTCTAGCTCTTGGGGATGAAGGTATTCATTATTAATAGCATCTCTAGCAGCTATGATCTAATTAATGGCACACGTGCTTAGGTACGATGAGACCAGACACGAATAGGGCCTATTTTTGGAGATGTTTGTATATCCAAATATAGGTCACGATGGTAACACCTGTATTAGTCACAGAACACTCGTTATTGTAGCAATGATAGAGCGATACAAACCCTGCATATTCAACAAAGTTGGATAACTCCGATATTTATTGTACCATATTAATCTCTGTATAACCAGCCAATTTGATCGAGCTTTTTAATAAATGATTATCTGCTGTAATTCCTCTATATCTCATTGGTTACTTTTATCGCTAATGGCTGATATATACGATAGACGAATGCCTCGTTTCGGAAGCACGGATTATCAGACGTACTTAATGTAATAATGACAACGTATTGTGTCTACTAGTAGCAACTCCAATGGATTAATTCTGTATAATTCGATCATGTATAATGGCCAATCAAACTGACGCCAATTCAATATATTTGATGTAGACTGCTCATCTAAATAATGCTCCTACCGACGCAATCGACTCGCACTCTAGAGCCAGGTTTTGATCGATACTTTATGGGTTGCACATGCTGAAATGGATTTATGAAATGGAACTGCAAAGGGCCCTTGAGAGAATTAGGAATGTTTGCGGCGACCATTTATGGAAAACGATGACAAAATGGTATAAGAGGTAGCAATTTATATAATAACAAGGCTTTCCTAGCTGGTCTCTGACGGATTGAGTTGTTCTTAAGCAAATGCGGATAGGAACTGGATTGAAGTGTTTACGTTTTTCTCGGTAGTTGTGCCAAGCAAACATTAGTACACTCCACCAAGACATGCCCATGGATGAGCGTGTGAAACATAGTTCGTCGTTCGCATATTGTATTAACACATGAGGTAGTATCCTTGACAACTTTAAATCAGGGTTCGCTACATTCTGATTCATACCATTGTAACATTGATCAGATATTGATATTCTTAGCAGGTTAAAATCGAACATAATTCTTCCTACTCAGGTCAATAAATACTTTTAGATGGGATCATGGAAATGTTGCACTGAAAACACCAATATATGTGGAAGCTAAATAGAAGATTATTTTGCACTGCATTATTCCTGCATCCTTATCCGTCACCACAGATACACTGAAAGCTGCGCCAGTACACGTATTTCATGCATCTTATTAACACTATGGATCGTGTTGATAAAGTGATGCGTACCATATATCCAAATATGCTTTGTGCGCGTGGAATACTTGATGGTGTCTTGTATCAATTTTTATGCGGAACTTTCACGACAGGGAGCCGATGAAATAAAGGCACCCATTTCGAGCGTGGCTTTCATTACAACGCATTATGTATATTGCGTTATATGATGATTGCGCAATTTATATAATAGACTACCTCATACATCATTCTTCAACCGCTTTTGTTAAGGCTTATTGAAAGCGATGGTGTGACTAGTAAGTCTCCCCATAAATAACTCGCATATCATGAATCACATTTTACTGCAAGACAAATATTCTAATATACGACTTTACACCAATGGATCACATTCTCATAAACATGTAAATAACCAATAACCAGGTGATAGCCCCCCACCGTGTCTTTATATTACTAGTTTCATGTCTTTATATTCTAGTGCCACATCTTTATATTCTAGTTCCAATGATATCATATAAACTGACAAATGGTCATATAAAATGTGCTATTCTGTTAGCAGTGCCTATCTGCCATTTTGTCTATTGTATTTATGTAGTAACATCACATGCGTTGTCAATGATCATCAACAAATGTCCAAATAACGAGAAACCATTTTGACACAGGCTTTCATAATTTATTTGTTGTTGATTGACGTGCGTTATTGAAATGTAACAAAACCAAAGTGTTGCTTGTTAATCATGCTAGTTGGATTAGCATGGTAGCTAAACGTCTAAGTGTTCGTGTTTGGACTCTTTGGTATTACTACAAATAAGAATGGCTTCGACGACGTTGGAAACGAATAATTATTTCCATTGCATATTAATTCGAGGGAATAAAAGGATAATTTAACTAAATATTAATGCAAAATATTAAAGAACCTATTTTGTGTTTAACGAAGACGCTCATAAGTGCACGCAGTGGGCCATTGTTACCGCAAACAATTTAAAACAGAAGAATGCTTACCCTTGGTACGCATAACAAACACAACAGTGGAATTATATTGCGTTCTTTTATCGATGTATTCGCTCACTATACTCTTATATTAACATAAGTATAATGCAAATGTAGATACCAATTAAATATATTGAGAGGAGAACACCACTATTGCGCAATCTTTCAGTCCGACATTGCTCCTATAATGCTTCGCTCATTGAATGGTCGCTTGTGATGATTTAAGAAATATTAGAATTTCATATTTGTTTGTAATAGGGCGCCGTCGACAAAGAGAGCCATAGAAGGACAAACTTTTGTCCTTTGGGTTACATCTGCCGCAATTGCGATAACAACAACCCCGTAGAGTGCATTTTCTAAATACATAACAAACAAGACGTCATGCAGCCTCCAATATAAGAAGACAAAGATTAATTGAGCATGGGAATGAGCGCACGAAACACAAGTAGCGTGGATGCGGGGCATTTTCAACATATTTCAATGAATGAACACCGCTCATTTCATTACTTATGTGCGCATGTTTACGAAGCTTGTCATGTTGATGCATGTAGAACAACAATAAGCCAGTTCATCATCTTATTCAGTCATTTATTTTGATTGCGCTGTTGATTTTCATTATATGTTATGACGATAAGAACGCATGAAGGATTTGCTACATAGACAGAGTGGCGTCAATTGCTATGGCACTCGGGCTTAGGTACGATGAAATAACACACAGATGATGCACATTGCTTCTGGCGACTGTTTACACGAATGCAGCAGTCATCCCGATATCAGTCGCAGAACCTACATTACTGAGCAACGATTGAGCGTCGCAAACCTCGCCTACACACCGTAAAAAGAAACTATCTTGATTAACAACCATGTAAATGTTTCGTGCCTTTCTGTTGGCCATTCAATAAACTACTACTTGTCATAATTCATTCGTATTTCATTGTAGCCCCACTTTTCATGCATGAATTACCATATACACATCGTGTTTAAATGACATCATAACTTGCATAGGGATATCATTCCTGCTGAGTGCAAATTACTAATTATTACTCGTCGAATTTTACATCTATTGCTTCCAGTACCCTATCAAATGCAGAAAATGCATAACTGCATAACTCGTACATCTCAGCACAATCAAATTAACCCCGGAATAATAGGATGTCAGTTTAATTAGAAAGGCGCACCAACAGACGTGGATGTGGATTTAATTTCCTGATGATACAAATGAAGGACGAACTGGTGTAATGATTATCCCAAATAATAACAGATATATCTGTACACACAGTGTATGATACTACCACATTTCCGATAAACAATCTTGCAAAGGGTTACATCTTTTCCGCCACCCTGTCATGTCATTCATATTGTGTCAGCAAATGTCGGACGATCATAAGGCGTCATAAATGGCTTTTTGAAGTTATGTGATGCCATCTTATGACTATGAACGTGAAACTAAGTGGCACAGTAACTGTTAGGCCTCTTGTGCCATGAAACACTTGTTTGATATATCGAGAACATTATATTGGCGTATTGTTAAAATATACTTATATATAAATCGGTTATAAGTCTTACCTTATGTACTTGACAACGATTGTGGGCGACCTTGCATTTGGCCCATCTTGGCAACGTGGTAGCCATGGCTGTTTGCGTTACATCCACAATACGTAAACATTTTACCATACGTCGCTGCGCATCCACGGCAGGGAATCGATACCAGGCATTTATTTGTCGACAGTTACATAACGATCTATGTGACAACATGTCTAACGTTCTGTATTTTAATCGCGGCACGTCCCATTTTGATTTATCAAATGCTGACACATCAATTCACTTCCTGATGCCTTTAATATATATATATATATATATATATATATATATATATATATATATAGAATATATATATATATATAATATATTTATAGTATATATATATGTATATATATATATATATATATATATATATATATATATATATATATATATATATATATATATATATATATATATATATGTGTGTGTGTGTGTGTGTGTGTGTGTGTGTGTGTGTGTGTGTGTGTGTGTGTGTGTGTGTGTGTGTGTGTGTGTGTGTGTGTGTGTGTGTGTGTGTGTGTGTGTGTGTGTGTGTGAATATATACATGTGTGTGTGGGTGTGCATATTTATATTTTCTTTCAGCGATCGCCCAGGTATAACACTTCTGTTACATTGTGATAGCGCTTTTCAAAACAAGCATCGCAGTCATCGTAACCTCCATACAAATATATGCAGTTGTTATACATATATATATATATATATATATATATATATATATATATATATATATATATATATATATATATATATAGAGAGAGAGAGAGAGAGAGAGAGAGAGAGAGAGAGAGAGAGAGAGAGAGAGAGAGAGAGAGAGAGAGAGAGAGAAATGTTCACCTATAGGCACCAGCAATTAAAACCAGCACCGATAAATTACCAGTACAGATACACTACTGGTGAATAAAGTCTCCCAAAAAAACAATAGCCAAAACATGATTTATTGACATGCTTTACCTCACGTTCTGGTAATTATGTAGCTATTACCATCATATTACATATACCTTACATTCCGGCCATCGCAAGATTACTGAACAGCGGTACTTTCGCGTTGCAGCTATTGATTGTCTATGGCATCACCAAAAGCTAGTCTATTCTTAATAGAAAAAAAAGAACTGGCTTGCACCTGCAAGAACCTTCTATTCCAGCAACAAGGCCATCGAAACGCAATGTTATTTTATCATGCTGAAACACCATGCTTCCAGACAGATATGAAATTAAAAAATCTAGGCATCTATAAGCCTACCATATATTCACAATTAAGTCTAACGCGCCACCAACGAACTTTCATGCACCGGATATTACATTGAGCAGTGCCGATATCCAAACAGCGCATGCCAAGGTGTTGTCTGGTAGTCATGAAAAGTGCATTTCCGTGGGCGTTGCATTGTTTATGTGTAAGTGCATGAGTTCCACTGTAAGTACTTCTAAAATAAATATTTCCGAAGCTTCCACTTTTAAGTATACAAACAATTTGGGAATGATGTTCGGCAACCTGTTTATATGATTTCTCACTCCGTCCCCAGAGAAGCAAATTATTTGTTGATGGAGCTATTCATTGATGTAAATCGTATGCATATGCTGCACTGCAGTTGAAAATGTTTGTATTCGTGTATGAATGTAGTTGACAAGCATGCTTCATTACTACAAGTGGAATCACCGTTTATTGCAGTTTTATTTGGCATTTACATTTGAAGCTTAACAAAGTATCTTTCAAAGGAGTAGGGTGGAGTAGGAATAAATTGCTTGTTATGTAGGTTCAGATAGGCGTAGACCAAACACATATCAAATATCCATAAATCGTAATATGTCTCAAATCCACACAACACGTGTATCGTACGTTCCGTCCCACGACCAAGTATTCATTGTCTCCTCAAAAACGAGGCACCTTCATAAGCTCTATTAAACTGAACTGCGAGATAATGCATTAAACCGGGCGCTGGCTTTAGATGATACTTTACAAGAGCTAGATTTGCCTAATAATACTTATTCTACATGCAGTTGATCGCCCTTGAATGGGCGAATAAAATGTAGAGCCATCAAATGTTATATTGATCATGTGGACTGGCTTAGCATGCCTACTCAGTAACACGATTAAGCCAAATGATCGAATGTATTGCTTACAGGAGGTAAGCCGGGAAGAATAGTTAATATTGCAATGACTGAATAATCTATATATGGCGAACATCCGGAACGGCATGTGACTCATACCAATTAGTCCTGATTTTTCCCATGCCTTATGATCAGTGCTTATACCACATCAGATTCCATTACAAATAATATAATTGCTTGCTCATATTGCCAGCGAGACCTTATTGTTGCTTGGAATGATTAATTATTTGGAGAAGGTTTCATGAAAGTGGCTTTAGTTATAGCTCGGCCACAGCTTTAGTGGGTTTAGTATATAGCTCGGCCACAGCTTTAGTGGGTTTAGTTTATAGCTCGGCCACAGCTTTAGTGGGTTTAGTTTATAGCTCGGCCACAGCTTTAGTGGGTTTAGTATATAGCTCGGCCACAGCTTTAGTGGGTTTAGTATATAGCTCGGCCACAGCTTTAGTGGGTTTAGTTTATAGCTCGGCCACAGCTTTAGTGGGTTTAGTTTATAGCTCGGCCACAGCTTTAGTGGGTTTAGTATATAGCTCGGCCACAGCTTTAGTGACCTGCGCAAGTGATATGTGCTATAAGTACTACGATTTTTCTGACTCTGCTCTGACAATCATCATGTTGTTATATCAAAAGAATGGTACATCATTCTAATAAAAATCTTGCATTATATCAGAGAATGAATATCGATATACTTCGTTCCATAGGCAAAATTGTGTTGAGACCATTCGATATGATTGTTATTCAATAACTAATACAAGTCGCGTCAAGTACATCATGCGTCATGCATTTGATACAAAACATTACAATACAGGCGTGAGTCAAATATTAAACATTTTAAACACACATATTTGAATTGCGAATATTTTATTTTGGCTGCAGCACCAAAAAAAGATGTTAGTCTACTTTCTCATTTATTGATATCTTCATCAAAGGTCTCTAGTATTTCAAAGGATATCATACTCCACGTGATTAAATGCGCCGCGATGCAGGTGTAATGAAAAAGACTAAACGGCAGTCAGGTATATTGGGAAGAATCATGTATGAGATATACGATCTGCATTTGACTAACGCAATTGTATAGGCATTAGCTAACATAGTATACCAACGACTTTGTTTATTCATTTATGTGCTTTGGTTAATCGTCCGCCTGTACGAGTTTCAAAAGTTTATTTACGAGATCCCAGATTGCGAAATACATGATGGATTTCCCAAGCACTTGAAACTGACGGTCAATGAGCAATCAAACTGACCAACGGCCCATGGTTGTTTATTACGCCTGTCAGTTTTAATGCAATCCAACCTAACCGACATTTCTAACTCTGAATTTGTGTTTTGTTTGTATAGCTCGATGACAATGGCGGGCAATTGGTCCCTATCAAAGCGAGATAACCGAGCATAAACAATGAATACGTCCTTCATGAGTTACTCATTCCATTGAGTCTCATTAGTAATACCGCAATATTAGAACTGCAATATCCCGTTAAAAAGCAGCAGCTGTCGCGTACGAACTTATGGCACGCAGTCAAACGGTTTGACATTGATTAATGACATCAGTGCCCTCAGCAATTCGATGTGATAATAGCTGGTAATTAACAAGGAGCATTGCGGCTGATTCAATGCAAGAATGTTGTTTGTAGGCAGCCTGGATGGATAAGTTTAGTATTAGAAACAATGCTTTTTATAGATACTAATCAAAGGCGATGGCATAAAAACAGAATTTGCTATCTCAACCGCGCTCACAATCAAGCTTTAGTCTCCTAAATTCTGAGACTGCCAGTAAGCAGAAACAGATCCCAAGATCAAAGTTACGTCGAGCGATAATCATCGAATCCGGTATCAACACTACTGACCGCTCAGCCTTTGGTGCAAAGATTAATTGATTGGGACCACAGGTGCTGCTGTTAGCAGACACGTCCATGAATCCGTTAAGGGTGTGATTTGTTTTGCATCATAATATGTTTGCTTCGGTTGGTCAAGTTTGGCTAAGGTGAAAAATATTCATGTTAGAGTGGCATTATAAACCATACCATGGTAAACTTAGAGGGAATTACCCTTTGATAACCCATATAATTATGCAACAGGAGAAATCCACCTTTCACAAACATGTCAAAGAATACTGCAAAACATTGAAAAAGTTTGTTTATGTTCCACAAACATCAAAGGAACCCGCTAGGAACAGATTTGCCTTCTCATCGCAATAAATGCCATCTTTCTGAGCAGACGAGATTTCCACCTTTGCTACCAACATGCCAAGGAGCACAGCAAGACAATGGAAACGTTTGTGTATAATCCAAAAACAGCACCCGCTAGGAACAGATTTGCCTTCCCATCGCAATACATGCCATGCGTCTGAACAGCTGATATTTGGCCAGTTACCGTTTGATGCATGACTAGCACGCCAACCCAGTTTTTGTTTAGCAACAAACGCCTGCGATACAAAAAGTCTTCTTCCACAAATGCCACCAATGTAATTGTTATGGCGATGGGGCACACAGTCCACCCGTGGATGAAAAACGGCTATATCTGTTCTGCGTCTAAAAGGGTCTGATTTATCGACACAGTGTTAATGATACACTTCAAAGAAATCCTAAATAAATTGTGGGTATACCAGAAAGCTAAACCTGTCTCTACAAATGATGACTGCTCTTCTAAGAAACAAAAGTTCTGAAGACGAACCAACGTAGTATGAGAAATATATTCATTAATTGATTTGAGACGCTTGTGACAAAATTGGATACCATACCCGACTGTGTATTAAATGAGCGTGCACTTATTGAAAGGTTCCGATTATTTATCTCCTTGCTCACGTTTTCCGGTGGTTGATATTGTTAACAAGAGGTATTGAACCTAACCACTGCGGAGCTTTAACATGTAAAGGGTTGATTCCACTCCAGTTGTAGATTCAGATGGATCCTTTCAAATATCATTGTATACACTAGATACTTTATAATAACCTTTCATTAGGTATGCTCCGTTCCACAATTCGACTACTAAAGGAACTCTTCAATCTATATATTTGGCTTTATTGGATGCTTAAAGCGTCCACAATTTATACGTTGGCGAACGTTGGTTTGAATCATGACGTTGACAAGAATTCATTTGTATGAATCACGAATTATATTACCATGACAACTCTTTGCCTAAGCCAATAATTTCAACGCCCAACCGTGGATATTTATGCTTCATGCAGAAGAATAGCAAACGGCTTGGATTACACTTACCTGCTTTTCATATTGAAGTTCTAGCTGTAGAAATACACCAGTATGAGGCATCATGCTGCTACAAACGAACAAAACGTTGCGTTCGAATGCACACAAACTGCTACAAAAAACAGCAATAATCACAACGATCTTGTACCAGGTCGTGTGCAAATGGTCGCTCTTGATATTAGGGCAACATATATATAAGAAAGGGGAGAGAGTTCGTTTATTATCATCTTATTCATTCCATAAATATTTTGTAAAGAAAATATAGTAATGATATTGGTTTTCAACGTTTAGTGATAACTTATCTTCCCAAAGCTTTTCTGAGATTTCGCAACATTGAGCTTACTAACGAATATTACAAGGGAACATTATATTGGGGGCGATAGGCGCATCGGTAACGTCTGATAAGCTTGTAGCTGCTTGAACGGTTGTCTGTCTGTCATATTGATCTGCATACGTGGTCCGTGAGATGTACGAGATAGCCTCAAGCCCTTTTTTCAATGTGTTTTATCGAGTAGGCGCTTAATGACTAGCTGCGTCTTCGGCAAAACCTTGCTGCTTGAGATAATTGCAGCCGGGGATAAATCGCTGTGGGTATATCGCGAAGATAATTGATGTACTGACATGGAAACCATCAATTATAAAGTGCAATTATTGATCCGGCATGAATAAATCTGCCACGAATTGTCACTTGTCATTGCGTATACTGCATTAACTTTTCCAAATAGACCCTTCTATTGCATGTAGCATTTGTTACTTTCTATAACCGTAATAACAATCGTGACTGAAGCAATAAAGCATCTACCTACTGGCGTGCCATTATTCACCACAGACCAAAGGAAATATTGTGCATATTTTTTGTCCCACATAGTAATTTGGTTAAGTAGATCAGGTAATTGACGACGCCGCAGCTGGGACACAACCGTTTGGGTTCTGGGCTGTGTTTGCCTCTTGCAATTCGTTTGCACTCGTTTTAATATGTTCAGATATTTTTTTATGACGGTCAATGTTTCGTGAATCAATCGAGGAAATGTTTTTCACTTGATATGAGATCACTTGGGACAGCCAAGCGGGCCATATATAAAGAATACAAGTGTTTCAATTCATAACAGCGAAAGAAATCTCACCAAGATAAAGGCTATCCTATTGCGTATGTATGTACCCTCAAAGCCAATGTTGCTGCAAGGGAAAAGACACGCAGCGGCGATAAATGCGAACTCTACACTAAGCCGCGATGAAACCAATTAGAGGCTGATGTATATCTGCAGATAATCAATCGAGGCTCACCAGCATGCCACGTTAGATTTTCTGCATCAAACTTCTCAGATATTTAACTATCTAACACAACCAATGTAAATGATTGTTCAGATGCAACGTGAGGTTTCAGACCTTCCCATAAGACCCGTCTAATCGCTCATTCTGTTGATAGCGTTTACATCTACTGACTGCTATAATGGCATAAACAATATTGACTGACGTATCATATCACTCACATGTTTTTATGCAGCAGTCTTCATCCCACTCACTAGATGGACAAGTCATTCGTCACAGGGAAAGAATTTAGCTCAATAGGGGTCTTTTGTAGTCGACCGCGTCCTTCATTATCGCTAGCTGTTTATCTCATGGTTGGTATGGAAACACGTAATGGCTCCAGTATGGGCTTTGTCGCGACTCTTTCAATAAGGTTACTTCGGATGTTTATGCTAGCCAAGTTGAGGATCGAAGACGATATGGAAACTAATAAATAACGCATCCATCTCCATACAACGAATCGTCTGAATAATGCACTAAAACATAGCCAACGATCGCTTTGGTTCAATGTTGGTGGTGGCGACACATAGCATACACAATGCATCAATTATTCAAACGGTTTCGCTTTTAAAAAGAACATTGTGAAAGTTTACGTGAAAGAGCACCATAATCCGTGTATAACAGCCTCTCAAGACTGGTTGGATGATTCAGGCTGGTGATACATAAGTGTTTTATGCGCTATGCACATGAGCGCACAAATAATAATCATACACTTCTGGTATGCGATATATGGTCTCGATGAATACAAGCTTGATGGAATGATTCAGCTGATAATTATCCATTAAAGTACATAATAATTCATCTCATTAAAGAAGAATGAATTGCTTGCTAGAGATTAAGCACCCCATAATGTAGTATACTTCGTAGAACATATTCAGCGCCGTCTGACTGCACCATTATCGTATCGTAGGTTTGGCTTGTGAGAGCAATAGCTCCGACGATTTGTTTGCTTATTGTCGAAGACTAATGGATGCTATTTTGTTTGCCGATGGCGCGGCTTAATTGGGTCGATTCACGTTGGGTACAGCATCATCAATTTCGCAAAAATGTTCAGCTCAAGAGGACGCCCGCATTAATGTCAGAGACAACAGCACCCGTTCTGGGGGGCTTGATAAGTTGTCTTATTTCTAAGATATATATACATCAATATATTATAGTTTAATACAAAGACAAGCCAAGATTATTTGGTAACTGTTCAAAGTATATAACACTCATATGAAGGATGTAATTAACTGCTGTATTCATATTTTATGCGATCTACTGGCTGTATTTCCTTCATTCTTCGTGCTTCTTACCATAGAATAATGCCCCAATATCTGTTTGGCAGAAATCGTCTGAATAGAATCAGCGCTTGAATCCAGTTACCAATTGCATCGGCTAAAACTGCACCCAATCGGTCTCATGAATTATGTATGCAAGCATTATAGTTCTGTATTTTGTATCCCATGTTATCAATTTTCTGTTGAAGTTTCTGTTGAAGTTTCATACGATTAACGTACCTGTTACGTCACAATTACTTAGGAATATACAGATATTCTATTTACCTTATTAGCTATGCAATAACTAATTTTACAGCGCATTTCAACATGTAATTACCTGTCACAGTTCATGCATATCTCACCAATTATTTTATACTCGTGATGGCATACATTTTCGGAAGACAAATGCCCTTATTTCGGAGGGATGAACTTTTGTGTACTAAAGACAGCATTGTGTTCATGGGGATAATTATGTCCACTGGGACCAACGCATTGGAATCATTCAAAATGACTCATTTAGGACATTTATAATGCCCCAACACATTGACGTTAATTGCATCACTTTGATGTATGGTGGCTCATCTGAATAATGGTCCTTCCGACACAATCGGCTAACATGCCAGAGCTACATTCGTTGTCCCATGCTTTAAGCATATCTCACGATGAAATCGAGTTTACAATGGAAAGAGCCATAAAAGTACCATATATTTATTTATGAGGTCTTTAATGGCTTGATATTATTAATATCATATGAGGTTGGGCTTTCCAACGGCGACCATTTTATGCCATATATGATGATGGAGAAGGGGTATCACAGGTATGATTTTAAGGACTTGCAATGCTTGCAGAGTTGCTTCCGTTCATCATGATAGTGATAATACTTACGAAAATGGTGATGGGTAATATATTGAAGTAGTGCCTTTTGTCCCAAGAGTATTGTCTCGCAAATATCAATCTTACAATTAATGCAAGTAGAAGAATGATAGATCGAAACGAAGCTAGTTGGTCGCATATATGATTAATATAACAGATTGTAGGCATGGCTCCTACACCACTTATAATGCCCACCAAATCTTATCTCGTGCAAATCAAGCATGATTCTTCGAAATGAGGTTTCAATAAAAAGAAATGTTAAGATAAATGGATGAGCACTGAAACATCAGACTCCCGTAGATGTAGATGTCAATGCATGTAGAAGCTGAAAAAATAAAAATTTGTCTGCATTGCAGCCATCTATTGTAAACGATAATCTTATAGGGTACCGTGAAAGCAAGTGGATTATAATGACCTTCTATCAGCCTGTATTACAAGGTTGCTAACCAAAATATAATCTTGAAGGTAACCATGAGAGAAAAGTGTGTATGACATTCAGGCAGAATGTATTGCATTGTTGCGTCCAGGCTGTACCACATGTCGCAATCACCAGCGTCCTGTGTTGAATGAAAATCATATAAAATTGACTGAACCCCACATCACCAAAGGAAGTACATCGCACGCGGAAGGAAGGTCTTTAAACACAGGTCGCGGACTGACCGCGCAGAAACGAAGTACGTACCTCGATCACCTCGTTCGCAGTACGGCGACCTCGATTGAGGTATAGTCGTGCCACCGCCCTCTCTGGTTTTTCATTTTATGACATTATTTTTAAATTATGCAAATATATTATGGCCAAAACCAAATCTGTTGTTGTGGGCGATATCGGGCCTTCACAAGAAGAGTTTTCACTTCCATTATCCGGCAGCGACTTGCTGCGTTCATGGTTTAAAACATGGCAGAGGTAAGGTATAATTTACAAGTATATATCATCTAAAGATACATTATGTTATTTAAAATTCTATGGCATATTAATGAGCTATCGCTAATAAATAACACCACTGTTGAATGATTTTTCTGAAACAATGGCGTAGTGATGCGATCGTACTTAAATCGAAGTACGGTGTGCTTCCTTTTGAATTGGTGCCATATTCTGATAGTAGATCGTATACAGATAAAAGAATGACACTTATGAATCATACGACCGAATCGCAAGTTATAAGATTATTTGTTTTGGAATTTGTCGTGCACGGCTTGAAGTGACAATGTCAATATTTCAAACCGAATATGATTTAGTCTATTAGTAGAGAGGGTTATTAAAACAATCTCACAGGAATTGCTGGTTTTTGTTGTGTACTTAAACATAGATTATAATATTTAATGTTATGTATTTGACTAGCCAGTATCTGATTTAGTTTTTTTTTTCAGAATGGAACAGCTATGGGCCAAGCCATATTCAAGACGGTGTTCTTCTGAAAGCCTTCAATCACAATGAGGATGTTTGGAAACTGGTAACCTGAAATTAAAATTTCCAACCTGAAATTAAAATTTCCAAGTGGTGTCAAAGAAAAACAGAATCTGTCCATTACACAAAAAACTGCTCCTAAGTTCTGACAATCATTCATTGATGAAGTGGATGAAATCTATCCAGACTTGAACATTCCTTCAGCCGTTAGTGATAAGTCCATGGAGCCGCCTTCCAAGCCGCTGAAAGCTGGTTACAGCTCTCTCAATGAAGAAGCTATTCCTGTGAGGGGTGTACCAGGTCTTGCCTGTTCTCGTCTATATACTCAACCAGAATATTGCCCTCACATCGCTGAACAAGTTCATAAGACTTTGTGCATATTATCCTCTTCCTCTCGTTTCCGCTTTCGCGGCATTCATCAGCTATGTATGCAATATGTATTTAACCTGTGTGGTGTTTCCACTTGGGATCTCTGAAAGTTTAAGTAATTTTTTCCAATATATTCCATTCCAAACAAACAGAGACAGAGAGAATATTTTATTCTGGATTCCATTTTCATGAAAACATAGGTTGAATTTGTCGAATTTGTAAACGTTATCGCATAAGTCCTTATCTTTTCTCTTTAGAAGGGAAGAGGCTGCCCCAATTAAATCCCGCACGAATATGGTCAGGTAACCAGCACTTCTTTGTCTTTTTCAATTAGATTTCAACGAGATCACATCAATTTGCACTCCCATTTCCTCCCCCCCTTCCGTTTTCAATGCCATCCCACCTTTTGTACATGCTTTCCTCTAGTTTTGTCATTCAACACTCACTGTTGTAATATGTATGTCTGTACATGTATAGGTATATCAATTAATCCTATCTGTGTTATGACCTATTTAAGTAGCTTTATCCTGCGTTGTGTAACCTGTCCTAGACATATCATAGTTTTGTATCTCACTTATTGCATCAACATCATACATATACCTTTAGCTGTCAAACAGTCATAACATTTCTATATAGTTGTTATCATTATCTGCCTCATTGTGATACTGGTAATTGATTGGTAGTGTACCTGCACTCGGGATTACTCGGTATCCTATTATGTATAACGAATATTGTATGTATGTGATTTTGGACACAATTTGCTACTTGAGAATTATTTCTAAAATAAAATTAACTCAAACATTTGCTGTTCCTCCACTTCTTATCAAAAATATGAATCTGCATGATATATTGCATATGATTAAAGGCATATGATTTGGCCGATAGAAACTCAATTATTAGCAGTATGTAGAATAAACACCATCATGAAGTTTACCGATGAGGAATGATCTTATGACCACTGTCCACATTGCTATGGAAATAATTGTAATAAAGCATAGTCAACTCAATACAATATGATCGGTGACCCTGTGATTTTGTGAACATTCCATTCCATATCTGGTAAACCTTAAGTATTCTAAAATGATAATGTTCATTACATATGTAATGATGCTCATTTCCATCTGTTAAGCCTTAAATAATAACCTAACATCCAATTAAAACAAAAGTTTTCAAAAACACAAACAGAACAGGTCAACAAAAGTATGAAAACTTACTGTTGTGGTGTTTTTGGGGGCACTCTGTTCAATATCATACACCTGGCTGCTTTGTTATTCTATTTGAGAAGACCATTCATTTTTAAACACAACTGAATGCGTATATGAACACTCTCAATCAGACCCGGGTAGACAACAAGCGAAGTTTGAAACCACCATGGTGCGGCGTACTTCGATTGTAGTACAAAAATATCAGGTGTGCAAATGGATTGACATGGGGTGTGATGTTATCATCCATAAGTCACAAATATGCCATACAATTTTCACTAAACTGCATTTCATATAATCAAGACAAACTATGCTCCGCAAAAAGTAAGTTCTTTACTTTGCCAGACTGATTCAAAAAGGATTTTTGCCTCATCAATCGTCGGAAAAGACACGCGATGGCCGCCGAACTAAAGTTTGAAAACGCGTAGAAAAGCCTTCGCGTGCATGGGCAACGCTAAATATGGTCCCAAATCGAGGCTGTGACTACTAAGAGGGTTTCCACGATTTAACCCAACCAAATCTCAGTAAATAATGTCACAATTTGAAAAACAGTTGAGAAAATTAATGTTTATGTATGCATACTTCAAACCAAGTACGCCGTACTAGGAACGAGGTACGTACCTCGATCGAGGTACGTACTTCCTTCTGCAGTCGTCTTTGACCTGTTAAATTACAAATTGTGCAAAACATTATAAACGAGTGTCATTATTTCAATCGCAACGGCATTGAAGCTGGACTCATAACAACTATTGTATGCAATATGCGATCGAACAAGTGAAAAGGGATGCACACACACACACATTCTTGTTCCATTCTCCGAATAATGGATGAGTACTTTCAAGCAATAAGCGCAAGCGGTATTATTACAATTTACAAGATTCCTGCAATTCAACCGTATTACTGGGAAGGTATGTTTTATCAGTCTACGTACATATGCTTAATAGGCATGATCGCTTGAACGTGTTGGTGTGCCGTTCAAGTTTATCGTAACATATGTATAATAATAAAGCCTTGTACCTTCAATCCATTTCCAACTTAATAGCTCCCTGTTATGTGTGCTCACAAAAGGACGTTCATCCGCATGTAGAGTAACTATGATATGGTAATTGCCTCAACGCATTATCCTCCCGCCTGCTAAGCTGCCTCTAGTGTCGTATCATCCGATCCTTAGCCACCATGTTGTTATATTAAATGCTCTATAATGCATCTGACTTTTTAATATCTTAAAAAAACTTTTATAAACAGACATCAGTTATTCAGTTATCGAAGCGTAATTCTTCATTCCTTCTAGTATTATATTGTTAGAGTGGCGCAATTACGCAGAATTGCTATATGGGTAACCCATGTACGACGCTGTAAATGTTTTTTACATGCTGTAGTATAATATACATGGCTGTCACTCTATCACATTGTCCAGTCAGATATTATCCAATCGGTGCATTGGCAGCCTTGCTAGTGCACGCCTCTCATGCATCTTACATTGTTAGTCTTATTGCCGAAGTTATTAGCATCATACGCCAAAACGTGCATTGTGCGCCACGTTGACATGTAACCGCTCCCATAAAGTAATATATGACGTCAGAAAAAGTCATGATATGTGAATATAGAATGCTATCAATAGCCACCGAACTGTAGTCCCAAAAACGAGTGCATATGAATGGATCGAGTCACTCAAGGACTAGATCAGTGTAAATCAATCGTATCAGTCATTCAGGGTTAATTACATTTTTTTCCCTCGGGCACAACGAATTGGCTTCGCCCTGCCCCCTGACATCATGAAGAGGTATCGCATCCTTCTCCTGATCGTTCAACATGGGGATCACATTATGGGGTCTTTACGTTGTCAGGTCACGTTACAAAAATCAGCATTTCGCAATACAGCTGAAATGATCGCGGTATATTGAGAGGAGAAAACCGCTCTTATGTAATCATTCAGTCAGACATTGCTTAGTAAATGCACCGCACATAATAAATATAGAATTACAGATTTGTTAGCAACATATCTGTTCACAATTGAAATACGCCGTTGACAAAACAAATCACCGAGGAAGAAGCTTTGCCCTGTGGGTTGTATATATATATATATACTGGCCAAATTAACGGTTATAAAGTTGCCTGCTGTCCGCTTTAGAAACCGCAACCCCGTCATATGCATTTTCTATTCGAGTTGGAGACTGTAACACTGCATGCCGTGGTGGCTGGAATAAAAGGAGACAGTTAATAATCGGGCATGGCAATGAGCGTACGAGCTGTGTAGATGCAAGCCATTTTCAATGCATTATAATTGATGAGCACCATTCACTTCCTCATTTGCGCACGACGTGCTTTTGAAGCTGTTCATGTTAATATGTGTAGGACGAATACGCGCCAGTTAACAATCTTATTGATGTTTGGTAATTGGTTCCATTAAATAGATGATTCAGTCATTTATCGTGGATTATTCTGTCAATGAAGATATTCATCATATGCAACGACGTGCCAATGGGAACAGGCAATGCTACAACAGCCAGATTGTCATCAATTTGACTTAATCACGATGAATTTCTAACACACAACTGATACGCAGGTATCTTTTACAGAGCCCTAATTACTAAGCAATGATTGAGCGACACTAAGCCCGTAAAAACAACGTCAAATGAAACAGTACTGATATTGATCATCGCAGGATCTAACACATTTACCTACTTCTTGGATAATAGTACATGCCCAGCTGTAAGCTTCTCACAGGCGAACCGGGCATTAGAATAATTACTTCTTTTCGTAGCTCACACGCATCTCGCCAATTACATTACATTACAGGATGACAAACATGTAGGATTGCAAAATGCCCCATTCCCGGTGCATGAGTTATGAGCATAGAGGTATCATTCCTGCTAGGAACAACAAACTTACTATGACCCGAACGCGCACATGTCACTTATAACCCTCTCAGTATGTTCTCCCATGCAGTAAAATCAATTAAACATTCATGCAATGCAGAATAAACGAATTTACTCTGAAATAGCAAGATGTCAGTTTAATTAGTCAATCGCAACAACGTAAAAGGAAATTGACCCTAATGCCTGCGCAAAAATCAACCGAACAAATGACCAACCGAGTATTATACTTCTTCCCTAGGTAACACACTATGCTAGAAACACTATTTTGTTTCGGCTCAGTTATGTATTGAAGGTTGCACCCTACATCCGATATACGCGAAGGATCATGGGTGCGTATTGACACGTTGTTGATAATGGATTCTAGTGATCGATATGTATGCAATCATAATAACCAGTGGAGAGCAGACAATTATTATCATTGGGGTCTCGCTTATCATATATGAATGTGGGATTTTATAATACTCCGGATGATCTCATTGAAATAATGATAATGTACCAAATATTTTGTTTTCATTCTATGAAATCAATTATGGCAATAGTAATCAGGTTTCGACACAAGTAAAGATAATAGGTGCATGCCCTTGTGACACAACCATATCGTGGGGTGGTTCTTAGTTGTTTTACGAGGCGAAGTTCCTTAAAGTGATTGAAACTATTGACGAAACGATATGTCACAATATTTCGATACTCATGTCAATGAGTACGGCATGTACCACGTTCAGCCAAGGTGTCTGCTATGGAAAGATTCGTTCAGCCCGCGTGATATAAGATATAAGTCTGACGAATCCAACTTGCACCTTATTGGTTTCCGCTTTGGTGCTTTTTGTTTGCATGTGTGCAGCACATTTGGAGAAGCGCACCAGACATCGGATAGTATTGGTGGGACGATATCTATATTACTTGAACATGTTTGTGGGGTCATAGTGAGTGAATTATTACTAACATGCATAACATTTCCTACAACTATACTTCAGAAAAACACTATGTAAGTATGATAATTTCATGACTTAATCAGTTCCATTATGTGGCAAATCAAGAGGAGCATGACATGCCCTATAGGGTTAGGTAGATTACGTTGCTATGGCAAAATGCACGCATTGACATTTTAAGCGGGTCAGATAAGGATTGTGATCACATCGCTGGGAAGCAAATATTTGTATCAGTGTATTTTGTTACACCTCCAGCTAACAGTATTGACGCAGACAAATGAGCGTATCACTAGCTGCTTATCGCATGACTGAAGAAAGTGCATTCGTGATGTGCCGAACAATTCCGCAAGCAACAAATTGGTGTTCTAACATTCTAGGTCGATTACTGGTTGTCAGTCGTGCTTTCATCATAAATTCTAATGTGTTAAACCAGGTGTGTGAAATATTGCAGGTGTTTTTGAAGCTTGTACACCTGTGTGTTTTTTGTGCGGGCAGGTGAAAGTGCTGCTCTTTGATGTACACTCCGATGGTTTAATGCTGGGATACACGGAAGAAGATGTATGCTTATATAAGTTTTAGCTGCTTGTAATGAACTCAGTGCTCTTTTATCAAGTACTGATGTTTAAGTAAGGACGCGTCTTATGGGTTATTGGGGCTTTGATATGAACGAAGTTGCTAATTCTTATGCAGTAAAGCTTTACCTCTCTGCGTGCCCAAAAACGGCAATTATCATTACCATATGATATGCCTAGACAAGTGCGTGTGTGATGTAAACTAGCGTAACTTTAAAAAACAATCATTGCCCTAACAGAGGATACCAAACACATTGACCTTTATATGGGCCAGGCAGAAATGCTTCTCAGTGGCTCTTCTTGCTAAGCAACAGAGGTTTTGTCCTCAGTTGGAAGTGTTCTACAGTTGCAAATTATCCTACGAGCTGACAAACGAAACCACGCGAGATACACACAATATCGCAGCTAACGATTGATCCATTGTTACGTATAAGTAGCTCTGCTTTGATCAATGAAATATGTTTCTTCATATCAGTATCATCAGACAGACAATATGATATCGCTATGCCTCGATTTTCCTTTGGTTATGTTAGAATTAGTTGTAGTGAATGCGTTAATGTACACTGTCCTGAAATGAGCTAATAGTTTGCTGGCATGAGAATAGACGGGCTGCATACCTGATATGTGCGTATGTCTCCTGCTAAACTGACTGTGACGCGTGTCGTTATTTTTCGTTCTGTTCAATGCCTTCCACACCTTGGATGTAACACATCTTATTGCATAATATTGCCGCATGCGTTTATTGCTTAAGAGAACTATGGCTTACTGATATTTATGACATAGAAAATACTTCATAAATGTGGGCTATTCTAGAATAATAACTTTGTTAAAGCAGTTGTGGCGTACGTGAATGATGTTTAATGGGCCTGACCCACCAATAGGAAGTTACTAATCAGTTTAAAGTATTTAACTTGGTTTGTGCTGATAACAGTGATAGTCTTATTCAAAGTTTTTGAACATTACTATCTTGAATATCATGCATAATACTGGCTGGAAAATATTAATGAAAGTTTTTCCTTGACTATGTGGTGTTTAGACAATTTAATGTAATTGTCGTACAACAACGAACGCAGCCGCTCTGTCAACACACACATGATGGTGGCAGAAAGTACTTTGTGGGAAGCGTTAAGTAGTGACAAAGCAAAAATACTTTTGCACGACTATCAATAAACTTGTATGATAACATAGTAGAAGTGTAAAAACAAACCTATGAGCTGTGAGCATTTTATGTGCTCAAAAATCGCTATAAGCCCTGCGGAAAACGCTTGTTTATAGCTTCAACTTATTTTGATATCCAGCCTCTTGGTCTTGAGTGTATTTACTACCCATCATGCTACATTACAACGTTTCCATAGATTCGTTCTACCGTTGTGCAATAGAAAGGCCCTGTTTATCATGTTTTAATATGAAGATTTCATTAGGAAAATCACATTTGATTTGCAGTATACATGTGTATAAGCGGCTTATTTTCTTATAGTATGCAGTCTATGAGTTGCATTGCTCTGACTCATCTTACAGCTAGTACTGATATCTGCTGGGTAAGACTTTGTGAACACAACTGCAGTTACCAATCCCATTGGCCTAATTGGTGTCATGAAGTGCAAGCGCATCCAGGTAAACATCATTGTTCTCATAATGCGAAGACGTGCACCAAAGAATTGGAACATATCAACCTGTTTTGTATGCAAACATATTATGGTTGAAGGCACATCTATATACTACTCATGAGGTAGCAACAAATCACATATAAAAAAACCCAATTCCTGACACCTCATTCACGTCAATGGAAAAATGTGATATGAGTTTTCTTCAATAGATTATTCTATTATTTATTGTTCATTGTATTGTCCTCTAGCTATAGGAGATGGAGGTATTCCTTATAAATAACATCTCTAGCAGCGATGATCTAATTAATGGCACACGTACTTTGGTACGATGAGACAAGCCACGAATAGTGAATATTTCTAGAGACATTGGTATATCCAAATGTAGGTCACGTTCGTAACACCTGAATTAGTCCCAGAAAACTCGTTATTGCAACAACGATAGAGCGATACAAACCCTGCATATTCAACGAAGATGTACGATATTAATCTCTGTATAACTACTGATATGACTTTACAGCAACCATTTTTTTCAAGCTTTATGATAAATATTAAGTACTGCAGCTCTCCATATCTAATTGATTACTTTTACAGCTCATGGCTTATATATACGATAGACTAATGCCCCGTTTCGGAAGCTCATAGGGTTTTTGAAAGCAAATTATTCAAAATGCGATGTTACACAAACCTTGTTTGCAGTGTTTTGTATGAAACATTTTAATAAGCTTTACCACGTTTCCCCATCATCAGGTTCCTGTGTTAAATTAAAATTATATAATTTATCCAGTGTTTCCATTGCTTATTTGCTGCCTGTTGTACGACTTAAGATTCATTTAAAACACATAAACAATTTTGAAAATCCGTTCTTCTACTTCCGTATTTATTTTTCCATCGTAACCAATAAATTATTTAACGAGAGAGCTGTTAAATAAAACGGAATAAAACGATTAAATAACTAAATACCGAGCCAAATATTAAACACCTATTTAGTTTTTACTTAAGACGTTCAGAAATGCACGTAGTGGGTTATTTTTTCCGCAAACGATTTAAAACAGAAGAATGTTTACCCTTGGTACACATAAAAGGCACAACAGTGGAACTATTTTGCGTTCTTTTATCGATGTATACGCTCAACATACTATTATATAAATAGTATTCTAATGCCAATGTAGATACCATTTACATTTGATGCTGTACAAACATATGATATATTAGATAATTTGTAGGCTCATCACTAACATTAATGGTCTGTTTTATGGTAATGCACTTGTACACGCACCAATACACGTGCTGTATGACATCAGTAAAGCACAGGGCTCTCGATATATATTGATCTTGAAGATGCATGTTCGAGGAATATGGAGTGCCACCAATAACCACTGAACTGTAGCCATAAAAAGGAGTGCATTTGAATGTGCAAGTTGCGTGCAAGTATCGCGAAAACCAGATCAATGTAAATCCATCTTATTTGGCATTCAGGGTTGAATATATTGTTTCCCTCTAGCCAAACGACAAGGCGTCCAGGTAGTATCCCGTGAGCATTGCATCATGGGGTATTGACTGCATTGTGAGGACAATTCACCACTGTTGACATCACGCAACTCAGCAGTGGTCGATAAGAACCCAGCTTCAGCACATAGGGAGTCTCCATTGCTATGGCACTCGGGCTTAGGTACGATGAGATAACACACTGATGATGCTTATTGCTTCTGGTGATTGCTAACCCATATAGAGCGCACAGCGGATAACCCAATATCTGTCGCTGAGCCCACATTACTGAGCAACGATTGAGCGACGCACACCTTAAAAGTAACGATATTAATTTACAATCACGTAACTGGTTCGTCCCTTGCTGTTGGTCATTAAATAAATAACTATTTGTCATAATTCATACGTATCGATTTCCTGACATTGCAGGATGGCATAACATGTACGATTGTAGCCCTATTGCAGATGCAATGAATTACCATGCACAGCTTTTGTTTAAATTACAGCGTTACTCGCATAGGGATATTACTCCTGCGGAGAACAATTTACTTATTATTACTAGTAAAATTTTACATCTATCGCTCCTAGATCACAATATAATGAGGAAAATGCATCTCAACACAAAATAAACTAACCATGGAATAATAGGATGTCAGTTTAATTAGACTAGACAGGCACACCAACAGAAGTGGATATGGATTGAATTTCCAGATGACACATATGGAGGATGGACTTGTGTAATGATCAACCCAAATAATAACAGATTTATTTGCACACACAGAATATAAGGCTATCACATTTTCGGTAAACAATCTTGTAAAGGTTGCATATAAGACATCATTGTACGCCAACCTGTCTTCATACATGTCCAATTCAATTGTGACAGTGAATGTCTGACGTGCAGAAGGCGTCATAAATGGCTTTTTGAAGTTATATGATGCCACCAAACGACCAAGAACATGTAACTACATGGCACAGTAACTATTGAGCCTCTTGTGGCATGAAATATATATATATATATATATATATATATATATATATATATATATATATATATATATATATATATATATATATATATATATATATATATATATATATATATATATATATATATATATATATATATATATATACATGGATAGCATTTTGTAGCATCAGATAACTAGTATCCAAAGCACTATTCTGGGGACAATAGCAAAGTACATCGGTCTGCTTAATGAGCGAGACATTCCGTCATTGGTGCCAATAACAACAACCATAGGCCCCAGCAATTTAAGCCAGCACCGATGATTTACCAGTACATTAACACTACTGGTGAATAAACCACATGGCAGTATCACAAAAAAAAACACAATCGCCAAAACATGATTTATTAAGGTGCTTGACCTCCTGTATGTAGTAATTATGTAGCTATTTCCATCGTATTACTTGTACATATACCTAACATTCCGACAATCACAGGATTACTGAGCCGCCGTACTTTCGTTGCAGGTATTGATTGTCTATGGCATCACCAAAAGCTAGTCTATTCTTAATAAGAAAGAAACGGCATACATCTGCAAAACCTTTGAAAAGGATTCCTAGCAACGAGGTCATACAGCACAATGATATTTTAGCATGCTAAAACACCATGCTTCCAGACCAATATGGAGTTACAAAAATCTAGGCATCAATAAGCCTACCATACATTCAGAATAAGTCTATCGCTCACCAACGAACTCTCGTGCACCGGAAATTACATTGAGCAGTGCCGATATGTAGACGGTTATACATGCTAACATTGCATGCCTAACCAATGGTCTTCAGCCAATGCTAAAATAACAGTAGGCGTAAACTTTGACACAAATTCCCTATATAATGTTTTTTCGCTGTTTTACTGACAATTGTTCCGTGCGCAATTCATATGCAACTTTACCAAGGGGTTGTCTGGTAGTCATGCAAGGTGCACTTACGTGTGCATTCCATTGTCTATGTGTGAGTGCATGAGTTCCACTGTGCTTCTAAAATAAATAATTTCCGACGTTTCCAACTTTGTTGTTTGGCATTTGTACAACAATGACAAGAAATGCATAAAACAATTTGGGAATTATGTTCTGCTATCTGCATATTTTATTTCCCATCCCACCCCAGAGCAGCACAATATTTATTCATGAAGCTGTTGATTGAAACAAAACGTATGCATATGCTGCACAACAGTTGACAATGTCTGTGTTCGTGTATGAATGTAGTTGACAAGCATGCTGTAATGTTTCAAGTGGAATCATAGATTGCTGCCATTTTATCTGGCATTTACATTTGAAGCTTAACAAAGTATCTTTCAAATGAGTTGGGTGGAGTAGGAATGTGGTGCTCGTTTTGTAGATTTAAATAGGCCTAGACTGATCTAAATATCAAATATCCAAAGATCGTAATATGTCTCGAATCCACACTACACGTTTATCGAACGTTCCGTCCCAGGATCACTCATTCGTTGCCTCCTTATAAACGGGGCACCCCCATAAGCTGTATTACACTCAACTGCGCGGAAATGTATTAAACCGGGCGCTGGCTCTAGATGATACTTTACAAAAGCTAGATTTGCCCAATCATACTTAGTCTACATGCAGTTGATCGCCCTTGGATGGGCAAATACAAGGGAGAGCCATCAAATCTTATATTGACCTTGGGGACTAGGCTTAGTCATTGAGCTATTGTACACATCTATGTTTAACTATGCCTACCCAGTAACACGATTGAGCCAAATGATTGTTTGTATTGCTGACAGGAGGTAATCGGGCTGAATAGTTATACCGCAACGAGTGAATAATACATATATGGATAACATCGGGAGCGGCTTGTGACTGATGCCAATCATTCCTAATCTTTCCAATGTCCTATGATCAGTGCTTATACCACATCAGATTCCTGCAAAAATGATATAATTGCTTGTTCATATTGTTTGCGAGAACTTCTTGTTGTTTGGAATGATTAATTATTCGGAAAAGAATTCTCGAAAGTGGGTTTATATATATATATATATATATATATATATATATATATATATATATATATATATATATATATATATATATATATATATATATATATATATATATATATATATATATATAGATAGATATATATATACATATATATAAATATATATATATATATATATATATATATATATAGTGACGATTACAACCATTCGTAGACTTAAACCATTCGTGGACAAATTTTTATAGTGCATTTTTGCTATCATTTAATTTTCAATTATTTATTCGGCATATTTTAATTGATACATTGATATAGTGTAATGCGAATAAAAATCTTTTTGTCACTTGTTATTCCTGGTATATACTTTTGGTCCTCGAAAAGGCGTCCACGAAGGGTCAAGACACTGATTTATACGTATAAAATCAACCTTTCGTGCCCATATATATTTTCGAATATTTGAGAAATACCGAAATAATTAAATCATTTTCAGTCATCATGGATTAGAAACATAATATGTGTTGTAGATGTGATCATTATCAACCATTGATAGCATTTCGCGATCTAATTCAAAGTTGTAGATTGATGAATAAGGAGCAAAATAGAGTATTTCGGTAATGAAATTTAAAAATAGATCAAATGTTTTAATTTTTCAATAAACATATTCAACACGTGATGAAACATTATTTCGGCAATTTGGATCGAAATCTATATTGTTATACGGAAGATATTGAGGTTTGCAGGTTATGTCAACGAATGGTTAGTTGTTAAAATTTCATTTCGCTGTTACATTAAAAATCCAAAGTAATCAGGCGTGAAAGATGTACGTTACTAGTGGACATACTGGTATATCCTTTCGTGGACCCAAGTCTACGAAAGGTTGGCGGTTTGTCCACTAAAGGTCGCGTTCATGCTAATATATATATATATATATATATATATAGATAGATATATAGAGAGAGAGAGATATATATATAGAGATATATATATATAGATAGATATATATATATATAGATAGGGATATATAGAGAGAAAGATAGAAATAATAGAAACAGAGATATATGTAGATAAATAGAGAGATAAAGAGAGATAGATATAGAGAGAGAAAAGAGATATCTTCATCTATAGAGAGAGATATAGAGATAGATATGAAATATATCTCTCTCTTCTCAGAGATATATATATCTCTCTATAGATTTATATATATATATATATTATCTCTTATATCTATATAAATATATACTATATATATATAACTATATATATATATCCCTATATATATCTCTCTATATATCTCTATATATATATAGCTCTATCTCTATATGGAGAATATCTATATATGTGTCTATATATATCTGACAGATAGATATACATATATATATATATGAACATAAAGATTGCCCGATCGCTCTAGAGAGAGAGAAATAGATAGAAAAACCTCTATATCTCTCTATATCTCTATATAAATCTCTATATTTAGATATATATATGTTTTTTATCCCTAATATCTATATATCTATATATAGATCTCTCTATATCTATTTTTTAGAGAGAGATATATATATCTATATATATATTATATAGATTTATTATATCTCTCTCTAGAAATATATATCTCTTATATATAAATATATATATATAGGTATATATATATCACAAATATATCTCATATATATATATAATCTCTATATATAGATATAGATATATATATCTATATATAAATATATATATATATATATTTATATAGATAAATATATATATCTCTATGTGTGCTATATATATATAGATAGATAGATATACATATATATCTCGCTATAGATATATATACATATATCTATGTACCTATCTCTATTTTATATCTCCCTCTATGTCTATATATATCTCTATATATATATATATATATATATATATATATATATATATATATATATATATATATATATATATATATAATAAAGGATATCATACTCTATGTTACTAAACGCGTCCCGATGCAGGAGTAGTGGAATAATGGCGGGCAGTTAATGGCGGGCATTTGAACCCTGTCAGAGCGAGATAACCGAGCATAAACAATAAATACGTCCTTCGTGAGTTACTCATTCCGTTGAGTCTCATTAGTGATACCGCGATATTAGAACTGCAATATCCTGCTGCAGCTGTCGCGTACGAACTTATTGTACGCAGTCAAACGGTTTGTCATTGTGCATCAATGTTTTCAAGAAAGTTCACAATATAAGACGGAAAATGATTAATGACTTCAGTGCCCTCGGCAATTTGATGTGATGAATGCTCCTAATTAACAAGGAGCATTGCGGCTGATCCAATGCAAGGGTGTTGATTTGTGGGCAGCCTTGATGGATAAGTTTAGTATTGGAAATAACTCTTTTTAAAGATACTAAACAAAGGCGATGGCATTTAAACAGAATCAGCTCCTAAATTCTGAGACTGCCCGTAAGCAGCAACAGCTCCCACGATCAAAGCTGCGACAGCTGTGATGTCGAGCGATAATCGCCGGGTCGGGGTACAACAGGCGCATCTATGTTTAAACATGCAAATGCACATAAAATCTCGCTCGTATTCTTTTGTACTGTTAATTTGGTTCTCGATCTTATATCCTCCTTTGCCTTAAGTTGTTCTTTAAACACCACAAAATATATGATTCTATTACTAAACCATTGTATATCTTCAATTAAGTTATTACCACAAATGGGCTCCGAGAGAAATTGATCAGTTAACTTCAATGCAAACTCGTACCAGAAGGTCTTGCGTGACGTTCTATATTTGTTTAGCAAAAACATGATAAATGTGGAGCGTTCAAAAAATCCTGTTACTCCACCGACTGCTCATCCTTTTGTGCGACGATTGATTGATAGGAGCCAGAGGCGCTGCTGTTAGCAGACACGTCCATAAATTCGTTAAGGGTGTGATTTTATTTGCATCAATATATCCTTTGATCGGTCAAGTTTGGCTCAGGTTTAAAATGTTCATGTCAGAGTGGCATAATTAACCATACCATGGTAAACTTAGAGGCAGTTACCCGTTGACAACACATATCATTATGCAACAGCAGAAATCAACCGTTTATAAACATGCCAAGGAACACAGCAACAAATTGAAAAAGTTTGCTTATGTTCCACAGAATGTATAGGTACCCGCTTGGAACAGATTTGCCTTCCCATCGCAGTAAATGCCATCTTTTTTAGCAGCTGAGATTTGGCCAGTTCCAGTTTCATGCATGACTACAGGTTATCTATAGAGACTCACTAGCATACCATCCCAGTTTTTGGTTAGCAGCAATCTCCTGTTATACAAAAATATCATTGTATACTGTAGATACTTGGTAATAACCACGCGTTTACACATTAGGTATGCCCGTTGCACAATTTGACTACTAAATGAATTCTTCAATCTATTCATGTACCTTTATTGGATGCTTAAAGCATCCACGATTGATACGTTGGCGAACGTCTGAATGCTTTTTGGGACTTGGCTCTTATCTGTATGTATGTGTTCTATCTGTGTACAAAGTAATATCGTCTGGTTTGAAGCGTTTGATACACACATGGATAAACAACATTGCAGTAAATTGTATACGAAGTTTGTTCTAACCTTGCAGTATGCCGACAGCCGGTTCCCATGGCGTGTACTGCGTCGCCGTTTGACCCACAGGTTGTGGGCTCGATACCAAGATTTAATAACCTGATTGGCTCTTGGAAACTCGATGATCAAGTTGGTTGGCTGAACCAGCTCTTAAAGGGGCTGCACTCGAATTGGTAGCTCATCAGTACATACCAGACCTTCGTACCAGCGGCGAGTGCGTTGCAGCCCGGTCTGGGCAGCGGTGTTGGGCGCTGGCACTTTCGTGGGGCTGCCCAAGCTTCACAATTATCCTTATCCATCACCGTCGCCATATATACTCGTTGCAAGTTTCGCAAAACCAAACAATTACCATGGTCACTACTTTCCATTATGCCGAAACATTGTAAAATTAAACGTTTGTCTAATATCATCAACAATCATGTGCTGTTGGGCCTGTCATTACTGCGAGTTGTGGTTCAAAAGTTGTTGTAGTTTTTGAAAAAAAATAGGCTCCAGACTGGCAACTGAAAGTCTCGAATATTGGTCAAGCTAAGATACAGTTGAAAATTTTTATGGAACGGCATAACAGTTACAAATATTGCGCTACCTTAAATGAATACTTGTTGTATCGCCAATAACGAGCCCGTGTCGTATTGAGTTATATGTATTGTTGTGTGCGCTTTAAGTTCGTATTCCTCTATTTACTTCGTATTCTTTTTTTATTTATTTATTTTTATAAGTGATCAATTATAACATATGCTATTACCATGAATAGAATATACCACACATTCTTCTGGTGCTCGGTTTCTGTATCTGTACGCGTTTTGTTCAAGGGGATATCGTCCTGAGACGACGGCCCGGCCTAATGTTCTGGCCGCCGAGTCCAAACGCCCTTTCAGCACCCTATCCGGGGACGATGAACGATAGACATTATGTTTTAAATTTAAGTCATATCAAGATAATAAATGCATTAATACTGTTCCTTTAATAGATGAAATATGTAGCATTCAATATATTCCTTTCTGTAAAACATGGGCGTAGCATTTCGGGGGCGTTTCGTCCCGGGGGCGAACTGACCCGGGGGCGAACTGTCACAGCGAGGGCGAACTGACCAGGGGGCGAAATGTCCTAGCGGGGGAGAACTGACCCGGGGGCGAACTGACCCGCAACCGGAACGGAATATTAAATGAGTTTGAGTTTGATCGCCCAGCTGTATATATTTTTTCTTCTATGCATTCCATTGTTCAGCATTGCCAAAATAATCAATTGTGCACATGTCATTGCATGACATTGTAACGTTTTGAATTGGCGCACTAAATTGCACCAAATAATGATTAGTTCGCCATTGCTTGAATAACCAATTTACGTAATAGCTAACTTCATTGCTGACATGATAATGGGTATAAGATATACGCGATATAACCACCGCATTTACAATTGTAATGGGCGTTTTTTTGTAATAAAATCGGCACAGTGAGTCACAGCGTTAAGTATACAATGAGTGTGGCGCGTCCAGTCACATGTTTAGTAAAATATTGGGAATTACAGCTTTAAAAATGTATTTAATTTCATATGTCGGAGTGATGTCCGCAAAGCTTGCTATTACCGATGACCCATCGCATAGTCGTCATGTCGCAAAACTGGTCATTATTAATCTTTCCTGATACCCCCGTACCATCGTATTCAGTAATGTTACTGACAGTTTAGTACCTTGGCTCAATGCAAGTACCTAATGTCTAATATTCCATATCTTAGACGTTTGTAGAACAAATGATTTTGATCGAGTAATAGTGCGGCTCTTTTCAACACGTATAATTGAGTATGCGTTCGAAATGTGAATGCGAGCATTATCGATGGTGCAATCAAAGCACTTGTTAATGAATATTGCGCGGATGGTGTGCAATTGTTTAGGAATAAGAACATTTAAATGGCAAATTGCGAAACCCAGACCAATAGTAGCCTAACCAAAGCCGATTTGGTACCAGTATCATAAATTCATTATTTATACTAAACGCACTTCGTGCATTCCAAGATTGTTAACAATACTATAGATTTAGGTTCCGAAAGGTGACAACTCTGCCACTTCCAAAAGGAATTGCTGTTGTTGTCATCAAATGCTGTGAAATAAACGTGACCACGACCAATTTGCAATGTGTCAAAGTAACGCTAGCTCGGTGAATTTATTATCAAGCCAGACATTTCAACGCTAAACCGTGCATATTTATGCTTTATTCAAAAGAATAGAATACTTGGATAACACATACCTGCCTTTCATATTGAAGTTCTAGCTTTAGAAAGCAAGCACAATTACATTAGAAACACAGTGAAAAACAACGATAATCAAAGCGATCTCGACCAGGTCGTGTCAAAATCGCTCATGATATTAGAGAAAAATACATTTAAGAAAGTGGAGAGAAAAAAATATAATGTTATTGTTTTTTAACGTTCAGTGATAGCTTGTCGTCGGACAGCTCTGCTGAGATTTCGTAAACTGAGCTGACTAACGAACATCAGAAGGGAACCCTATATAAGGGGCGATTCGCCCACCTGTTATGTCTGAGGAGCTTTTTGCTGCTTGCACGGTTGTCTGTCAGCTCATGATTACATATTGATCTCCATGTGTGTACGAGATAGCTTATGGTAAATAGTAGGCGCTTAATGACTAGCCACATATTCTGCAAAACCTTGCTGCTCGAGGTTCTAGCGCCCGGAGATAAATTGTTGTGGATATTACGAAGACAATTGATGTAGTAGGACCTACTTGGAGTGCAATTATTGATAAATAGTGCAATTATTGATCCGGCATGAATAAATCTGCCACCAAGGTTTTGCAGTGGAATATAAACTGTCGCATTTCATAGCGTATACTACATAAACTTCTCCAAATAGACCCTGCTGTCCCCTGCTACACACGACACATTTCATTGGCTACTATTGAAAGGCCAGAGGGAATGAGAGGGAGTGGGGGTGTCTTTCAAGGGCTAGAGTATGAAATATTGAGTACACAATATCCACGTCATTTTCGCAACGGCGATGAATGCGTCATCTACACAGATGAAGCCAATAACAGGCTGATGTATATCTGCAGATAATCAATCGAGGCTCATCGGCATGCCTAGTTAGATTTGTTGCATCAAACCTCTCAGATATAAAACAAATGTAAAAGACCCTAATCTCTCATTCTGTTTTTGTTGATTCGTTTATATCTACTGACTGCTATATTGGCATAAACAATATTGACAAATACTGACGTATCATATCGCACACATGTTAATATGCACCAGGCTACATCCCACTAACTAGATGGACAAGTCATTCGTCACAGGGAAATAATTTAGCTCAGTCAGGGTCTTTTGTAATCTACGCGTCCTGCATTATCGCCAGCTGTTTATCTCATGGTTGGTAATGAAACATGTAAGAGCTACAGCATGGGCTTTGTCGCGAGTATTTCAAAACGGTTATTCTGGATGTTTATGCGAGCCCAGTTGAGGGTCGATGATGATGTGGAAACTAATAAATAACGCATCCATCTTCATACAACCAATCGTCTGAATTATGCACAAAAACATAGCCAACGATCGCTTTGATACAATAATGGTGCTGGAGACACATAACATGCACAATGCATCAATTATTTGATAGTGTACGTTGCAATGACACATCACCAAAACAAAGGGTAAATTAATCCATGTATAACAGCCTCTCACGACTGGTTGGATGGGCTGGTGTATAACGTTATCTGCACATGAGCGCACTCAAAATAATTATACCCTTCTGGTATGCGATATATCGTATAAGAAACAACATTAATCTCGATGAATGCAAGCTTGGCGATTCAGCGGATAAGTATCCACTAACGTACAAAATAATTCATCTCATTCAGGAGGGATGAATTGTTTGCGAGAGATTAAGTACCTCATAATGTAATACGCTTCGTAGATCATATTTATCACCATCTGACTGCAACATTATCGTAGGATAGCCCAATGTTTGGCTCGTGAGAGCAACAGCATTTTCCAGTCTGTTCCGACGATTTATTTGCTTAATGGAGACTAATGGATGCTATTTCGTTTGCCGTTGGGTCGGCTAAATGGGGTCGATTCACGTTGTGTACAGCATCGTCGTTTTCGCAAAAATGTTCGGCCTACGAGGACGCCCGCATTAATGACAGATGCAGCAGCACGCATTCTGGGGAGCTTGATAACTTGTCTTATTTCGATGCTAAATTACATAAATATATTATATTTTAACACAAGGACAAGCCAAGAGGCGTTGGTAATTGTTCAAAGGGTATAACGCTTGATTTACCTCACTCATCGTGGGTCCTACAATGAACTAATCCACCAATATCTGCTAGGTAATGCATTGTGTGAATACATACAGCGCTTTAATCTCGTAACAAATCGCATTGACCAAAACTGCACGAAATCGGCCTCATGAATTATGTGCGCAATCATTATAGTTCTGAATTCTTTATCCCATGATACCACTTTTCTTGTGCTCGTGATGACATATATATTGACGGAAGACAAATGCTCGCATTTCGGAAGGATGAATTATCGCGAACTAATGACAACATTGTGTTCATGGGAAATATTATGTCCACTGGGACCAACGCATTGGATGACCCTTATGACTCATTAATAACATTTATAATGCCCCAACAAATTGACGTTAATTACATTACTTTGATGTATGGCGGCCCATCTGAATAATGGTCCTCCTGACGCAACCGGCTAGCATGCTAGTGCTACATTCGTTGTCCAATGCTTGATATGAGCGTTGACTCGAAACAAAGATTATCGATCAATGAATGCAACAAATATGGGAACCCCTTACGATACGAAATCTACATAGCTTATGCACATGAATTTCTATTGATGCATATTTTGTGTGATCAGGATACAATGTATTGGAACAATAAGTCTTCTCTGCGTTGATATTATGAATGTATTACCCTGACCTGATCACAACAGAAACAATGACAGGCCAGACATCATATAACTGTTCATATTTTGTGCTAGCTAGATTACATCTGGAAAACAAGTTTTAACGGGTTCCGAATAGGCTGCTTTGCAAAGATACCTGATACGCCAAGTAACTAATGAGCTGCATGAAGTGTTTGCTTAACATAGCAGCTTGAATCGAATGTTTTCGGAATAAGCCCCTATGTATGCGAGAACACACAGCATTTGGATGCCTATTCGATGCTGTAAGTACCATATATAGCCAAAGCAGTCGCAAGGAGAGGATTTGCCTTCAGTCGTGATATAAACAACCTCTCTACGAAGCGGACATGAGACCATTTACTGGATGATGGATAACAACAGATAATCAACAGAGGCTCACCAACATGCTGATTCAGTTTGTGTAGCAGCATTTGATAAGACACGCAGCCACCCTCTAATGTTACTTTGCGAGGCAGCACCGGATCCCCGAAATCCGTACTTGCTGTCGATTAGCCGTAGATGAAAAGCGTAGCAGTTTGCTGCGAAAGGTGACATATGTGGCGGATGTTACCTACATTTCCCAAGAACCATCAGGTCCAAAATAGCTGGCCGCATAATTTTATTATCCTTATGATGAAATTATCTTTTTAATGGGCTTGTGTTGCAGACACCGCCATATGTGAATTATATTCTGTTTAGTATCCATAATATAGACAATGGTATATGACTCGTTCATTTAAAATGACCCATCAAATTGACGTCAATTGCATAAATTTGACTACAACAATTCATTGTCCGATGCTTTTAGGATGTCACATGCTGAAATTGATTTTTA
Organism: Urechis unicinctus; assembly: GCA_034190875.2. Classification (NCBI taxonomy): domain Eukaryota; kingdom Metazoa; phylum Annelida; class Polychaeta; order Xenopneusta; family Urechidae; genus Urechis; species Urechis unicinctus. Next base: position 16,973,547 of record CM067354.1, read on the forward strand.
GAATGGAAAGAGCCATTGAGAGACCATATAGTCATTTCTGAGGTCTTTAACGGCTTTTTAGTATAATCGTCATATAATAATGGGTTTTCCAACAGCGACCATTTGGTGACATATATGATGATAGAGATGGAACAACAGGTGCCTGTCAATGCTTGCTCAGTTGCTTCCATTCATAATGATACTGAAAATACTTACGAAATTGGTGATGGATACTGGATTTAGTAGTGCCATGCATGAGGATGAGAGATCGAAACGCAGCTCGTCGATCCATATATCATGAATATAACAGCTGGTATGTGTGGCTTCTACAAACCAGGTTGTATAGTTCGATTCACACCCTTTTAATACCCACCACATCGTGCTACTCTTATCTCGTGCCAATGAACCATGATTCTTCCAAATACGGTCAACATCTGCTTTTTAATAGAAACATGGTACTTAAGATTCATAAGCACTGAACCCGTGGTGTAAATGTCAATGCATGTAGAAGCTGAGAAACGAATTGTCTGCATTGCAGCCATCGATTGCTAACGATAATCATATAGGCCACTTTGTTCAGCAGGGACTCGGTCTCAAAATGAAGGCAAATAGATCATAGTGACCTTCTAGCAGCTTGTTTGGCATTAAGCTCAAAGTGTACCGTGAAGGATAAACGTGTATAATGACCTTCTGGCAGGATGTATTGCATTGTTGCGTCCTAAAATAATCCCACGAGCTGTACCACATGTCGCAACCACCAGCGTCCTGTGTTGAATGAAAACCATATACAACTGGCAGAACCCCACATTACTGAGGACAGGATGGTCTTTAAGGCAAATATTGTACGCGCTATGCGATCGAAAAAGCGATCAGCGATGCACACAAACCAATCCTTGTTTCATTTTCGGATTATTCGATGAGTACTTTGCAGCAATATGCACAAACGGTATTATTACATCTGAATGCCATCTTGTGTGTTATAACCATTGTGCAGATATAACTGTTAAATGAATAAAACAAGCTGCCTGTTGATTTATCAATGAACTACTACAGCTAACCTTTGCCAGCAATTTACAAGCCTCCTGCAAATCAACCGTATTACTGTGAAGGTATGTTTTATCAAGCTACAAATGCTTAATAGGCATTATTGCATGAAAGTATTTTAAGTAAAGGTCGGCCATCCGCATGTTGAGTAACTATGATATGGCAACTGCATCATCGCATTATCCTCGCCCATGCTAACCTAGTGTCTTATCATGCACACAATTAACTTGTTATGACTCTTTGAACATGTACATGTCACATATATCCCTCTCAGTATATTCTCTTATGCGAAAAATTCAAATTAAAAATTCTTGCACCGCAGCATGAACGAATCAAACCTGAAATAGCAGGTTGTCAGTTTAATTAGTCAAGCGCAACAACGGCAGTGGATATTGACCCTACTGCCATTTAGAAAATCAGCCGCAGAAATAAAAGATTGATTTCCATGCACGCGTGTTTGATGCTATTCCGCAGGCTTTTGCATGGGTGACGCACTAAAATATTATTTTAGACAACGGTTGATTAACAAAGATTCCTTTTTTGTCGGCTTAAGCATGTATTGAAGGCATAATATATACCTTATCGCATTAATTTATCAATAAAACTAATTATACTTATAAGATGTAGGGGGAACGGGTACTTCGACAGCAGTCAATTGATCTACGACGAATAATAAGTTCTTTATTAATCAATCACCCGGGTATCATTGTTCTGATGGGCATCATCGGACTGGTAAATATGGTTTGGAAACTTTATTCAGAAAGGACTCGGTATCGAAGTCAAGTAACAGCCATGCGTTCCACTAAGATAACACGTCCCGGAGGAATAATCAACAGCGTCGTTATTAGTTAAAGCAAACATAACTTTGATTTGAGCGCAAGAAAGCATGATATAATTATACCCCCCACTGAACACAATAACTTTTGCTTGGTATTGAACAAATATTGAAAACCCGGACGTACCAGCTTATGAATTGCAAACGGAAAGTTAGCCGGGTGGAATAGATAACATTTGAAAGACTGAGTAGCTAATATCTGGCTGACACCCCGGAAGTGCATATGGCTCTTGTTAATCAATTGTGGTCGCTTCAATGTTTCTGCGCAGTGGTTATAATGCATTTGATTGTTTTCAACAATAATATTATTGCTTGTGCATATTCTGTAACGGAATGTGGGTTTCATGTATCTCTTGGTCACATCTTTAATGACCAGCAAGAGTCATATATGCTATAAGTCTGACCCTCAAACAAGTATTGACTATTTCGGTTTCTCACGGTTGAATGCCTGGCAAATGATGTTAACATCACCGTCAAAAATATCGTGCCAAAAATCAACTGGTAAATGTACTTCCTTTCCCGTACCGAGTTATATTAAATCAATTATGTTAACGGATACGTACACGATGAATGTGATATGAGTACATCTTGTGATAATCGTTCGATACATGTCAATACAATACAGGCTTGTGTCAGAGAGTCTGCAAACATATATAGGTTGTGAGCATTTAAATGCGTTTCCAAAATGGTCTTGTCCTGTAATATTAGGCCCGTTGTGACTACAGAAGGCTATAAATGCAGACGATGATAATGCATAACTTACACATATATTGACATTTCCCCAGTGTTTATGAAGCGTACCCTTCAAAATATGTATGTGCGTACAAACTGATAAACAGTCAGTCGCGCCCTGGTTGTCTGATGCATATCACTTTCGGAAGAATAATGTTAGGAGAACGCTCACTCATGCCTCAGCGCAAGAAAACAAATATGTGAAGACGTCACCTGTTGGGCCGCGTGGTTTTACTTAGTCATATCGCCCCGTAAAACCACATGGAATTCTCGAATTAATCCGGACCCGTGGAAGCCTCGACCAATCAGATGAATGCATATCTTTAACAAACGGCGACCCCGAGACGTTCGACCCATGTGCTGCTGTTGTTTTCATGGTATCGTGGCCTGATGACGGCGGTGTATTTCATGTAATTTCTTAGTCTCCACACAGCATTGCAAAGCCAACCAATATTCAATTATTCCCGCGGCCAGTTCCCTCGCTCTAGAAGGTTTTTGCCAATATAATATCACCATCTACATCGGGGTTATCAAAGATCGGGAAAACTAAACGGCGCGGAAGCTGCGTTTTCGATAGGTCTACCTGCGCAGATGATCAAGTCGACATTTATTTCATATTGCGGTTGTTATTTCCGCAATTTTCAAGCTTGTGTCCTGCGTGTCTTACCAGCGATAAGGTTCTGCGAAACGACATTTATCCCGCTTTCATCAATTGCAGTGACATCAGCCCTGTATTCCCATGCGCTTTGGTTTATATCAAGGTAGCGCCACGTAACTAGTGTAATGTATTATTATTAGGGAAGCGATCTCCACAGACCCACTAGTGCACCTTCTTAGTGACGCTATGCACTTTTTGTTGATGGTTGATAATGGATACTAGGAGTGATTGGTATGAACGCAATCAGATAACCAGTGCACAGCGGCAATTTTTATCATTGGGATCTCGCTCATCATATTTGCTTGTGAGAGTACATCATACTCCGGATAAACTCACTTAAATATCACGCCGTATGTGCACCAGACATTGTGTTTTTAATCAATGAAATCAATAATGGCGTAAGCAATCAGGTTTCTAGACGAAGTATAGGTCATAAATGCGTGCCCTAGTGAAATAACTATATCGAGGGGGCTGTGGGGTTTAGATAAGGGTTCTTGTTTGTTTAGCAGGCGTAGTGACTTTGTGTGATTGAAACTCACTAGCAAAACGATATATCACAATATTTCCATACCTATGTCAATGAGTACGGCATGTACCACGTACAGCCAAGGTTGCTGCTATGGAATGATTCGTTCAGCCCTCGTGATATAAGCCTCACATATAAGTCTGACAAATCCAACTGGCATCTATGTGGTTTCTGCTGTGGTGCTATTCTCATTGCATGTTTGTAGTACATTTGGAGAACCGAACCTTACATCTTATAGTATTGGTGGGACGCTATATATAGTGGGATCATAGTGGGATGAATAATTACTTACATACATAACATTCCCTACAACTATTCTTCAGTACAACACGATGCAAACATGGTAATCGATTATTTCATAATACGGTTTTTGTTGAACATCTCTGCGACAACAAACCCTGCTTGGGAGAAATATTTTATGCACATCTATTATAGCCCCAACCATTATTTGGAACCATGTGGTACAATATCATTAACTATACATGACAAACATTTAAACAAAAGACGGCAATTTGTGCATGGCTTGGTTATGGTACTTTTGTGCTTAATTATCAATTTGCCTTTCTATAATTTGCAGAGCAACGACATCATCAGCTGTATTTCGGAAGGACATATGCCATTATTTCTGTTTAGAGGACCCACAAATGATAGTGCGTCAACGATTTAGATCGCAAGCCGTATCATTGCAAACTGCAAACGACCTTTGCTCCCAATATCAACCCATAGAGGAAATATAAATGCTATGAAGGTCTTGATCCTGAGTGAAGCGTATGATGTTTTCCTAATTACAGACCCAAATCGTACCATCGATGAAGAGATAGGTAAATAATAAACACTGTGGTTATTTGTATTGTTGTGTCAGTCTGGTTATGATCGTGGGGATATTGCCCCATTATGGCAGACCCCGAATATTGGTGGGGATGTAGTCCTGTTATGACAGACCGAGTATTATGGTGGGGATGTAGCCTTGTTATGACAGACCGAGTATTATGGTGGGGATGTGGCCCTGATATTACAGACCAGGTATAATGGTGGGGATGTAACCCTGTTATTACAAAACGGGTAAGATGGTGAAGATGTAAGCCTGTTATTGTATTGTTGCAGTCAATAAAATCCAATGTCGCGAACTAATCAAAACCGCTGCTTACAGCAAGCGTGCTATTGTGTACAAGTCACCTTTGTAAGTATTCGTTTTGTGTATCGCCCAGCCCAAGTGCTTTGGAGAAGCCGAGATGATGCACTTCTCTTATCATCCTCGGCAAAGTTGCCATAAACTTAACTACGTTAATCAACAAATATACTGCAGCCAGATGATCAATTCAATAATCCGTCATGCCTCAATTGTAGTAATATTATCGAGTAGGACTCATTTGCTGATCGCCTAATGCCTTTACGCTTACAATTGCGAGTCGTTCAGTATATGTTATTGCCCATTTCCTATTCTAGTAAGCTTCCATATATTTAGCTGGAAAAACATAAATGCCATTCATTCCCGTTGGCGATGTGATGATTTGACTATTCAGTAAGCTTTGACTGCAAATCGTACTTATGTGAATACAAATTTGTTTGTTGTAAATTTACTGTCTCCGATGGCTGCCAGATGTAGCTGAAACAGCTTTCATGTTTACATACATTTCCACAGCCATCATATTTTCTTTCAATGTTTCAATAGTAGAGCAGATAAGGTAGTAATATATATGATCTACCCCACATGCGGCGATGTAACATATCAATATGATGGAGTAAGGACAAAATAATACATTCTTTGGCTGGCCATGTAGGACACATGTCAATCAATGCAACAAGAGTGGAACAAATAAGAAGCCATTTCTGAAATACCAGACCTGAATGCAAATGTACTTCTCAAGATGACTTGCAAGTTTTTACAATATATGTGATTGACAATCAGTCAACATATGCCTTGGTAAGAATACACCATCCATGAAGAATCAAGTTCGATTTCTTCTGACTTTAGGCATAAAATTATGGTGTGTTTCTTATTGTTTATATCAGACTGTAAAGCCTGCTTTGCTGGATCAATACATATCAAACGTTGAGGCGTCGGTGTGTTTATGTTCACTGTTTATATGGAGTGAGAGAAACCAGAAGGACGTCTATGCGATCATACAGGACGTCTAGGTAGCGGGTATAAGCTTCTCAAGGATCCGACAATGTGGTAACAAATTAAACGTAACACCTGGATTTGATTCTACAAACAATGCAATAACAGTGAAATCATAAAATGAACCACCATATAGCACTAGGTTCATTCATTGTGCCTGATTGTGCTTTACCATATTTCGCCATATGTTGCTTCCATTCTGTTTAGTTTCAATATAATGGCTTAGGTATTGTCTAACACAAATGCGGTAGGTATGCCGTTTATCGCTTTTACCATGTGAAACACCACACGTATCATTTATTTGGTTCCATTATGTGGCAAATCAAGAGGAGCATGACTTGTCCTACAGGGTAAGGCAGATTATCTTGCTACAGCATTAAGTACTCATTGACATTTTGAGCGGGTCAGAAGAAGATTTGTGATCACATTACCGGGAGGAAAAATATTTGCATCAGAGTATTTTGTTACACCCCCAGCTCACATTATTGACGCAGACGAACGTGTGTATGGCTAGCTGTTTATCGCATGGATGGAGAAAGTGCATTTATTTTGTGCCGAACAATAGCGCAAGCAACAAATTGGTGTTCGCACGTTCTAGGTCGATTACTGCTGGTCGGTTGTGCTTTCATCATAAATCCAGGTGTGTGGAACCAGGTGTGTGAAATATTGGAGGTATTTTTGAAGCATGTACACCTTTTTTGCTGCTCATTGATGTACACGCCATGGTTTAATTTTGGGATCGACGGATGAAGATAATTGTTGGCTGCTGTCAATGCAAGATTGTCCTTTTCGCATGGATGCAACTCAGTGCTTAATTGTCAAGTACTGATGTTTAATTAAGGATGCTTATTATGGCGAATTAGGGTTTTAATATGAACAAAGTTGCTAGTTCCAATACAATTAAGCTACAATTCGCTGCGCTCTGTGTGTGTTAGTTATTATAGCTATTTTCATCAACTAGGCTATGTACCACTAGCAGTGAGTGTGTAACTTCGTCCTAAGAGGATCTTTTGCATCCCTTCTCCGAAATGGGACCGCCATTTTTACGTTTTCATCTGCGTCACTAGTGACCAGGTAGGTTGGCACATATTGGAACAGCTCTCTCGGTGCCCTAAAAGGGTAATGATCTTGACCCACTCTTCTCCGTACATTCTTTACGACTTGTCAATTACATGATATGCCTATATCATTTGTGATGTAAACCAGCGTAACTCTGCATAAATCATTGGCTTAATTAAGGAAACCAAACACATGTGCATATGTCTCCAGTGGAGCTGAATGTGGCGTTGCCGTTAATATTCGTTCTGTTCAATGGCTTCCACACTGTGGTTGTAAACATCTGATTGCATGACATTGCTGCATGTGTTTTTTGTTTGCGAGTACTTCTTATTGCTTACTGGAATTTATCATTCAGAAAATTTATGTAAGTCAATAATATGAATTGTAAGTCAATTGGTGATGTCAGAGATGTTCAAAGTATGAGAATATCCTTAGCAGCTAAAATATGTGAGCATATCAGCGCAATAAGCTAGCTTGAGAGATGGGGGATGCTGATTATAGATGGTCGTAGGAATCCTATGAGTTCAATGGATGATGTGTGAGATTAGAATATCCTTTGTTGGAAGATAGGAGATGATGTGCAGACAAGGGCACATGAAAATATTATGTTCTAAATTATAACATGGTGCTGAAAGAGATAACAATATTGTGACATTTCGCTTTAGCATTATTTGAGAGGTTGGAGATGCAACATGGAGTAATGTACATGGGGTGATGTAAGACTAGGTAAGATGAAATGGTTTGTATATTAATGTCAACTATAACCTAACGTAAGAGAAGGAGAAGTTCGACTACGTGTCAAGCAAGATGATGTCATGCCAGAGAGATGATGTAAGACAAGGGTGCAACTCCTCAACCGAATGTGGAGGAAGGGTTAATAAAATAAACATGATTAGCCTGAGTATATCAGTTATAGCCTAACTTGAGAGATGGAATATGCGAATACAATTAGGTACATTGATATTGCAGATAAGGACATCAGAAAACGTCACAGGTGGATAAGATAGCACCGGATAAAGAAATATTCTATCTACATGTCAGTCTAACAACATGTCAAGGAACACAGGGGCTATCATGCAAATAATCACGATTGACCAGGAGATAACAATGAAAGTTTAAAAAACTGTAGAGTGTACCCGATCAATAAAATGATAGGATGCATAAGTCAACTATTACGGCTATTGCAAATGATAGATAACTCAGTTGAGTGCACCATTAGCAATTTTCAGTGGAATCTAATTCATCTAGATCGTTGCCTGGTGTAGGTCTTTCGTGCAAGTTGCATGAGTCATAGCAAATGGACGATTGGGGCATACTAAATGGCGTTAAATATCTAAAATCTACATCTATTTAAGGAGTGGTCGCCCGAGTCACATTTACGAGTAAGCTCAAGAGTATTTTAGAGTAGACGAGTTTGGCTTACCATTTATGACAAATAGACGATCTGAATTAGACCTGCAATGATAAGCACTATGATAACCGGCTTCCTCATTTATATCCATAATATGTGTGATGGCAACCATCACATGGTCGTCTATTTTATCAATATTTTTTATCATTTACCTTCAAATGACTGAAATTTCAAACTCTAAATTTGTGGTTTGTTTGAATAACACGATGATATCACTCTTCCAGTCAATAACATTATTGAATGATAAATAAAGAGATCCTTATCCGTTATGAGAGATAAATTGACAGATGTGATAATACGCGTATGTCATGCATCTTATTAACACTAATGATCGTGTTGAATAAGTTATGCATATCTTATATCAAAATTATGTTACGTGCGCGTCTAGCAGCTTACCGCATACATCATACTCAACTGCTTTTGTTAGTGCTTATTGAAAGAGATAGTGCGACAAGTTAGTCTGCCTATACATAACAATTAACTCGCATATTATGAATACAATTTTGCTGCTAGCAAATATGTTGATTTACGGAAGTATTGATTGTCAGTGGCGTCACCAAAAGCTAGTCTACTCGTAATAAAAAGCGGATTTTTGCCGATTCCAGCAACGAGGCCATAGAAAGGCAATGATATTTTAGCATGCGTATAAATCATGCTTCCAGACCGATGTGCGGATATAAAAACCTAGGCATCAATAAGCCTGCCATACATTCATAATGCTTCAAGTGGAATGATACGTTTTGTGACATTTTATCTAGCGTTTACGTTTGAAGCTTAACAAAGTTTTTTTCAAAAGAGTTGGCGTTGGGGTTGGAATGTACTGCCTGTTTTATAGGTTCAGATAGACTTTGACTAAACACAATATAAAAAATTCTTAGATCTTAAATGTAGGTTCGCTACAATTGTATTGTACGTTCCGTCCCAGGCACAATTATTCGTTGCCTCCTTATAGACGAGGCACGTCCATCCACCCAGCTGCTAGATAAGGCATTGAACCGGGCCCTGGCGTCCCTCGCGGTCAGCAAATAATGCATCATTCAATACATAATCACGAATGTGTATTGACACGTGTCTAAAGATAGAATTCGGTAACTAATGAGCCGCTTATCTTTGCTGTCACGATAATACTATGGTATATTGTTTAAGAATCAAAGTTCATTTAATGACAAATGATTATGAGTCAGATACGATTGTTTTACTATTTTGATTCATTTTGCGTTAAAAGGTGCGTCCTAGGCTTTAGCTAAAAAATGTGAGATACAGTTATTCTCTCCCACCCAATAACTAATGATTGGTGTAGAACAAACATTGAAAATACGGACGCACTAATATGATTCTATCCAGTAGATAATACTCTGCCTCGGTGGCTTACTTTAGATGATACTTTACTCGATTTGCCTAATCATAATTAGTCTACATGCGGTGGATCGCCCTTTGATGGGCGAATAAAAAGGGGAGCCATGACATTTCATATTGATTGTGTGAACTAGGCTTAGTAATTGAGCTCTTGCACACATTTATGTTTAAACAGGCCTACTCAGTAACAGGATTGGACCAAAGGACCGTATGTTGTTCTGCCAGAAGGTAAGCCGGGCTGAATAGTTAATATGTGAATGACTGAATAATAAATATATGACTAACTTCCGGAAATGCCTGTGACTCATGCCAATCAGGCCTGATATTTTCAATGCCTTATGATCAGTGCTTACTCCACATCTGATTCCTTTAAACACAATATAATTGATTTCGCATATTGCTTACGAGAACGGGTTGTTGCTTGGAATGATGGAATCAATCACTCGGAGAAGGATTCATTAATGAGGGTCAAAGTTTTAGTGACCTGCGCGAGTGATATATGTTATGAGCGTTGCCCTCAAATGAGTACAAACAACACGGCTGCTCATGGTTGTCTCAAGTACTTCGTTCCATGGGCAAAATTGAGTTGAGACAATTATATTTGATTGTTATTCAATAACTAATACATCTTGCGTGAAGTATATATGCGTCAAGCAATTTGTTAATAGCATTACAATGCAGGCGTTTGTCAGATTGCATGTTTAAATGTCAGACATTTTAAGCACATATATTTGAGCAACACAGAAAAACTACTACTTTGCATTCTCATTTATTGACATCTTCATCAATGGTCTCTGGTATTTCAAAGGATAGCATACTCCATGTGATTGAATGCGCAGCGATGCTGAAAAAAAAGTAAAAACTATACCGCAGTCAGGTATATTGCATTGAGACGAAATATATATGAGATTGACAAGCTGCATTTGACTGCAATTGTATAGGCATTAGCTAAGAAATTAAAGGTTTTATTTACGAGATCACAGATAGCGATATACATGATGAATATCACAAAAATGGCGGCCAATAAGCACTCAAACTAACGAACGGCCCATGCTTTGCTATTACGTCTGTCAGTTTGTTATGCAATCCAATCGATATCAGATCAGACATATTTACATGACTTAAATTTCAAACTCTAATTTGTGGTTTGTGTGAATAACACGATGACAATGGAGGGCAATTGGTCCCTATCAAAGCGAGATAACCGAGCATAAATAATGAATACGTCCTTCATGAGTTGCTGAGTCTCATTAGTAACACCGCAATGTTAGAGCTGCAGGATCCCATTTCAAAGTAGCAGCTGTCGCGTACAAACTTACAGCACGCTGTCAAACGGTTTGTCATTGTGCATCACTCTTTTCGAGAACGTTTACGATATAAGATGGAAATAATTCATGACTTCAGTGTCATCAGCTATTCGATGTGATGAACGCTGCTAATTAACAACGAGCATTGCGATTCAATGCAAGATGGGGATTTGTAGGCAGACTTGATGGATACGTTTGTATTGAAAAAAAAGGCTTCTTACAGATACCAAACAAAGGCGATGGCATAAAATCCGAAACCGCTTTTGAGATGGTAAGCTGAATTTGCAACCGCACTCAAAATCAAGCTATCCTGAGACTGCCAGTAAGTAGAAACCGTTCCCATGATCAAAGCTTCGATAGATGTCATGTCTAGCGATAATCGCCGGGTCGGGTATGAACAGGAGCAGCTATGTTTAAACATGGAAAGTCACATAAAATGTCGCTCGTATTTGTTTAACTGTAAATTTTGTTCTCGACTTAAATATCTTCCTTTGCCGCAAGTTGTTTATAAAAATCAGGAAATATATGATTCTATAACTAAACGATTGTATCTATTCAGTCAGATTATTGCCGCAGAGAGGCTCCCAGCGAATTGGAACAGCTAACTTCAATGCAAACTCGTACCAAAACGTGTCGCTGGACGCTCTATATTTGTTTTCCTAATCTATTAATAAATCCAATTACTCCACCGACTTGTCAGCCTGTGGTGCAACGATTAATTGATAGGGACCACAGGTGCTGCTATCAAAAATGTTCTTCTTAGAGTGGCATAATAAGCCATTCTTTGGTAAACATAGAGGCAATAACCCTCTGACAACACATAGAATTATGCAACAGCAGAAATCAATCTTTGCTACCAACATGCCAAGAAGCACAGCAAAACATTGGAAACGTTTGTTTATGTTCCACAACAGCACAAATACTCGCTAGGAACAGATTTGCCTTCCCATCCCAATAAATGCCATCCTTTGAGCAGCTGAGATTTGGGCAGTTACAGTTTGATGCATGACTGCAGGTTATCAATGGAGACTCACTAGCATGGCAACCGAGTTTTTGTTTAGCAGCAAACTCCTGCGATACAAAAAGTCTTCTTCCACATATGCCACCAATGTAATTGATTGTTATGAGGCACCATGGGGCAACACACAATCCATAAAATATATTCTAGCTTCCGCACCCGTGTAACGTCTGGACGATTGAATATTGATGGCATGCCTGAATAACAATATGACATCGCTTATTGACACCGGTTGTTGCAACATGTGTGATCTAAGGCGTATGTTTCCGACATAACCCACAAAAATCTAGGTCTAGCTTGCTAGCCATGGAAGTCAAGATTCCTGAACAGAATCATCTATCTGGTGTGCTACTGCTGCTAAAACTTACGCATGTTGATTGAATTCGGTTTTGTATCCACATATTGGGAAATTGTTTTTGCCAAAACATATGCGGTTGCTATGTTGTATATCGTCGTAACGATGCAGTATGACTGATTATTTTTGCCCTGGCAACCTTATTTTCTCCAACGATAAATCTCAACAGGTAAACTAATAATATGGTCACGCAAGGAGATCGAAACTCGTGTTAAGATACATACACGTGATATAAGATAGGTAAAAACCGGTAAGGCTAAATTCAACATAGGACAGATATCAAAGGTAGGGTTTATGGCATATCTAAGAAACCTCCCTCCAGTTAAAACAAGGAGCAATTATGTCGGCTCCAATGATCATGCAGTGATAGTTCCATTATTTCCTACTATGAGATTTTTTTTTACCTTATTCGTTTAATACATGCCAGCTTGTACTGCCTCTATTCTGTTAACTGACATATACACATGTAAAGGCATTACATCCGGTGTAGACTCATTATAATTATATAACCTTGAACATTGATGTGGTCTTTTTTGGAACACAGAGGTACCCAAGACAAATATTCATCCGTGCCCACATATCAGTGAATTAATGTCAACAAGACGTTCAGTCAGCTGAGAGGCAAATGACATCACAAGCTGCGCTTGCATTAGTGTGACACATCAGGTAGGTCCGCATAAACGCTTTAGCCACGTGGCTAAGTAATACCAACACAAGCAGTCTTATCCCAACAAACGTGTCCAACTTTGTAATATTCGCAGATTGGTGTTGCTTCATATTAGCGACACTCTCCTTGCCAGTTTGCTACCAGTAACCGGAGAGGCATGAGCAATATGACGAAGATTCAAATGAAGCATAGTACTCTTATACTTAGGTGCCGCAGCCTCGAATCCGTTTACCTAGATAAGAGCGGATATTGTTTCTGACAGCCTGTTGTTGTCGACCGCGTTGCACATTATGTACATATCGCTAGCTGTTTATGTAACAGTTAAGTATAGTACAGACCTATTCTGTGCTAAAACTGCTCCCTAGCAACTGACGGAGTACTCTAAGGGTTCATGCCGATTGTTGCTTTTTTGAAAAGTGTAATACATCACCAATTTGTCAAGGTATGTAGTACATTAATGTATCCATTTGGTATTGATTGCATGCTAATTAATTTTTTTTTTCTTTTGAGCATTACAACGGAAACAAACATTTATTAAGGCTCGATATGCGGCCACCATAAAATCAAACATCAATTGGGCGTAAATACAACTGCTATATTTCATGCTATATATATGCTTCTGCTTACTGACAAGGAATTGAATTAAGCATCTGCCACGAGGTCTTAAACACTATAAATGGGATTCCGTCAAGCCAAACAAACGTCTCACGCATATGTTCAAGGGAATTGTTGATCTTCCAGATAGAATGACCAGTAATTTACCATTCAAATCGAAAGCAGCAGGGTTGGTGCAATACATAGCTGATTAAGAGTACTAAATGTACACGCTAATACAATATACCGGGAACGTACGAACATATATACGCAGATGAATGTGATTTAATTAATATTTTACGAGAGAACAACTGTCTTTCCTGTTTTAGATGTCATGTGAACCAGATTCAATAGAATCAATTGACATTGTGGTATTTGCTCAATATGATTGCTAAACTGTACATGAAATCCTTTAAGCTATTGCGTAGGATCGAACGACTTTTTAAAATTAAACTAACCATCTGTTCTGCGTCTGTAATAGTCTGATTAGTGATCGATACAGTGATATCATTGTCCATATATATATATACCAAAATATATAATGACTACCAAAAGTGCTAAGGCTGAACAAACCTTGTATGAGGAATATATAATAGGATCAAATGATTGATTTGAGATGCTATTGAAAAAAATGGATACCATGTCTGACTGTGTATTAAATGAGAGTTTACGGATTGAGAGGTTCCGATTATTTAAAGTCATATCTTGCTCATGTCTTCTACTGTTAATATTGTTAGCAAGAGGTTCCAAACCTAATCAATGCAGAGATGTTGCGCGCTATAACATTTAAAGGGTGGATTCCAATCCAGTTGTAGATTTCGATTGATCATTTAAAATATCATTGTATACTGTAGATAATTTGTAATAACATGTAGTTCGACAATTCGACTACTAAAGGAACTCGTCAATCTATTCATGTGGCTTTATTGGATGATTAAAGCGTCCACAATAGATACGCTTGCGAACGTTTGAATGCTTTTGAGGAATTGGCTCTCATCAGAGATTACATTTTTGCACGTGAACAAAGTACTATCGTTTTACGATAGCGTGTAGGGTTTTGGGTCGAATATTCGGGCGATGGTTAAGCGGAGCTGTCCAAACATCGCAATAAGAGTAACAAATTGCCGCCTCAAGTTCTTCAGCAAAAGCTATAACCATCACGATGTGATATGCCGCACATTTTGATTTGATCAACAATATGTTTTGGTATGCGTGGTTAGGAGGATGCAAATGAAACGAAGTGCAATGTATTAATGAATAAATAGCCATATGCCGTCAGTTATACAACATACGATTGGTATGCACGTTTGAATGAATATGAGGAAAACACGATTCCCCATGATTATTTAAAGCATATAATCATAATTTTTCATTATAGTGGAATCATGACGGTGTCATTAATACATTTGTATGAATCAGGAAATATATTACCATGACACCTCTTTTCCTGAACCAAGAATTTCAACTTTCAACCGTGCATATTTGTACTTCATGCAGAGAGATTAGCATACGGCCTCAGCATAATACTTAGATAACACTTAACTGCCTTTATATTAAAGTTCTAGCTGTGGAAAACAAGTACAAATACATTGAAAACACAGTGATTCCGTCGATGCAAATATAGTATGTATGAGAAATACACAGCTCAGACGCTTCATGCTGCTACAAACGAACAAAACTTTGTTCGAATGCACATTAACCGCTTTTAGTACATCAATTATCAATCGAATGTTGTACCAGGTCGTTTCAAAATGGTCGCTCTTGATAATAGGGAAAAATACCTCATCGCCTACTAGAGAAGGGTGGATATATCAAAGAAAGGGGAGAGTGAGATTTTGTTCAGGAAATATAGTAATGGTATTGGTTTTTAACGTTAGGGCGATATTTATTGTGGGACAGCTCTACTGAGATTTCGCAACATTGAGCTGACTAACGAACATTAGAAGGGAACTTTATATTGGGCGCGTTAGGCCCATCGGTAACGTCTGATACGCTTGTTGCTGCTTGCACGGTTGTTTGTCTGCTTATGATTACATATTGATCGGTACACGTGGTCCGTGAGAGGTACGAGATAGCCTCAATCTACTTTTTTAATGTGTTTTATCGAGTAGGCGCTTAATGACTAGCCGCTTCTTCTGCAAAACCTTGATGGTTGAGATCCTTGCGCCCGGGGATAAATCGCTGTGGGCATATTGCGAAGGCAATTGATGTAGTGCATGAAACGTGGACTTAATTGGAAACCGCTAATTAAAAGTGCAATTGTTGATCCTTCATAAGTAAATCTGCCACCAATTCTTTGCACTGGAATATAAACTGTCGCATTTCATTGCGTATACTACATTAACTGTTCCAAACAGATCCTGCATTCCCCTGGTACATACTACATATTTCATTGGCGACTAATGGACGGAGTGCGATGGGAGGTGGATTGGAAGGGGGGGGGAGAGTGGTCTTTCGTGAGCTAGAGTATGCAATATTGAGTACGGATGGACTCAATTCTCCCCGACACTATCGCGTCCATGTGTTCAGATTTTGTGACACGCCAGCTGGCGACAGATCATCATAATGTCTACTGCATAGAAGAAACATGCTGATGTTGTATTGTACTAAGGCGGAGACGCACACATTTTCTGTTGATATGATTCCAGAGGAAATATAAATGTCATGCAGGTATCGTTGTGGAGTGCTGCGAAGGCTCTTTGCAATAAGTATTCAGTCCCTTATTACGGATGCATATATACCCATTGCTTAAACTTCAGTCAATAACTAACACTAGGGTTGATTTGTAATTATTCGTTTCATTGAAACAAACGACGAAGCGCAGTATTTATGCCACGTCTAGCGTGCATGAAGCATTTGTTATTGTCTATAACCGTAATAACAATCATGGCGGAAACAATAAAGCATCTACTGACTGGCCATTATTGCACCGAAGACTAAGAGAAATATTTTGCACAAGTGATGGACCACATGAAGAGTTGGAACAGGTCGTTCAGGTCATTAACGACGCCGCATCTGGGACACGCCCGTTTGAGGTATTGGCTGTGACTGTTTTATGCATTTCGTTTTCAATCATTTCATTGTGTTAAGCTAATCTAGCGCAGTATATATGCAATAACGGGCCACGCCTGTAACCATAAAAACAATTATAGCTAAAGCTATTAAGCATCTACTGGCATCTACTGGCGCGCCATAATGCACCACAGACTAAGGAAAATATTGTACATAAATGTTGCCCTACTTAGTGATTTGGAACAGGTTGATCAGGTAATTAACGACACGCCGGTTTGGGGTCTGGGCTGTGGCTGCCTGTTGCAATTCGTTTGCACTCATTTTAATGTGTTTAGATCATTTATTATGTCGGGCAATGCTCCATGAATCAATCGAGGGAATAGTTTTCGCTTCCGTATGTGATCACTTTGGTCAGCCAAGCAGGGCATATATAAAGAATATACGCGTTTCAATTCATAAAAGCAAAACCAATCTTACCGCGATAAAGGCTATGCTATTGCGTATGTACCTCAAACGGCCAATACTGACAGAACATATCACTCACATGATTGTATGCAACAGTCTCCTTTCCGCTTACTAGATGGACAAGTCATTCGGCACAGGGAAATAATTTAGCTCTGTATGGGTCTTGTATAATCTACCGCGTCCTGCATTATCGCCAGCTGTTTATCTCTTGGTTTGCAATGAAGTAAGTAAGAGCTACACCATGGGCTTTGTCGCGAATATTTCAATAAGGTTATTCTGGATGTTTTATGCGTTATGGAAACTAATAAATAACGTGTCTATCTCCTTTCAACCAATCGTGTTAATAATGAAAAATGTTGGTGCTGGAGACATATATCATGCTCTATGCATCAATTATTCTGACCGTTTTGCTTCTGAAAAAAGATTGTGATAGTGTACTTTGCACAGACCGAGCACCAGGACAAAATGTAAAATAATCCGTGTATAACAGCTTCTCCAGACTGGTTCGATGATTCAGGCTGGTGTAGTGTATTCTCTGCGCATGAACGCAAAAACAAATAATTATACCCTTCTGGTGTGCGATATATCGTACTAGACACGCTATTAATCTCGATGAATGCAAGCCTGGCGGACCGATTCAGCTGACAAGTATCCATTAATGTACATAATAATTCATCTCATTCAGGAGGAAAAAATTGTTTGCAAGAGATTAAGCACCCCATGATGTAGTACGCTTCGTAGATCATATTCATCGCCGTCTGACTGCAACATTATCGTAGGATAGCCCACTGTTTGGCTTGCGATAGCTTTATGATCTTCTAGTCAGTTCCGACGATTTGTTTGCTTATTGTCGGAGACTAATGGATGCTATTTCGTTTGCAGTTGACTCGACTTAATTAGGTCGATTCACGTTGTGTAAAGCATCATCAATTTCGCAAAAATGTTCAGATCAAGAGGAAGCCGGCATTAATGCCAGAGACAACAGCACCCATTCTGGTTTTATACCCCAATATAGCGCACGATTGTAGACCCTGTTTAGTCACATAACCCTCGTTATTGAAGCAATGATTGAGCAACACAGAGCCAGCATACACAACGTAGTTGAATTATTTAGGAATATGAAATTATACTTCTTATTGGCTTCCCAATACCTAATTTTACTGCGCATTGCAACATGTAATTACAGTTCATGCATTATCTTACGCACATGATGGCGTAAGTTTTCGGTTGACAAATGCCCTCATTCCGGAAAGACAATTATCGCGTGCTTATGACAACATTGTGTTCATGGGGAGTATCATGTCTGCTGGGACCAACGCATTGAAATCTATCAATATGACTCACATGTAACATTGAATAATGCCCCAACACATTGACGCTAGTTACGTCACTTTGACGTATAGCGGCCCCTCTGAATAATGATCCTACTGACACAACCGGCCAGCATGCTAGAGCTACATTCGTTCTCCCATGCTTAAAGCATGTCACAAAAATGAAATCGATTTTACAATGGAAACAGCCATAAAAGTACCATATATTCATTTCTGGGGTCTTTTATGTCTTGATATTATTATTATAATATAAGGTTGGGCTTTCCAACGGCGACCATTTTATGACATGTATGATGATAGAGAAGAGGTAACACAGGTATGAGATTATGGACTGGCAATGCTTGCAGAGTTGCTTCCGTTCATCATGATACTGATAATACTTACGAAAATGGTGATGGATAATATATTGCAGTAGTGCCTTTTATTCTTGGAGTCTTGTCCAGCAAATATTAATCTTACAACGCAAGCAGAAGGATGAGAGATCGAAATGCAGTTTGTCGATCGCATATATGATGAATATAACAGCTGGTATGCATGGCTCCTACATACCAGGTTTTATATTCCGATTCACACACTTTAAATGCCCACGAGATCTTGCTTCTCTAATCTCGTGCAAATCAAGCATGATTCATCCCAATGTGGTCAACATCTGCTTTTCAATAAACAAAACATGCTAAGGTAGATGGAGGAGCACTGAAACACCAGACACCCGTGGTGTACATGTCAATGCAAGTAGAAGCTGAAAAAAGAATTGTCTGCTACCAATTGTAAACGATAATCTTATAAGGTTCCGTGAAAGCAAATAGATTATAGTGACTTTCTAGCAGCCTGTGCTGCAAGTTGCTTAACAAAATATACGCTTGAAGGTTACCGTAAAAGCAAAATGTGTATACTGACATTCTGGCAGAACGTTTGGCATTAATCCTACAAGCTGTATCCCACGTCGTAATTACCAGCATCCTGTGTTAAATGAGAACCAAATCAAATTGGCTGATCCCCACATCATTTGGGAAAGGAAGTACATCAAAAGCTGATATTATGCAAGGTCTTTATGATGCAAATTGTACAAAACATTATATAGTGTGTCATTAATTCAATCGCAACGGCATTGAAGCTGGACTCATAGCAACTATTGAATGCGCAATACGATTGAACAAGTAATAAGTGATGCACACACCCATTCTTGTTTCATTTTCCGAATAATGGATGAGTACTTTCAAGCAATAAGTGCAAGCGGTATTATTACAGTTGAATGTCATCTTGTATGTTATAACCACAGGGCAGATATAACTTAACATAGCCTAAATGAATCAAACAAGCCGCTCGAGCATCACGATGTCAGCTGTCGGTGGATTTATAAATAACCTACTACAGCTAAACTTTGCCAGCAATTAACAAGCTTCCTGCAATTCAACCGTATTAGGGGGAAGGTATGTTTGATCAAGGCTACGTACATATGCTTAATAGGCATTATCGATTGAACGTCTTGGTGTGCCGTTCAGGCTTATCGTCACATATGTATAGTAATAAACCCTTGTACCTCTAATCCATTTCCAACTTGAAAGCTACCTGTTACGTGTGCCGTCAAAAGAATGTTCATCCGCAGTTAGCGTTATTATGATATGGTAATTGCATCACCACATTTTATTCCCGTCTGCTAAGCTGCCCCTAGTGTCGTATCATCCGACCCTTTAGCCATGTACGAACATTGACTGCATTATAATGCATCGGAGTTAAATATTATATCACACCAGGCATTAGTTATTCAGTTATCGAAGATAATTATTTCATTCCTTCTGGTATTGTCGCAGTTACTCAGAATTGCTTTATGGGTAGCTATTTATTAAGCGGTCAATTATTTCTACATGCTGTAGTATTATAGACATGGGCACTCCATCAGATTCACCAGTCAGATATTACCCAATTGATGCATCGGCAGCCCTGCTAGTGCACGTCTCTCATGTATCTTACATCATAAGTCTTATTGTTGAAGTTATTAGTATCATACGTCAAAACGTGCATTGTGCTCCTGGCTGACATGTAACCGCTTAAATGCACGTGATGTATGACGTCAGAAAAAGTCATGTTAGGTGAATATAGAATGCTACCAATAGCCACCGAACTGTAGTCATAAAAACGAGTGCATATGAATGCAACGAGTCACACAAGGACTAGATGAGTGTAAATCAATCGTATCAGGCATTCAGGGCTTATTACATTGTTTCCCTCAGGCACAATGATATGGCTTCCCCCTGCCCCCGTGAGGATCGCGAATATCAATACAGCCCAATGCAGCGATAGGCTGAATCTAGTGCGGTACATTGAGAGGAGAAAACCGCTCTAATGCAATCATTCAGCCAGAAATTGCTCAGTCAATGCATCGCGTATAATAAGTAATAGAATTACAGATTTGTTAGCTACATATGACGCCGTTGATAACAAAAGCCACTAAGGACGAAGCTTTGCCCTGTGGGTTGTATATGTATATTGGCCAAACTAGCGGTTATAAAGTTGCATGCTGTCTGCTGTAGAAACCCCGCAAGATGCATTTTCTAGTCGAGTCGGTGACTGTAACACAGCATACCGTGGCGGCTGGAATAAAAGGAGGCAGTTAATAATTGGGCATGGCAATGAGCGTACGAGCTGTGTAGATGCAAGCCATTTTCAACATATTACTATTGAAGAACACTACTCACTTCCTTATTTAAACACGACGTGTTTTCGAAGCTTTTCGTGTGAATTTGTATAGGACGTAAACGCGCCAGTTCACGATCTAATTGAAGTTGGAACTGGTTCCATTAAATAGTTGATGCAATGAAGATATTCATCATATGTTACGACGTATCGACGGAAGCACAGACAGACATGGCTTCAACAGCTAAGTTGTCAACAATTTGGCTAAATTACGATATACTTCTAGTACCAACATCAAGCGTACAACTGTTACACATGTATCTTCCACTGAGCCTACATTACTGAGCAATGATTGAGCGACACTTAGCCGGTAAACACAACGAAAAATTAAGCAATACCTAAATTAATTATCGCGAGATCCGATAAATTTACATACTTCTTCGATAATATTTCATGCCCAGCTGGAAGATTCTCACGGGCGTACTTTGCAGGCCATTTAAATAAATAATTACTTGTCGTAGCTCACACACATCTCATCAAGTACATTATATTACAGGATGACAAGCATTATTTTGTTATGGCAAGTACACATATTGATTGACTAGAGTCACGCGGGTGTAATGGAATGATATTCTATTCCTTTGTTGCGGCTAAGTCACTAATTGAAGCTTAAGTTTCAAAGCATAATGCGTGCCTGGTCGTATCAACGAATCAATAAAACTAATTATATATATATATCTAAGAGGTCAATTGTTCTATTGCGACAAATAATGAGTTGTTTATTGTTATTAATCACTCGAGTTATCATTGTTTTGATGGGTAAATCTGACTGGTAAATATGGTATTGCACCTTTGTTAAGCAGGGGCTCGTCCAGTAACAACCATGCGTTCTACTATGATCATCCGTGCTTTTTGTATAATGAACGGCGCCGTTATTAGTTGAAGCAAACTTATCCTTGCATTGTGCACCAGAACACTTGATATAATTACACCCTCACTGCACACAATAACTATTGCTTGGTTTTGAGCAAACATTAAAAACCGGACATACTAGCTTATGAATATAAGACAGAAAGTTAGCCGGATTTAATAGATAGTATATGAATGACGTAGTAGTCAATATCGGGCTGACACCCCGGAATTTATTGTTCCGCAACAGCATTATGAATATAGGTTTCTTATATCACTTTGTCACAGCTTTAGTGACCAGCGACAGTGATATATTTATTCTGTGAATTGCTTGGGATAAAAGACCCCCAAACAAATATTGACTACGCGTTTTCTTACGGTTTAATGCTTGGCTAATGTTGTTAACTTATTCCACATCATATCTAGCTCTAAATTAGCCGGTAAATGTACTTTTACAGAGTTATGTTAAATAAATTATGCATGTTAATACAATACAGGCTTTTGTCAGAGAGACTGTAAACATATATAGGTTGTGTGAGTTGAAATGCGTCTCCAAAATGATCTTGTCATGTAACATAATGCCTGTTGTGACTATAGATGACTATGATTCAGATGTATATCACTTAGGAAAAATCATGTTTGACGAAAGCTCACTAATGCCTTAGCCCGAGAAAAGCAAGTGTGGACGCCACCGGTTGGGCCGCGCGTGATGCGCCCCTTGCATCCACGTGTTGAATCCATTCATAGTTGTGTTATATCAACATATATATTTAACATTTTCGAATAATCTTCTTGATCATTGCTGTAGGATTAGATTTTACGTAGAATTAACTTTAAGACATCAGCTAATGAAGGACAGCTAGTAACATCTCCAAGAATCTATCATAAAGATGAAACGTGTCATGGGTCTTCGGTAAGCGCGATTTCTGTCAATTCCCATACCAAGTAAGGTAGCTTCAAATTTAATCAAACGTAGTCTTTATATGCAGGTTCCTTAACAAAAAACAGCACATAAGTTAAAGTTCTCTATGGACACGTCAATATCGAAGCTGTTCAGTAGGTTAACATAGTTAGCTATGTTCATTACTCGTTTATTGTTGTAACCAACGTGATTGCAACACAAAGGATACATGCCTCAGAAGGCGTGAGTTCTACCAAGTCCACGCATTTGTACTTCCTACCGACTATGATTACTGGTGCACAACTACTCCCGTTGGTTGCATGCACACATAGTACCATTCATGGAGGGGCAATAACAAACCTGATCTACACTAATACATTTGGTGACCAAGGCCTTCGCATGTACAGCGAATATGAGAATCGAGCGATTTGGAGACCTGGAATAAGCTACTTCAACATGGACGTATAAGAGGGGTAATCAGATTTAATAACGTTCTTTGGCGTCGTAAAAGCTCACCAGGAGCGTTTGCTAGGCTGCTTGCCGTAAAACTGTGTGTCACTTATCGACGCCTGCACACATTATCCTTGAGATCAAGGACATTGCCAGCAACCTAACACACCTATTTGTGTAAAGCAGGCGGTTTTATGCCCTACAGTACATGGTTCAATGAGTTATATCTTCAATTGGCTAGTGTATACTTGCTTGTGTGCTCATGTTTATTACACACTTATTCTAGAGCAATAATCTAACAACATTCAGAAATCAACTGCAGTGTTATCATACATTGTGTCACAAATATTTATCACATACTTGATTAAACATGCAAGCTCACTTGACAGTCATCCAAAATGATTGACTCGGCTACATCAGAGATTCTGTCCATGGTGGTGAAGGTTCCATCGTATGCGTCATATCAAGGAGCCCATTTGTTATGGCAATAACGTATCTGGATAAGCGCCATCACAATTAATGTAGGAGAACGCTTTATGGTGCAAGAAATTAATACGCAAACGGTCAGTGATTGTGCAGTTGTGATGGTTTGCCTCTGATGTTGCACCCGATTTTCCATTACACGCGAATGATATACTATTGGTAATTGGTAAGCATTATTTAATCCTTCATCACGAATGCGTGTTGACACGTGGTAGATAATAGATTCTAGGAGTTATTGATATGCATGCAATTATTATAATCAATGCAGAGCGGACAATTATAATCATTCATCATAATCCGGAGAATCTCATTGAATATCACGCCGTTAATGCACCAAACATTGTGATTTCTATCAGTGAAATCAATAATGGCGACAGGGAGTAACTGCGTGCCCTAGTAACACATCAATATCGTTTGAGGGGGGCGGGAGTGTGGGGTGGGATGGGGTGGGGTGGGTGGGGTTTGATCTTTAATGGTTTTTACACGAGTGCCTTTGTGTGATGGAAACATATAGGCAAAATGATACGTCACAATATTGCCATACCTATGTCAATGAGTATGGCAGGTACAACGTACAACCAAGGTTGCGGAAAAGAAACGATTCGATCAGCCCGCGTGATATAAGCCTCACATATAAGCCTCACATATTAATCTCGCTGATCCAACTGGCATCTATTTGTTTCTACTGTGGTGCTATTCATATTGCATGCGTGCAGCACATATGGAGAACCGAACCTTACATCAGATAGTATTCCTGGGACGATATATATAGTGGGTCATAGTGTATATATATCTTCTTACATACATTACGCTCCCTACAACCATTCTTGAGTATACCACAATGCAAGTATGATAATCGAATGTTTTATCATACAGCTTCTGTTGATCATCTGTAAGATAACAAAACCCTTTCTGTGGGAGAGGTATTTTAATTTGGCAGAGCATTGTTCTACTTAATAATCATTTGCATTCAATATATTGTAGGGAAATGACATCCTCAAGCTGTATTTCGGCAGAAGGGATACCATTATTAATGATAAGAGCACCCTTAAATAATCATAGTGCATGGGAAGTTAAATAGTTAGATCTCAAACCGAATCATTGCAAACTGCAGACGACTTGTGCTTCCAATATCGATCCTTAGAGGAAATATAAATGACATGAAGGTCTTGATCGTGAGTGCAGCGTAGGCTGTTTCCCTAATTACAGACGCATATCGACCCATCGATGAAGAGCTAAGTCAATAATGATAAATTCAGTTATTTGTATTGTTGTGTCAGGTATGGCGGTGGGTTGTTGACCTGTTATGACAGATCGGTTATAATAGTGGGGATGCAGCACTGTTGTAACAGATCGGGTATGATGGTGGGGATGTTGTCCTGTTATTACAGACCGGGTAGGATGTTGGGGATTCAGCACTGTTATGACAGATCGGATGAGATTGCGGGGAGGTAGTCCTGTTGTGCCAGATCGGTTATCATAGTTGGGACGCAGCACTGTTATAACAGACAGGGTATGGTGTTGGGGAGTTAACCATGGTAAGTATTTGTCGTGTGTATTGCCCAACTAAGTGCTCTGGAGAATCCGCGATGATGCGTCTCTCTTATTATCCTCGGCAAGGTTGCCCGAACACTGAAGCAACATGATCAATTCAATAATAATTCAAGCCTCGATTGATGTAATGTTATCGATTCGGAGTCGCCCAGAACATCTAAGGACTCATTTGCGGACCCCCTAATGCCTTTAAGGTGACATTAGCTAGTCTTTCATTATATGGCATTGCCCATCACTATTTTAGGAAGCTTCCATATCTACAGCTGGAAAAGCATAAATGCCAACCAAATAATCCCTGTGGCGATGTGATGTTTTAACTATCAAATCAGCTTTGACTGCAAAAAGTACTGATGTGAACACAAATTCGTTAGTGAATTTACAAAAATGATAGATTAACAACACAATAACACACTGTTTGGTTGGCCATGTTGGACACATAACAATCAATACAACATGGGTGGAACAGATAAGAAGCAATCTCTGAAATATCAAACCTTGACGCAAATGTACTTCTCAAGATGATTTGCAATGTTTTGTAAAATATGGTGATTGGTAAGCAGCACATGATTAATCAGCTAACATATGCCTTCGAAAGAATGCACCATCCATGAGGAATCGAGTTCGATTTCCTCTGACTTTAGGCATCGCATTATGGTGTGTTTCCCATTGTTTACATCAAAATGTAAAGCCTTGTACACTGGATCCTATATACAGTTGTCGATGCGTCAATGCGTTTATGTTCACTGTTTATTTTGTGTGCAAAATACGAGACGGACTTCTATGCAATCTTACAGGACTAAAACGGTTATAAACTTCTCACGGATTGGACAATGTGGGAAGATATTTAACTAATACACATAACACCTGCATATGATTCTACAAACAACACTTAAACACTCAGTGAAATGTTACAAATGAACGACCGAGATGGATTTCTGCATAAATCACCAGATTCATTCATTGTGCCTAGTAGTGCTGCACCATATTTCCGCCATATGTGGATTATATGCTGTTTAGTTTCCATATAATGGCCAAGATATTGTCTAACACAAATGTACTGTTCAATGCCTTCCACGCAGTGGCTGTAACACATCTGATTACATGATAATTATGCATGTGTTTATTATTTGTGGGTACTTCGTATTGCTTACTGGAATATATTGTTTGGTAAATACTCGTGGGTTATTCTAAAATAATGTGGTTAAAGCATTTGTAGCGAACGTGAATGATGTCCGATGAGCCTGACCCACCAATAGGAAATTACTAATCTGTTTATAATGATTTACTGGCTTTTTGTGCTGGTAACAGTGATGGTCAAGTTTTTATACATCACTATCTTAAATATCGTGCATAATACTGGCTGTAGAATAATAATGTACTTCATTTCATTGACAATGTGGTGTTGAGCCAACTTAATATGATTGTCCAATAACAAACCCGCTCTCTCAACACGAACTTGCTGTTGGCATAATGCAATTTGTGGGAAGCGTGGCAATGCAACAAATACTTTTGCAAGACTATCAATAGAATTGCTCGATAACATAGTAGTAAAAACAAAACTATGAGCTGTGCGCATTTTATTTTTTCATATATTGCTATAAGCCCTGCGAAAACGTACAGAGCTTCTACACATTGTGATAACCAGCCTAAAGGTCTTGAGTGTATTCACTACCCATCATACTACATTGCAATATATGCGTGCCACCGTTGAGCAAGATATAGGAAAATCTTATTATGTATTTAGTCGAGCCGTGTTATAATGAGTACTTCATTTGATATATCATGTTTGAGTTGCAAGATATATGTATATTAAACGGTTTATTTTCTTGTCTTATGTGGTCTTTGAGCTGCATTGCTCTGGCTCATCTTACAGCTAGTACTGATATGTGAAGACAGCTCCAGTTACCAATCCCATTGGCCCAATTGTTCTCATTAAGTGCGTGTGTACACCATTACTCTGTAATGCGCTCTCATAATGCCACGAAGCAGCCAAATGAATTGTAAAATATCAACCTATTGAGCATGTACCACAAACAGCAATGTTTCGTTATTATTTGCCTTACCAGTTATAAATGAATTAATAAAGATTGACCAGATAACTAACTTATCTTGCGTCAAGTACATCATGCTTCGAGCATTTGATACAAAGCATTACAATACAGGCGTGAGTCAGATTGCACAAATATAAAACATTTTTAAACAGACATAGTTGAGTTGAGTCATTTTTTTATTTGGGTTCCAAGCAGAAAAAGCAATTACTTTGCTTTCTCATTTGCTAACATCTTCATCAAGGGTCTCTAGGGATATGATACTCCGTGTGATTAAATGCACTGCGATGCAGAACAAATGGTATAAACCGAACGGCAGTCAGATATATTGGGAAGAATCATGTATGATACAAACGAGCTGCATTAGACTAACACAACTGTATAGGCAGTAGCTAACATAGTATACAATTTTCTATAGTTATTCGTTTATGTACGATGGTCCGTCGTCCGCATGTATGAGTTTCAAATGTTTATTTACGAGATGACAGATTGCGAAATACATTTTGAATCTCCCCACCTCCTGAATATTGGCGGCAACGAGCACTCAGACTAACTAACGCCCATGCTTTATTAATACGTCTGTCAGTTGTTAGTGCAATCCAATCGATATCCGCTCAGACAACATGACAGACATATATAACTCTGAA
Organism: Urechis unicinctus; assembly: GCA_034190875.2. Lineage (NCBI taxonomy): Eukaryota > Metazoa > Annelida > Polychaeta > Xenopneusta > Urechidae > Urechis > Urechis unicinctus. Next base: position 17,001,644 of record CM067354.1, read on the forward strand.
TTTGTGTTTGAATAGCTTGATGTCCTTCATTCCATTGTGTCTCGCTAGTAATACTGCAATATAAGAACTGCAGTATCCCGTTTCAAAGCAGCGTCTGTTGCGAACGAACATATGGCTCGCTGTAAACGGCTTGTCATTGTGCATCATTGTTTTTAAGAATGTTTACAATATAAGATGGAAAATGATTTATGACTTCAGTGCCCTAAGCAATATGATGTGATGAAAGCTGTTATTTACAAAGAGCATTGCGGCTGATTCAATGCAAGGATGATGATTTGTAGGCAGCCTGGATGGATAAGTTTAGCTTTGGAAACAAGGCTTTTTACAGATAATACAAAGGCGCAGGCATACAAACTGAATCATCTGGCTGAGATGGCAGGCGCACTCACAATTAAGCTTCAGTCTACCACATTCGGCAAAACCGTTCCCATGATCAAAGCTGCGATAGCTGTCATGTCGAGCGATAATGGCCGGGTCGGGTTACAACAGGAGCATCTATGTTTAAACATGCAAAGTCACATTAAATGTCGCTCGTATTTGTTTTACTGTTAATTTTGTTCTCGACTTAGATATCCTTATAAAAACTACGAAATAGATGATTCTATTACTAAACAAGAGGATAATCAAATCATTGCCGCAAAGGGCTCCCAGGGCTCAATGCAAACTGGAAACAGAACGTCTCGCACATACGAACATATATACGCAGATGAATGTACTTAAAATATCATATTACGGGAAAACGCAACCGTCTTGTTGATTTAAATATCAGGTGAACCAGATTCAAAAATGTCACAATGATTGCTAAACTACATGCATTCTTTTAAGTTATTAAGTTGGACTTTTTAAAATGAAACTAAATATCTGTTCTGATTTTGAAATGGTCTGTTTTATAAAACACAGTGATAATGATAAACTTCGAATAAATCCCCCAAGAATGGTGCGTATACAATGTAGCTTAACCTGTCTCTACAAAGGATGCCTACCCTTCCAAGAATCAAGAGCTCTGAAGCCGTACTAACCTTGTATGAAGAATATATGATAGGTTCAAATGATTGATTTGAGACGCTTGTGACAGAATTGGAAACCATACCTTACTCTGTATTAAATGAGCCTGTACTGATTAAGGGGTTAGGATATGCTTTAAGTCATCTCTTTGCTCACGTCTTCCGTTGGTCGATATTGTTACTAAGAAGTATTGCGCCTAAGCACTACAAAGTGTGCCACGCTTTAAGATCTAAAATGTTGAATCCACTTCAGTTAAAAAATCATTGTATACTTTTGATACAGGTTGGGGTTCGATACCAAGGTGTGATAACCTGACCGGCTCTTCGTGACTCGGATGTTAATTGGCGGTCCCGGCTTTCAAAGGGGATGCACCCGAACCGGTAGCTCACCAGTACCATGTCGGACTTTCGTACCAGGGGCGGGGATTTTGCAGCCTGGTCTGCGCAACGGCTTGTGCCAAGTGGGCGCTGGCACTTTCGCGGAGGTGCCCACGTTGTTGAAAGTGACCCAAAACACAACAATTACCATCACCACTTCTATCAATTATTCCGAAACATTGTAAAACTAAACGTTTCTCTCATATCATCAACAATAATATGTTGTCGTGCCTGATATTACTAAGAGTGGACGTTTAAAAGTTGTGGATGTTTTTAAAAAAATAGGCTCTTGACTGGCAACTGACAAGTCTGGAATGTTAGTCAAGCCATAATGCGGTAACACAAATTCAGAGACTTTTATGGAAGTGCATATTGCCGCCTCAAGTAGCTCAACAATCATACACGGTTAATATGGTGAATGTTCGAATCTTTTTTCGGTGGTTTGAATACTACTAACTTGGTTATTCTCACTTTGGATTCAAATAGATCTGAAGTTGACCATCAAGTCTTAGGTCATCTCTAACTATGAACGAGACGACCTAGTGGCCTATGGTAGAATGAAGTTTGGATATGCGTGGAAGGAGGATGCATGCAAGTACAGCGTAATGAATAACCAGCCACTTGCATTATACAACATGCTAGACAGAGTAATATTAATGATAGGGACCACACAATTCTAAAGCATATAAAAACAGTCGGATTATGTTTTGGGCACTCAGAAGTCTACATAAGCAGTTCAATTTAATCAAAATCAGTCTTGAAACCTCCTAACGGAATTAGGCCCTGATTGTGATTATACGTAGCTGATACACATAGATATGTGTTACCTTAAATGAATGGCTCTTCGTTTGCAATGTGTACATCTATTACCAACAAATCTTCAAATAAATGGAATGATAGTTTGTGCCATTCTTTTTTGTGTAGAAGGGATGGGAACGGAATATTACTGAGTTTGGTCATATAAATCGCCAAGCTGTATGTATTTATTTTTCTATGCATTTCATTGTTCAGCATTACTATAATGATTAATTGTGCATGATGTTATTGTATGACATATCTACGTTTTGAATTGGCGCATTTCATTGACCAATTAATGATAATTTTCTCATAGTTTAAATAACTAATAACCTTATTGAAGATATGGAAATGACTTAAGGACCGACCTGGGCGATATAACCGCGTATTGATGATTGTATTGCGCATGGGATGGATTAGGATCGCAATAGGTGATTTGTGACTTTCATCATACACTGATTGTCACGCGCAAAAGTTAACAAGTGAGATGCGACCTGTCAGATGATTAGTGAAACATTGGAAATAAATAACAGCTTTCAAAATGTATATCATTTCATATTTTTGAGTGATGTCCACAACGCTTGCTATTATCAATAAACCATCGCAAAGTCTTCATGTCCCAAAACTGGTCATTTTCAGTCTCTCTGAATACCCCCGCACCCGCTTATTTAGTAACGTTACTGACAGCTCAGTATGGCGTAATCAAAGAGCGATATATGTACGCAATGGTTTTATATTCTATAGCTTAGACGGTTGTAGTACAAAGGATTTTAATCAAGTAATAGTGATATTGCAGCATATCAAGTCCTAACAAGTGTTAATCATTGAGCACAGAATGCACAAACTCACATGAGAAAACGAGTGATGAAATATGTGTTTTATTTCCTGCGTTAATGGGATTAAAGCTAAATAGCTGCTATTCTCTCCTCATACCATGCAGTATATATGTGGGCGATATCGTTACGAGTTATGACCAAATGTTTCAGTGCAGAGAAACCAGAGATATCCTCAACTTTATTTGAAAATCATCATCTTCAAGTTGTCTGCTACTGCCGGCTACGTAATATTTCTGCCGGCAGATACGTAATATTTCTTTTTGAGAGAGAGAGAGACGAGAGAGAGAGAGAGAGAGAGAGAGAGAGAGAGAGAGAGAGAGAGAGGGGGAGGGAGGGAGGGGAGGGAGGGAGGGAGGGGGGAGGGAGGGAGGGAGGGAGGTAGGGAGGGAGGGAGAGGAGGGGGGGGGGGGAGGGAGGGAGGGAGGGAGGAGGGAGGGAGGGAGGAGGGGGAGAGGAGGGAGGGAGGGAGGGAGGGAGGGAGGGAGGGGGGGAGGGAGGGAGGGAGGGGGGAGGGAGGGAGGGAGGGAGGGAGGGGGGAGGGAGGGAGGGAGGGGGGAGGGGGGAGGGAGGAGGGAGGGGGAGGGAGGAGGGAGGGAGGGAGGGAGGGAGGGACAAAACCTTGCTGCTTGAGATCCTTGCGGCCAGAAATAAATTGGTGTGGGTTTATTGAAGCATTGCGTGGCACATGGACTTTATCGGAAAATGTCCGGAAGAAAAAAAAAGCCACCAATTGCAATGCAATATAAACTGTCACTTTTTATTGCAATTTGTGCTCAGTCCCTCATTACGAATGCATATCGAGCTTATTATGAAGAACTCCGAACTGAACTAACACTGGGGTTGATTTTCAGTCCTGCGATTCATCGAAACAAACGACGAGCGCAGTATATATGCATGAACGGACCACAATCATAATAAATATCACGACTGCAGCGATGAAGCATCTGTTGGCATCTACTGGCATCTACTGGCGTGCCATATGTGCCCACATAGAACTGGTGGATCAGGTAATTGACGACGCCGCAGCTGGGACATGCTTGTTTAGGTTCTGGGCTGTGTCTGCCTCTTGCAATTCGTTTTCGATCATTTTAATGTGTTCAGCTAATTTATTATGAAGGTCAATGTTCCATGAATCAATCAAGGGAATCTTTTTCGCTTCGGTATATGATCACATGGGTCAGCTAAGTGGGGTACATATATACTTGTTTCAATTTATAACACAAAACAAATCTTACCACGATAGAGGCTAGCAAGTGAGATGCGACCCAACACAGCCATGGTCGCTGCAAGAGAAAAGACACGGAACGGCAATAAACCGAAATAATACCAATAATATGAAGATAATCAATCGAGGCTCATCGGCATGCCAAGTTAGTTGTTGTTGCATCAAACTTCTCAGATGTGAAACCATCAAGTACAACTAATGAAAATAATTGTTCAGATGCAACATGAGGTTTTGGAGTGACTTAAAAGACCCGTCTTATCGCTCATTCTGTTTATGTTTATGGCGTTTACATCTAGGGACTGCTAAATTGGCATAAACAATGTTGAAAAATACTAACGTATCATATCACCCAAATGCTTTTATGCAGCAGCCTTGATCCCACTTACCAGATGGACAAGTCATTCGTCTTAGGGAAGCAATGTAGCTCTGTATGGATCTTTCCTAATCGACCGCGTCCTGCAGTATCGTCCGCTTATGGTTGGCGATGAAACAAGTAAGAGCTACCGCATAGATTTTGTCGCGACTATTTGAGGTCTAAGACAATATGGAAACTAATTAACAACGCTTTCGTCTCCATTCAAACAATCTTCTGAATAATGACAAAAACATTGCCAATGATCGCCTTTGATACAATGTTGGTGCTGGAAACACATAGCATTCACAATGCATCAATTACGTTTTCGCTTTAGAAAAATTGTCATCGTGTACGTTGCGCTGACAGAGAACCAAGACAAACAGTAAAATAATCCGTGTATAACAGCCTCTCAAGACTGGTTTAGCGATTTAGGATGGTGATACAAAAGTGTATCATATCTTCTGCACATGAGCGCACACAAAAATAGTAATACCCTTGTGGTATGCGATATATCGTATTGAAACTAATCTCGATGAATGCAAGCCTGTCAGACGATTCAGTTGATGGGCACTAATTAACATACATAATAATTCTTCTCACTCATTGACCCGCCAATGTGTTTACTTAGTGTCGTAGACACATTGATGCTATTATCTCGGCTCAATGGGGTCGATTTACGTTGTGTACAGCATCATCATTTTCGCAAAAATTTTCAGCTCAAGAGGAAGCCCGAATTGATGCGAAAGGCAACAACACTCTGGCACACATTCTAGGGACATTGATATGTTATTTCTATTCCTATGCTATATTTTCGATATTTTGGTCACGTTTGTTTAGTGGGCGTAAACATTTGGCATGTATATGATTGACAAAGGTATGCACTATACAGTAGGGCAGCGGATGAGTCATGCTGCTAATTAGTGCGTGTATGCATTCACAAGGAGGTCGCAGCCGGATTTCTCGAATATATAACCCATTATCTATGGTATATTTACAAAGCAATACATAGGTTTTAGACGGGAAAACTAATCATGTTGTTAAAGGCGATAGAGTTCAAATCAACCGCTGTTTAATTCAACTAAGAGATTTTAAGTCGACGCAAAATGTGAATGACGTACAAAATTGACGTACATTAATACCATTTTACATTTGTTGACTAAATATATGTGACTCAAGCTTTGTACGCTCATTTCATAATTATGCTTTCTCTTATTTTATCAGAATTGTGGCTACAATTACGAAGCCTTTGTCGTTCACATTGCACGTTTATATGAGTAGTGTCTTGTAGCATATAAGTGTCTTTCAGTGCATGCATAGGCACACTATTATATGGTAATTTTGTATATACATTGACTTATGCCGACATGTAATATACCTGTTTTTTTCCTTGGCTGTTTTTGGTTAGTGACTTATCGGCGCCACATCCAAATGGAAACGTGCATAACGAGCAAACGTCTAGTACACAATAGAGACTAGAATGCGTATAAGCAACACGATTAGTGGCAATGAATAATGCGGTATGCTATTGTACCGATTGGTGCATGTGTATGCTCATATGAACGACAACTGCGATTATTCAAGTGACTTATGACATGTGACCTATGTTCCGTAAAATACTGTAGTTAACAAATGTATTAGGTATGAGACATGCATGAGGTATACCATATGGCGTGCCTGGACCATATCAGCTTGATTAATGAGGATATTGTACATGATGCAAACGTTAAATCGTTATCTTTCACTCCATCAAAATAACCGCCTTTGCAGCTGGCCTGTCGTACGCGTAGATACGTTGCGGCTAAAGTAATGCTGCATCCTTTTTATAAACTGCTCATTCGTACCTTATTTTGACGTTGTTTACTATAACTAATGATTGCACCATATGCTAAAAAAAGGTTGATTGCATGTAAGCGTGGTTTATTGACAACATAAAAAGACGTTGTAAATCAAATCCATTGCTACAAAAAGTTTAAACATTTTAAGTGCATCTCGAGAGCAGCCAACGCCACCATGAAGAGCAAGCGTTCACTTCATAAAACAGATGAATTCCATGCGGTGTGGGAGCAACGTGGTACAAAAGAAATGATAAACCACCCACACCATTGTGCTTGTCGGGTGAGTGTATTTGCACTTCTCAAGCTGCTGTAACAGCATAACACTTTAGAACAATGTGATAGAAATATCCCTGTACCGCGCATCGTATACCAAACGACACAATCAGCGACTCATACGCTAAGTACTGGATCCATAAATACTCTTGCAATATATATGCAAAACGAAGTCGGATGAATGATGGTTTTGCCTCGTCACTTTACGTGGCAGAGTTCCCGAATGACATATAGTTATTGCTGCATGGTGCAATGCTGTCACTCCATTTGATCATGGACGTTTCTTATGTGGCTCGCATTTTGTTACGCAACATAGCGAGGCTAATGGCTAATATGTATGCATCCGCACTCATCATAGCTACTCCGAAACACGAATTATTGTCCATGCTGGCTATATGCTTCCTATCATATCTTTTTCCTTTAAATATTCAATATAATGAAGTTGCATAACACTCACCCGGCATAAACAAACAACTGTAACACGCAACAGTTTATCGTCCTGTGATGCTTACTAAAGGTATTATGTTGCAGTTATCCATATCTCAGCATGCATCTGTTACTTCCACATATCCCATTCTCAGAGTTATGCTGCAAAGTTAACAGCTACATTAGATTTAATAAAAAGAAAATGTTGATGCTAAATTCTCATAATGTCACAATAAAATTAGCGATTAGTTTTCATCATCCACTTATTTGTTTTACCGCATTAAATGATTACAAACCTAGATAAGAAAAATACATTTGTGCAGAGCTAAAATACAGAAACATATACAATAACACAAATAGAACAAAAACAGTGTCCAACCTTGCTAAGATTAATCCATTGGCATATCAAATATCTTTGAAAGCTATGCCTGAACTCACCTAGCTTTCATATTGTTTACTTTTGTGTATATTTGTGTATATTTTAAATGTTTTATTCTCATTATCTTGCCGTTATGATCTGCTTGATATCATAGTTACTCGTCTCTCATACATTTGAGGAGGCCATTACAGAAATAAGCCGATCACAACTTATCATCAAGTACATACGCACATACACACACAATCACACATATAGAGATAGAGATATATATATATATATATATATATATATATATATATCTATATATATATATATATATATATATATATATATATATATATATATATATATATAAATGTATATATGTTTATATATATATGCATATATGATTATGTAAATATATACATTTATAAACATATGTATATATATATGTATATATTTATATATTTACATATATATAAATGCATACATATGTATATGTATCGATACACATATATACATATAATTTACTTATATATATATATATATATATATATATAGATATATATATATATATATATATATATATATATATATATATATATATATATATATATATATGCATTCATAAATGGATCTATTTATATCCAAGGATATGTAAATAAATATAAACATATATTTATATATGAAAATGCATTTGCATAAATGTATATATTTATTAATAAATCAATATGAATATGTGTACATATATTTGAATATACTTACATATATTTTATATTCATTTATATGTATCTATAAATATATATACGTATATGTATGTTCATCTATATTAATATGTATGCATATATATAAATCAATTGACATATGTACACATATTTATGTACATATAAATATGCATATATATAGATAAATACACATATATATATATTTATTCTTTATATATAAACATGTATAAATATCAATACATATATACGTTTACATTTTTTCGTATATATATGTATATATCTATATCTAGATATATATATATATATATATTTATATATATATAGATATATATATATATATATATATATATATATATATATATATATATATATATATATATATATATATATATATATATTAAGCACAGTGACTACTTATCAGTATATATATGGCCGTGTACAGTTTTGTCCATCACCGTCAAGTTAGACGACGCTTCAGTTCAACAACCTATTACATTATCTGTTGTTAGGCTCGGTGCATATTTATATTTAGATGTTATTAACTCTCTCTAACTTAAAGCCCCCGGATCGATCGTAGATATCACTAACATGCCGTTTTCAAAACGTTCCCGTAGGTAGCTAAACATGGGACACCAAATCAGCGATTGTAGAACATAATGCCATAATTATTTGATTGTACTGCGACGGAAAACATTGCTTGGCATATTAAATCAATATGTATATAGGTTCTTACAGTGGAATCCAAGCACGACACCAATACATGCGCAGCGATTCCAGCGATTTAAATGCATTCTTTACGAGTGGTTAATTCCCTACAGGTAGATCTTGCAGCGCCTCAAATTTTATAAATTTGTTTTACTTGGAAAGTTATCACAGCAGTTGTGCACCTAGATTTTGTCGATGTAGTCTGCCAATGTATTCAACATATTTTAGTGATCATTACATACACGAAATGTGTATTAACGGCTCACCTGTTAATTTTCAAGTTTGTGCTGACTCATGTCGAGCTTACCGGTGAAGTCTAACAGGCTTTTTGCTGCCTGGCCTGCTCAATGTTTTCTTATCATTGCATGTCGACATGCATGCGTGCTCTTTGAGATCAAAGCGGAAGCTCACAAGCTAATGTTTCAATGTTATTTTTTCATGATTACGCTTAATGCCAGGCTGCATATGTTACAAAACCTCGCTGCTTTGTTCGGCCGGGAAGATGCGTTTGGATGAAAGTCATTTTTTAGGAACCACTCAAGTACTCTTGCCTATGATACAGCAGATAGCATCGTGCGGAAATCAATCAACTTGATATAGAACGTAGGATAAGAGCGATATGCTGCTATCATATATAGCTGGTAGTAATGTGGATACCAGGTTAGCGCATGTACAATTAATAGTTCATGAGCTTACTCGACAACCTACCATTACATTGCTTGATAAGATCACATATTAATTTAGCATATATACCGCCACCATTTAATCCGAAAGGAATTTGTCTCTTAATGCAAAGAAATATTAGTTATATTGTGTTTAACGCAATCACGTATTTAACGTACAATTATTTAGTTGATGCTCCAAATATATCATTCTAGAAATTGTGACGAAAATTTCAACGGTTTTATTGCAGCTGGTTACATAAGCAAGGGAGGTGGGTGGTATCGTTTGGTCTGCAGCCTCGAGGATACAATAGACGACACACTTGGGCTCCTGATAATTCTACGCCGTCACCATCATGATTATGTGTTGTCTTTGGTGAATATATAGAACAACTTGAATTGCTATTTTGAAACACAGAAATTTGATGCAAAAGTGTTTCGAACAATGTCTCACTAGATTACATACTAGACAAGAAAGGAAATCCTCCAAACAGGTAATCCGCACCCCTTTACTATAACCAATGACACATCGGTTTGTTTATGCGGCATGAGTCTGACATAACTTACAGCTACTCGTTTATGTGGTGTTTAATGTGGTCGCACGGGTCAGACTGCGTTGCAACCATTTCAGCCAGTCGTTTATGCAATCAATGTTAGCATTTGTTTATTAAGCACTAAAACAACCCAATCGCTTGTAAGAGTCTTGGGGCAATTGTGTCGTGCTGAAATATATTTATACCAGTTGAAGGGGGATCGACTACTCCCTACTGCGCTTATTGCAACACCAACGCTCAAAAGCTATTATCGCGTTCATAATAACATTGGCCGGAAATTAGATTATGCCATATAAACACATGTATCATGATAAACATGTCGATGAATTACTAAGCTGTTAATAAACGAGCGTTCAATATATCTCGCCTGTGCGTTCCGGTCCACTTGTGCAAGTAGAATCAGCAAGTGTTGTATTCACCAATCAATAGCCGAACCTTTAGTTTCATCGATCTTTTGATTAGTCATAAGATATAAGTTCGCTAGTCGGTAATTTAGGTAATATGTTTTATTTTTTCAGATATGCTGCAAAAAGCCTGTTGAAATCCGTTTATGAGAGTTTTTGGGAGGAATGCGTCTCTGGGCTGCGCTCATGAATATTAAAAAGCTATTAATGAATTGCGAATAGGTTGGTTGATTATTGGGTTTTATCATATAGACAAGTATACTACAATTTGCGCATCGTTGAATGACTTAACAGTTTATTTGCAATCTTACCGTATATTCGTGACTTAACGTTCCGATTTCGATCAGCGATTGGTGGTACTCGTTATAAATGTGCACCGCATGAAGATATCGACACATAGCATATTCGCCAGTCGTGTTACTTCGTAACATAATAAGCCGTAAGCGGGTAAGATACCATGACGGTCAATGTCCCATGACTCAATCGAGGATTCCCTGTTTTGTTTGGTATATCTTTTCTGTAGCCGGTCAAGCAGGTCTTAGGTGAAACTTTTATTGTTAATATGGTGGTTGAGATATAGCTGGGCGTAAACGCCAGCAGCCCATTATCGAATTAGCTATGTATTTTGAAGTTAAAGTACATTGTTATGATTGTAATGGGTTTTGAATCCACATAAATAGCAATAGTATTGTCAATCACGTTTCCAGTTACTATGCTGTATATGGCTGCATATATGAGGTTCAACACATGTATGACTAACTGTAGTCTACGTGCACTCGAAAGGCCTCTTGTGGTTGAACTGACAAGTTGTGACATTTACAAGGAGTGACTGATCACCGAGGAATATCGGCGTGGTTATGAGCTCGTATAGATAGATGGTGATGCAAAAGCGTATTGTATTCTCTGCACATGAGCGCACGCACAAATAATTATGCCCTTCTGGTGTGCGATATATCGCAATAGACACGCTATTAATCTCGATGAATGCAAGCCTGGCGGACCGATTCAGCTGTCAAGCTATCCATTAACGTACATAATAATTCATCTTATTCAGGAGGAATGAATTGTTTGCGAGAGATTAAGCACCCCATGATGTAATACGCTTCGTAGATCATATTCATCGCCGCCTGACTGCAACATTATCGTTGGATAGCCCACTGTTTGGCTTGTGAGAGCTTTATCATATTCCAGTCAGTTACGACGATTTGTTTGCTTATTGTCGCAGACTAATGGATGCTCTTTCGTTTGCTGATGGCTCGACTTAATTAGGTCGATTCACGTTGTGTACAGCAAGAGGACGCCCTCATTAATGCCATAGGCAACAGCATGCATTCTGGGGAGCAGGATAAGTTGTCTAATTTCTAAGATATATATTACATTAATATATCACATTGTAGTACAAAGACAAGCCCAGAAACTGTTCAAAGTATATAACGCTCGTATGAAAGAGATAATTAACTGCTGTATTCATATTTTATGCAGTCTACTGGCTGCATTTCCCTCATTCTTCGTGCGTCTTGCCATGCAATAAGGCACCAATATTTGCTGGGCAAGATATTGTGTATATACAATCAGCAATTTAATCCAGTTATCAATCGCATTGGCTACTCCTGCTCCCAATCGGTCTCATGAATAATGTGCGCACGCAGTATAGTTCTGTATTTGGATCCCATGATACCACTTTTCCGTCAACATATATTACATAAAATATTCATATTTCTATTAAAGTTTTAACCCCCAATATAGCTCACGATTACAGACCCTGTTTAGTCACAGAACCCACGTTATTGAAGCAATGGTAGAGCAACACAAAACCGACATACACAACGTAGTTAAATTACTAAGGAATAAATAGATATACTTCTTATTGGCTTCACAATAGCTAATTTTACTGCGCATTTCAACATGTAATTACAGTTCATGCATTAATTTACGCACGTGATGGCATATGATTTCGGAAGACAAATGCCCTCATTCCGGAAAGACCAATGATCGCGTACTTATGACAACATTGTGTTCATAGGGAATATCATGTCTACTGGGACCACCGCATTGGAATCATTCAATATGATTCATGTATAACATTAAATAATGCCCCAACACATTGACGCTAGTTATATCACTTTGACACTATGGCAGCCCAATTGAATAATGGTCCTACGGACACAACAGGCCAGCATGCTAGAGCTACATTCGTTGTCCCATTCTTTAAGCATATCACATGATGAAATCGATTTTACAATGGAAAGAGCCATAAAAGTACCATATAGTCATTTCTGGGGTCTTTTATGGCTTGGTATTATTATCATCATATAAGGTTTGGCTTTCCAACGGCGACCATTCCATGACATATATGATAATGGAGAGAGGGTAAAGCAGGTATGCGATTGTGGACTGGCAATGCTTGCTCAGCTGCTTCCATTAATAATGATACTAAAAATATTTAGGGAAATTGTGATGGATCATAGATTTAAGAAGTGCCACCTGTCCTTTGAGTCTTGTCCAGCAAATATCAATCTTACAATGCAAGTAGAATGATGAGTGATCGAAACGCAGATCATTGATCGCATATATGATGAATATTACAGCTGGTAGGCATGGCTCCTAGATACCAGGTTTTATAGTCCGATTCACAACTTTTTAATGGCCACCAGATCTTGCTACTCTTATCTTGTGCAAAGCAAGGATGATTCTTCCTAATAAGGGCAACATCTGCTTTTAAAAACAAAATCATGGTGATGTAGATGGATGAGTACTGAAAACACCAGACACCCGTGGTGTGGATGTCAATGCATGCAGAAGCTGAAATAAGAATTATCTGCTATCTATTGTAAACGATAATCTTATAAGGTACCGTGAAAGCAAATAGATTATAATTACCGTCTAGCAGCCTGTGTTGCAAAGTTGCTTAACAAAATAAATGCTTGAAGGTTACGGTGAAAGTAAAGCTTGTATAATGTCATTATGGCCGAACGTTTTGCATTATAGTGTCCACAAATAATCCTATAAGCTGTACCACAGGTTGCAATTGCCAGCGTCCTGTGTTGAATGAGAACAAATCAAATTGGCTGAACCCCACATCATTTGGGAAAAGAAGTACATGACAAGCTGATATTATGCAAGGTCTTTATGATGCAAATTGTGCAAAACATTATATAATGTGCCATTCATTCAATCGCAACGGAATTGAAGCTGGACACATAACAACTATCGTATGCGCAATGCCATTGAATAACTAATAAGTGATGCACACGCCCATTCTTGTTTCATTTTCCGAATAATGGATGAGTACTTTCAAGCAATAAGTGCAAACGGTATTATTACAGCTGAATGCCATCTTGTGTGTACAATCACTGGGCAGATATAACTGTAAATAGCCTAAATGAATACAACAAGCTGCTCGAGCATCACGATGTCAGCTGTCTGTGGATTTATTAATAACCTACTACAGCTAACCTTTGCCAGCAATTTACAAGCTTCCTGCAATTCAATCGCACTAGTTATTCAGTTATCGAAGCATAATTATTTCATTCATTCTGGTATTGTCGCAGTTACGCATAATTGCTTTCTATGTAGCTATTTACTTAGCGGTCAATTATTTCTACATGCTGTGATGCATCGGCAGCCCTGCTAGTGCACGTGTCTCATGTATCTTACATCATAAGTCTTATTGTTGAAGTTATTAGTATCATACGTCAAAACGTGCAATGTGCGCCTGGCTGACATCTAACCACTCCCATACACTTGATGTATGACGTCAGAAAAAGCCATGTTAGGTGAATATAGAATGCTACCAATAGCCACCGAAGTGTAGTCCTAAAAACGAGTGCATATGAATGAAACGAGTCACACAAGGACTAGATGAGTGTAAATCAACCGTATCAGGCATTCAGGGCTTATTACATTGTTTTCCTCAGGCACAACGATATGGCTTCCCCCTGCCCCCGTGAGGATCGCGAAAATCAACACGGCCCAATGCAGCGATAGGCTGAAACTAGTGCGGTATATTGAGAGGAGAAAACCGCTTTAATGCAATCATTCAGCCAGACATTGCTCAGTCATTGCACCGCGTATAATAAGTAATAGAATTACAGATTTGTTAGCATTATATGACGCCGTTGATAACAAAAGCCACCGAGAAAGAAGCTTTGCCCTGTGGGTTGTATATGTATATTGGCCAAAATAGCGGTTATAAAGTTGCATGCTGTCCGCTGTAGAAATCCCTCAAGATGCATTTTCTAGTCCAGTTGATGACTGTAACGCAGCATGCCGTGGCGGCTGGAATAAAAGGAGTGAATTAATAATTGAGCATGGCAATGAGCGTACGAGCTTTGTAGATGCAAGCCATTTTCAACATATTACTATTGATGAACACTACTAACTTCCTTATTTTTACACGACGTGTTTTAAAAGCTTTTCGTGTGAATTTGTATAGGACTTAAACGCGCCAGTTCACGATCTAATTGAAGTTGTGAACATGTTCCATTAAATAGTTGATGCAATGAAGATATTCATCATATATTACGATGTGTCGACGGAAACACAGACAGACATGGCTTTAACAGCTAAGTTGTCAACAATTTGGCTAAATTACGATATATTTCTAGTACCAACATCAAGCGTACAACTGTTACCTAGGTATCTTATACAGAGCCCACATTACTGGCAATGATTGAGCGACACTTAGCCGGTAAAAACAACGAAAAATGAAACAATACTTAAATTAATTTTCGCGAGATCCGATAAATTTACATACTTCTTGGATAATATTTCAGGCCCAGCTGGAGGATTCTCTCGGGCGTACTTTGCAGGGCATTTAAATAAATAATTACTTGTCGTAGCTCACACGCATCTCATCAAGTACATTATATTACAGGATGACAAGCATTATTTTGTTATGGCAAGTACACATGTTGATTGATTCAGTCACACGGGTGTGATGAAATGATATTCGATTTCTTTGTTTCAGCCAAGTCACGTATTAAAGGTTAAGTTTCCAAGCACAATACGTGCCTCATCGTATCAACGAATCAATACAACTTATTATATTTATAAGATCTAAGAGGGATCGGCATTACGGCTGCAGTCAATTGTTTTATTGCGACAAATAATGAGTTGTTTATTGTTATTAATCACTCGAGTTAACATTGTTTTGATGGGTAAATCTGACTGGTAAATATGGTATTGCAATTTTGGTCAGCAGGACACTCGTTCTCGAGGTCCAGTAACAACCATGCGTTCTACTATGATCACCCGTGCTGTATGTATAATCAACAGCGCCGTTATTAGTTGAATCAAACTTATCCTTGCATTGTGCACCAGAAAACATGATATAATTACACCCTCACTGCACACAAAAACTATTGCTTGGTGTTGAGCAAACATTAAAACCGGACTTACTAGCTTATGAATAGAAGACAGAAGGTTGACCGGATTTAATAGATAGTATATGATTGATTGAGTAGTCAATATCGGGCTGACACCCCGGAAGTGCATACGGCTATTTTGCTCTCTTAAATTTTTCCTGCGCAGTGGTTATAACGCATATGATTGCTTTCAATTATATTATTATTGCTTGTGCATAATGCTTGGGATAATTTATTATTCCGTAACAGCGTCGTGAATATAGGTTTCTTTTATCATTTAGTCACAGCTTTAGTGACCAGCGACAGTGATATATTCTGAAAAAAAGACCCTAAAACTAATATTGACTAAGCGTTTTCTTACGGTTTAATGCTTGGCTAATGATGTTAACTTTTTCCACATCACCGTCATAAATATCTTGCTCTAAATTAGCCGGTAAATGTACTTTTACAGAGTTATGTTAAATAAATTATGCATGTTAATACAATACAGGCTTTTGTCAGAGAGACTGTAAACATATATAGGTTGTGTGAGTTGAAATGCGTCTCGAAATGATCTTGTCATGTAATATAATGCCCGTTGTGACTATAGATGTCTATAATGCAGATGTATATCACTTTAGGAAGAATCATGTTTGACGAAAGCTCACTAATGCCTTAGCCCGAGAAAAGTGAGTGTGGACGCCACCGGTTGGGCCGCGCTTGATGCGCCCATTTCATCCACGTGTTGAATCCATTCATAGTTGTGTTATATCAACATATATATTTAGCATTTCGAATCTTCTTGATCATCGCTGTAGGATTAGATTTTACATAGAATTAACTTTAAGACATCAGCTTGATTCCTGTTTCTGCACAACTGAAAGCATCCCACAATTAGTCATAATGACATTAAAATTTTCAGGGAGTGAAGTGCGGTACATTTATGTATGGCGAGGGCCACTAGTGCTTGGGCTAATGAAGAACATCTCTGAGAATCTCAAAGATGAAACATGTCATGGGTCTTCAGTGACTTCTGTGAATTCCCATACAAAGTAAGGTAGCTTCAAATTTCATCAAACGTAGTCTTTATATGCAGGCTCTTTAACACAAAACAGCACATAAATTAAAGTTCTCTATGGACACGTCAATATCGAAGCTGTTCAGTAGGTTAACATAGTTAGCTATGTTCTTTACTCGTTTATTTTTAAAACCAACGTGATTACAACACAAAGGATACATGCCTCAGAAGGCGTGAGTTCTACCAAGTCCACGCATTTGTACTTCCTACCGACTATGATTACTGGTGTACAACTACTCCCGTTGGTTGCATGCACACATAGTACCATTTATGAAGGGGCAATAACAAACCTGATCTACACAAATACATTTGATGACCAAGGCCTTCGCATGTACAGCGAATATGAGAATCGAGCGATTTGGAGACCTTGAATAAGCTACTTCAACATGGACGTGTAAGAGGGATATTCAGATTTAATAACGTTCTTTGGCGTCGTAGAAGCGTTTGCTAGGCTGGTTGCTGTATAACTGTGTGTCACTTATCGATGCCTGCACACATTGTCCTTGAGATCAAGGATATTGCCAGCAACCTTACACACCGATTAGTGTAAAGCAGACGGTTTTATGCCCTGCAGTACATGGTTCAATGAGTTCTTCAATAGGCTAGGGTATACTTGCTTGTGTGCTCATGTTTATTACACACTTATTCTAGAGCAATAATGTAACAACGTTCAGAAATCAACTACAGTGATATCAAAGATAGTGTCACGAATATTTATCACATACTTGATTAAACATACAAGCTCACTGGACAGTCACCACCATCCATGTATATAGCTTACTCGGGTACATCAGAGATTCTGTCCATGGTGGTGAAGGTTCCATCGTATGCGTCATATCAAGGAGCCCATTTGTCAGACAATAACGTATGTGGATAAGCGCCATCACAATTAATGTAGGAGAACGCTTTATGGTGCAAGAAATTAATACGCAAATACTCAGAGATTATGCAGTTGTGATGGTTTGACTCTGATGTTGAACCCGATTTTCCATCACACGCGAATGATAGGTTATTGGTAATTGGTAAGCATTATTTAATCCTTCGATGCGTGTTGACACGTGGTTGATAATGGATTCTAGGAGTGATTGATATGCAGGCAATTATCAATGCAGAGCGGACAATTATTATCATTGAGACTTCATCATAATCCGGAGAATCTCATTGATATCACGCCGTTAATGCACCAAACATTGTGATTTCAATCAATGACATCAATAATGGCGATAGGGAGGTGGGGGCGGGCGTGTGGGGTGGGGTGGTGTGGTTGCTATTGGTTGTTACAGCTAAGGTTGCGGCAAAGGAAAGATTGGTTCAGCCCGCGTGATTTAAGCCTCACATATAAGCCTCATATATTTATCTCGCTAATCCAAGTGACATCTATTTGTTTCTGCTGTGGTGCTATTCTCATCGCATGCGTGCAGCACATATGGAGAACCGAATCTTACATCCGATAGTATTCGTGGGACGATATATATAGTGGGGTCATAGTGAGTATACAATTACTTACATACATAACGCTCCCTACAACCATTCTTCAGTATACCACAATGCAAGTATGATAATCGATTGTTTTATCATACAGCTTCTGTTGATCATCTGTAAGATGACAAAACCCTTTCTGGGGAGAGGTATTTTAATTTGGCAGAGCAAATCTGCTTAATTATCAATTTGCATCCAATATATTGTAGGGAAATGACATCTTCAAGCTCTATTTCGGCAGTTCGGATACGTTTATTAATGAAGTGAAACCGAATCATTGCAAACTGCAGACGACCTGTGCTTCGAATATCGATCCTTAAAAGGAAATATGAATTATATGAAGGTCTTGATCTGGAGAGCAGCGTAGGCTGTTTCCCTAATGACAGACGCACATCGACCCATCGATGAAGAGCTAAGTCAATAATGATAAAAACAGTTATTTGTATTGTAGTGTCAGGTATGGCGCTGTATTGTTGAGCTGTTATGACAGATCAGTTATTACAGAACGGGTATGATGGTGGGGATGTTGTCCTGTTATTACAGACCGGGTAGGATGTTGGGGATTCAGCACTGTTATGACAGATAGGATGATATTGCGGGGAGGTAGTCCTGTTGTGCCAGATCGGTTATCATAGTTGGGACGCAGCACTGATATAACAGACAGGGTAAGGTGTTGGGGATTTACCATGGTAAGTATTTGTCGTGTGTATTGCCCAACTAAGTGCTCTGGAGAATCCGCGATGATGCGCCTCTCTTATTATCCTCGGCAAGGTTGCTCGAACACTGCAGCAACATGATCAATTCAATAATAGCTAATGCCCCGATTGATGTAATATTATCGTTTCGGAGTAGCACAAAACATCTAAGGACTCATTTGCGGACCCCCTAATGCCTTTAAGGTGACATTAGCTAGTCTTTCATTATATGGCATTGCCCATCACTATTTTAGGAAGCTTCCATATCTACAGCTGGAAAAGCATAAATGCCAAACCAAATAATCCCTGTGGCGACGTGATGTTTTAACTATTAAATCAGCTTTGACTGCAAAAAGTACTGATGTGAACACAAATTCGTTAGTGAATTTACAGTCTCCGATAGGTAGAAATACATATGATCGACTCCACATGCAGCGATGTAATATACAAAAATGAAAGATTAACAACACAATAACACACTGTTTGGTTGGCCATGTTGGACTCGTAACAATCAATACAACATGGGTGGAACAGATAAGAAGCAATCTCTAAAATATCAAACCTTGACGCAAATGTACTTCTCAAGATGATTTGCAATGTTTTGTAAAATATGTGATTTATAAGCAGCACATGATTAATCAGCAAACATATGCCTTCGTAAGAATGCACCATCCATGAGGAATCGAGTTCGATTTCCTCTGACTTTAGGCATCGCATTATGGTGTGTTTCCCATTGTTTACATCAAAATGTAAAGCCTTGTACACTGGATCCTATATACAGTTGTCAATGCGTCAATGCGTTTATGTTCACTGTTTATTTTGTGTGCAAAATACGAGACGGACTTCTATGCGATCTTACAAGACTAAAACGGTTATAAACTTCTCACGGATTGGACAATGTGGGAAGATATTTAACTAATACAGATAACATCTGCATATGATTCTACAAACAACACTTAAACACTCAGTGAAATGTTACAAATGAACGACCGAGATGGATTTCTGCATAAATCACCAGATTCATTCATTGTGCCTAGTAGTGCTGCACCATATTTCCGCCATATGTGGATTATATGCTGTTTTGTTTCCATATAATGGCCAAGATATTGTCTAACACAAATGTACTGTTCAATGCCTTCCACGCAGTGGCTGTAACACATCTGATTACATGATATTTATGCATGTGTTTATTATTTGTGAGTACTTCGTATTGCTTACTGGAATATATCGTTTGGTAAATACTCGTGGGTTATTCTAAAATAATGTGGTTAAAGCATTTGTGGCGAACGTGAATGATGTCCGATGAGCCTGACCCACCAATAGGAAATTACTAATCTGTTTATAATGATTTACTGGCTTTTTGTGCTGGTAACAGTGATGGTCAAGTTTTTATACATCACTATCTTAAATATCGTGCATAATACTGGCTGTAGAATACTAATGTACTTCATTTCCTTGACAATGTGGTGTTGAGCCAACTTAATATGATTGTCCAATAACAAACCCGCTCTCTCAACACGAACTTGCTGTTGGCATAATGCAATTGGTGGGAAGCGTGGCAATGCAACAAATACTTTTGCAAGACTATCAATAGAATTGCTCGATAACATAGTAGTAAAAACAAAACTATGAGCTGTGCGCATTTTATTTTTTCATATATTGCTATAAGCCCTGCGAAAACGTACAGAGCTTCTACACATTGTGATAACCAGCCTAAAGGTCTTGAGTGTATTCACTACCCATCATACTACATTGCAATATATTCGTGCCACCGTTGAGCAAGATATAGGAAAATCTTATTATGTAGTCAGTCGAGCCGTGTTATAATGAGTACTTCATTTGAGATATCATGTTTGAGTTGCAAGATATATGTATATTAAACGGTCTATTTTCTTGTCTTATGTGGTGTTTGAGCTGAATTGCTCTGGTTCATCTTACAGCTAGTACTGATATAAGACTATGTGAAGACAGCTCCAGTTACCAATCCCATTGGCCCAATTGTTCTCATTAAGTGCGTGTGTACATCATTACTCTGTAATGCACTCTCATAATGCCACGAAGCAGCCAAATGAATTGTAAAATATCAACCTATTGAGCATGTACCACAAACAGCAATGTTTCGTTATTATTTGCCTTACCAGTTATAAATGAATTAATAAAGATTGACCAGATAACTAACTTATCTTGCGTCAAGTACATCATGCTTCGAGCATTTGATACAAAGCATTACAATACAGGCGTGAGTCAGATTGCACAAATATAAAACATTTTAAACAGACATAGTTGAGTTGAGTCATTTTTATTTGGGTTCCAAGCAGAAAAAGCAATTACTTTGCTTTCTCATTTGCTAACATCTTCATCAAGGGTCTCTAGGGATATGATACTCCGTGTGATCAAATGCACTGCGATGCAGAACAAATGGTATAAACCGAACGGCAGTCAGATATATTGGGAAGAATCATGTATGATACAAACGAGCTGCATTAGACTAACACAACTGTATAGGCAGTAGCTAACATAGTATACAATTTTCTATAGTTATTCGTTTATGTACGATGGTCCGTCGTCCGCATGTATGAGTTTCAAATGTTTATTTACGAGATGACAGATTGCGAAATACATTTTGAATCTCCCCACCTCTTGAATATTGGCGGCAACAATCACTCAGACTAACGCCCATGCTTTATTAATACGTCTGTCAGTTGTTAGTGCAATCCAATCGATATCCGCTCAGACAACATGACAGACATATATAACTCTGAATTTGTGTTTGAATAGCTTGATGTCATTGGCGGCCAATTAAAGTCCTTCATTCCATTGTGTCTCGCTAGTAATACTGCAATATAAGAACTGCAGTATCCCGTTTCAAAGCAGCGTCTGTTGCGAACGAACATATGGCTCGCTGTAAACGGCTTGTCATTGTGCATCATTGTTTTTAAGAATGTTTACAATATAAGATGGAAAATGATTAATGACTTCAGTGCCCTAAGCAATATGATGTGATGAAAGCTGTTATTTACAAAGTGCATTGCGGCTGATTCAATGCAAGGATGATGATTTGTAGGCAGCCTGGATGGATAAGTTTAGCTTTGGAAACAAGGCTTTTTACAGATAAAACAAAGGCGCAGGCATACAATCATCTGGCTGAGATGGCAGGCGCACTCACAATCAAGCTTCAGTCTACCACATTCGGCAAAACCGTTCCCATGATCAAAGCTGCGATAGCTGTCATGTCGAGCGATAATGGCCGGGTCGGGTTTCAACAGGAGCATCTATGTTTAAACATGCAAAGTCACATAAAATGTCGCTCGTATTTGTTTTACTGTTAATTTTGTTCTCGACTTAGATATCCTTATAAAAACTACGAAATAGATGATTCTATTACTAAACAAGAGGATCATCAAATCATTGCCGCAAAGGGCTCCCAGGGCTCAATGCAAACTGGAAACAGAACGTCTCGCACATACGAACATATATACGCAGATGAATGTACTTAAAATAACATATTACGGGAAAACGCAACCGTCTTGTTGATTTAAATATCATGTGAACCAGATTCAAAAATGTCACAATGATTGCTAAACTACATGCATTCTTTTAAGTTATTAAGTTGGATCGAAAGACTTTTTGAAATGAAACTAAATATCTGTTCTGATTCTGCAATGGTCTGTTTTGTAAAACACAGTGATAATGATAAACTTCGAATAAATCCCCCCAGGAATGGTGGGTGTACAATGTAGCTTAACCTGTCTCTACAAAGGATGCCTACCCTTCCAAGAATCAAGAGCTCTGAAGCCGTACTAACCTTGTATGAAGAATATATGATAGGTTCAAATGATTGATTTGAGACGCTAGTGACAGAATTGGAAACCATACCTTACTCTGTATTAAATGAGCCTGTACTGATTAAGGGGTTAGGATATGCTTTAAGTCATCTCTTTGCTCACGTCTTCCGGTGGTCGATATTGTTACTAAGAAGTACTGCGCCTAAGCACTGCAAAGATGTGCCACGCTTTAAGATCTAAAATGTTGAATCCACTTCAGTTAAAAATCATTGTGTACTTTTGATACAGGTTGGGGTTCGATACCAGGGTGTGATAACCTGACCGGCTCTTCGTGACTCGGATGTTAATTGGCGGTCCCGGCTCTTAAAGGGGATGCACCCGAACCGGCAGCTCACCAGTACCATGTCGGACTTTCGTACCAGGGGCGGGGATTTTGCAGCCTGGTCTGCGCAACGGCTTGTGCCAAGTGGGCGCTGGCACTTTCGCGGAGGTGCCCACGTTGTTGAAAGTGACTCAAAACACAACAATTACCATCACCACTTCTATCAATTATTCCGAAACATTGTAAAACTAAACGTTTCTCTCATATCATCAACAATCATATGTTGTCGTGCCTGATATTACTAAGAGTGGACGTTTAAAAGTTGTGGATGTTTTTAAAAAAATAGGCTCTTGACTGGCAACTGACAAGTCTGGAATGTTGGTCAAGCCATGATGCGGTAACTAAAATTCAGAGACTTTTATGGAAGTGCATATTGCCGCCTCAAGTAGCTCAACAATCATACACG
This sequence comes from Urechis unicinctus, assembly GCA_034190875.2. Taxonomy (NCBI): domain Eukaryota; kingdom Metazoa; phylum Annelida; class Polychaeta; order Xenopneusta; family Urechidae; genus Urechis; species Urechis unicinctus. Next base: position 17,025,349 of record CM067354.1, read on the forward strand.
GTTAATATGGTGAATGTTCGAATCTTTTTTCGGTGGTTTGAATACTACAAACTTGGTTATTCTTACTGGGATTCAAATAGATCTGAAGTTGACCATCAAGTCTTAGGTCATCTGTAACTATGAACGAGACGACCAAGTGGCCTATGGTAGAATGAAGTTTGGATATGCGTGGAAGGAGGATGCTTGCAAGTACAGCGTAATGAATAACCAGCAACTTGCTTTATACAACATGCTAGACAGCATGTCCCAAAACTGGTCATTTTCAGTCTCTCTGAACACCCGAGTGAGCGGGAGAGAGAGAGAGAAAGAGAGAGAGAGGAATGGAGGGAGGGAGGGAGGGAGGGAGGGAGCTAAGGAGGGAGCTAAGGAGGGAGGGAGGGAGGGAGGGAGGGAGGGAGGGAGGGAGGGAGGGAGGGAGGGAGGGAGGAGGGAGGGAGGGAGGGAGGGAGGGAGGGAGGGAGGGAGGGAGGGAGGGAGGGAGGGAGGGAAGAAAGAGCGAGAGGGGGAGAGAGAGAGATTTTGTTCAGAAAATATAGTAATGGCATTGGTTTTTAACCTTTAGTGATAGTTTATTGTCGGACAGCTCTGCTGATGTTACGCAACATTGAGCTGATTTACGAACATTAGAAGTGAACTGTAAATAGGAAGCGATAAGCCCACCGGTAACGTCTGATAAGCTTATCTCTGCTTGTACGGTTGTCTGTCTGCTTATGAATACCTATTGATTCGCATACGTGGTCCAAACTACTTTTTCAATGTGTTTTATCAAGTAGACGCTTAATGGCTAACCACGTTTTCCACAAAACCTTGCTGCTTGAGATCCTTGCGGCCAGAAATAAATTGGTGTGGGTTTATTGAAGCATTGCGTGGCACGTGGACTTTATGGGAAAATTGGCCGGAAGTAAAAAAAAAGCCACCAATTGCAATGCAATATAAACTGTCACTTTTTATTGCGTATACTACATTACCCCTTATATACCCTGCTCTCCCCCGCTTCACGCGACAGATTTCATTTGATATAATAGATGGCCAGGGGGAGAAGGGGGGAGGTGGCATCTTTCAAGTGCTATATTATGCAATATAGGTTACACCTGGACTTTCCCCGTCACTTTCGCTTCCTTGTGTTCCAATGATATGACTCACCAGATGACGATAGATCATTATAATGCCCACTGTAGAAAACTAACATACTCATGTTGAATCGCACCAAGGCGGAGACGATATGATATGATTCCAGAGGAAACATAAATGTTATGCAGGTGGAGTGCTGTGAAGGCTGTATGCAATTTGTGTTCAGTCCCTCATTACGAATGCATATCGAGCTTATTATGAAGAACTCCGAACTAAACCAACACTGGGGTTGATTTTAAGTCCTGCGATTCATCGAAACCAAGGACGAGCGCAGTATATATGCATGAACGGACCACAATCATAATAAATATCACGACTGCAGCGATGAAGCATCTGTTGGCATCTACTGGCATCTACTGGCGTGCCATATATGCCCACATAGAACTGGTGGATCAGGTAATTGACGACGCCGCAGCTGGGACATGCTTGTTTAGGGTCTGGGCTGTGTCTGCCTCTTGCAATTCGTTTTCGATCATTTTAATGTGTTCAGCTAATTTATTATGAAGGTCAATGTTTCCATGAATCAATCAAGGGAATCTTTGTCGCTTCGGTATATGATCACTTGGGTCAGCCAAGTGGGGTACATATAGTGAATATACTTGTTTCAATTTATAACACAAAACAAATCTTACCACGATAGAGGCTAGCAAGTGAGATGCGACCCAACACAGCCATGGTCGCTGCAAGAGAAAAGACACGGAACGGCAATAAACCGAAATAATACCAATAATATGAAGATAATCAATCGAGGCTCATCGGCATGCCAAGTTAGTTATTGTTGCATCAAACTTCTCAGATGTGAAACCATCAAATACAACTAATGTAAATAATTGTTCAGATGCAACATGAGGTTTTGGAGTGACTTAAAAGACCCGTCTTAACGCTCATTCTGTTTATGTTTATGGCGTTTACATCTAGGGACTGCTAAATTGGCATAAACAATGTTGAAAAATACTAACGTATCATATCACCCACATGCTTTTATGCAGCAGCCTTGATCCCACTTACTAGATGGACAAGTCATTCGTCTTAGGGAAGCAATGTAGCTCTGTATGGATCTTTCCTAATCGACCGCGTCCTGCAATATCGTCCGCTTATGGTTGGCGATGAAACAAGTAAGAGCTACCGCATAGATTTTGTCGCGACTATTTGAGGTCTAAGACAATATGGAAACTAATTAACAACGCTTTCGTCTCCATTCAAACAATCTTCTGAATAATGACAAAAACATTGCCAATGATCGCCTTTGATACAATGTTGGTGCTGGAAACACATAGCATTCACAATGCATCAATTACGTTTTCGCTTTAGAAAAATTGTCATCGTGTACGTTGCGCTGACACAGAACCAAGACAAACAGTAACATAATCCGTGTATAACAGCCTCTCAAGACTGGTTTAGCGATTTAGGATGGTGATACAAAAGTGTATCATATCTTCTGCACATGAGCGCACACAAAAATAGTAATACCCTTGTGGTATGCGATATATCGTATTGAAACTAATCTCGATGAATGCAAGCCTGTCAGACGATTCAGTTGATGGGCATTAATTAACATACATAATAATTCTTCTCACTCATTAAGGATTAAATGCTTGCAAGTGATTAAACACCCATCGATGTGGTAGACGTCATAGATCGTGTTTATCGCCGTCTGACTGCAACATTATCATAGGATTGCCCGTTGCCTGGCTTGTAAGATCTATAGCATTTTCCAGTATGACCCGCCAATGTGTTTACTTGGTGTCGTAGACACATTGATGCTATTACGATGCCGTTATCTCGGCTCAATGGGGTCGATTTACGTTGTGTACAGCATCATCATTTTCGCAAAAATTTTCAGCTCAAGAGGAAGCCCGAATTGATGCCAGAGGCAACAACACTCTGGCACACATTCTAGGGACATTGATATGTTATTTCTATTCCTATGCTATATTTTCGATATTTTGGTCACGTTTGTTTAGCGGGCGTAAACATTTGGCATGTATATGATTGACAAAGGTATGCACTATACAGTAGGGCAGCGGATGAGTCATGCTGCTAATTAGTGCGTGTATGCGTTCACAAGGAGGTCGCAGCCGGATTTCTCGAATATATAACCCATTATCTATGGTATATTTACAAAGCAATACATAGGTTTTAGACGGGAAAACTAATCATGTTGCTGTTAAGGGCGATAGAGTTCAAATCAACCGCTGTTAAATTCAACTAAGAGATTTTAAGCCGACGCAAAATGTGAATGACGTACAAAATTGCCATTCTCCCATTAATACCATTTTACATTTGTTGACTAAATATATGTGACTCAAGCTCTGTACGCTCATTTCATAATTATGCTTTCTCTTATTTTATCAGAATTGTGGCTACAATTACGAAGCCTTTGTCGTTCACATTGCACGTTTAGATGAGTAGTGTCTTGTAGCATATAAGTGTCTTTCAGTGCATGCATAGTCACACTATTATATGGTAATTTTGTATATACATTGACTTATGCCGACATGTAATATACCTGTTTTTTTCCTTGGCTGTGTTTGGTTAGTGACTTATCGGCGCCACATCCCAATGGAAACGTGCATAACGAGCAAACGTCTAGTACACAATAGAGACTAGAATGCCTATAAGCAACACGATTAGTGGCAATGAATAATGCGGTATGCTATTGTACCGATTGGTGCATGTTTATGCTCATATGGACGACAACTGCGATTATTCAAGTGACTTATGACATGTGACCTATGTTCCGTACATTACTGTAGTTAACAAATGTATTACGTATGAGACATGCATGAGGTATACGTGGGTATGGCGTGCCGGGACCATATCAGCTTGATTAATCAGGATATTGCACATGATGCAAACGTTAAATCGTTATCTTTCACTCCATTTCATACATTGTCCAACGCAATCAGTAGTGAATTGTCATTCTCTTACTAACCGATGGTGTTGAAACCGTCCCTGCAAGAACATCAACAGTACACCTATGAACTTGGGTCTTATTGTAGGTTGATTACTTTAACATAACAATCATGCAGCCCATAAAGATCTATACGTCGTTGTGCTTCCGATACAATAAATGTTATTTTTTATTCAAATCTAAGAACTTTTATTATTTTATCACATTATGTTACGCACGTAAAGTTTATCTTTTCAATTGGACGCAATATCTAGTTATCGAGTTGGTGGGTGTACTAAGTTGATGAAACGAAATGCAAGTTTAATCACAATATTACGCGTAAAGATTACACGCTAATAAAACCGTGTATTGCATACAAAATGTATTGTAGGGGTAGGTAGTAAACCGTGATGGTGTTGATACATCAAAATAACCGCCATTACAGCTGGCTTGTTGTACGCGTACATATGTTGCGGCTAAAGTAATGCTGCATCCCTTTATAAACTGCTCATTCGTACCTTATTTTGACGTTGTTTACTATAACTAATATGCTAAAATAAGGTTGATTGCATATAAGCGTGGTTTATTGACAAAATAAAGAGACGTTGTAAATCAAATCCATTGCAACAAAAAGTTTAAACATTTTAAGTACATCTCGAGAGCAGCCAACGCCATCATGAAGAACAAGCGTTTACATCATAAAATAGATGAATTCTATGCGGCATGGGAGCAACGTGGTACAAAGGAAATGATAAAAACCACTCACACCATTGTGCTTCTCGGGTGAGTGTATTTGAACTTCTCAAGCTGCTGTAACAGCATAACACGTTAGAACACTGTGATAGAAATATCCCTGTACCGCGCATCATATACCAAACGACACAATCAGCGACTCATACGCTACGTACTGGCTCCATCAATACTCTTGCAATATATATGCAACGAAGTCGGTTGAATGATGGTTTTGCCTCGTCACTTTACGTGGCAGAGCTCCCGAATTACATAGAGTTATTGCTGCATGGTGCAATGCTGTCACTCCATTTGATCATGGACGCTTCTTATGTGGCTCGCATTTTGTTACGCAACATAGCGAGGCTAATGGCTAATATGTATGCATCCGCACTCAATCATCATAGCTACTCCGAAACACGAATAATTGTCCATGCTGGCTATATGCTTAATATCATATCTTTGTCCTTTAAATATTCAATACAATGAAGTTGCATACAACTCACCCGGCATAAGCAAATAACCGTAACACGCAACAGTTTATCGTCCTGTGATGCTTACTAAAGGTATTATGTTTCTTCCACATATCCCATGTCGACATGCATGCGTGCTCTTTGAGATCAAAGCGGAAGCTCACAAGCTAATGTATCAATGTTATTTTTTCATGATTACGCTTAATGCCAGGCTGCATATGTTACAAAACCTTGCTGCTTTGTTCGGCCGGGAAGATGCGTTTGGATGAAAGTCATTTTTTAGGAACCACTCAAGTACTCTTGCCTATGATACAGCAGATAGCATCGTGCGGAAATCAATCACCTTAATATAGAACGTAGGATAAGAGCGATATGCTGCTATCATATATAGCTGGTAGTAATGTGGATACCAGGTTAGCGCATGTACAGTTAATAGTTCATGAGCTTACTCGACAACCTACCATTACATTGCTTGATAAGATCACATATTAATTTGGCATATATACCGCCACCATTTAATCCGAAAGGAATTTGTCTCTTAATTCAAAGAAATATTAGTTATATTGTGTTTAACGCAATCACGTATTTAACGTACAATTATTTAGTTGATGCTCCAAATATATCATTCTCGAAATTGTGACGAAAATTTCAACGGTTTTATTGCAGCTGGTTACATAAGCAAGGGAGGTGGGTGGTATCGTTTGGTCTGCAGCCTCGAGAATACAATATACGACACACTTGGGCTCCTGATAATTCTACGCCGTCACCATTATGAGTAAATGTTGTCTTTGGTGAATATATAGAACAACTTGAATTGCTATTTTGAAACACAGAAATTTGATGCAAATGTGTTTCGAGCAATGTCTCACTAGATTACATACTAGACAAGAAAGGAAATCCTCAAAACAGGTAATCCGCACCCCTTTACTATAACCAATGACACATCGGTTTGTTTATGCGGCATGAGTCTGACATAACTTACAGCTACTCGTTTATGTGGTGTGTAAAGTGGTCGCACGGGTCAGACTGCGTTGCAACCATTTCAGCAAGTCGTTTATGCAATCAATGTTGGCATTTGTTTAATAAGCACTAAAACAACCCAATCGCTAGTAAGAGTCTTGGGGCAATTGTGTCGTGCTGAAATATATTTATACCAGTTGAAGGGGGATCGACTACTCTTACTGCGCTTATTGCATCACCAACGCTCGTAAGCTATTATCGCGTTCATAATAACATTGGCCGGAAATTAGATTATGCCATATAAACACATGTATCATGATAAACATGTCGATGAATTACTAAGCTGTTAATAAACGAGCGTTCAATATATCTCGCCTGTGCGTTCCGGTCCACTTGTGCAAGTAGAATCAGCAAGTGTTGTATTCACCAATCAATAGCCGAACCTTTAGTTTCTTGGATCTTTTGATTAGTCATAAGATATAAGTTCGCTAGTCGGTAATTTAGGTAATATGTTTTATTTTTTCAGATATACTGCAAAAAGCCTGTTGAAATCCGTTTATGACAGTTTTTGGGAGGAATGCGTCTCTGGGCTGCGCTCATGAATATTAAAAAACTATTAATGAATTGCGAATAGGCTGGTTGATTATTGGGTTTTATCATATAGACAAGTATACTACAATTTGCGCATCGTTGAATGACTTAACAGTTTATTTGCAAGCTTACCATATATTCGTGACTTTACGTTCTGATTTTGATCAGCGATTGGTGGTACTCGTTATGAATGTGCACCGTATGGAGATATCGACACATGGCATATTCGCCAGTCGTGTTACTTCGTAACATGATAAGCCGTAAGCGGGTAAGATACCATGACGGACAATGTCCCATGACTCAATCGAGGATTCCCTGTTTTGTTTGGTACATTTTTTCTGTAGTCGGTCAAGCAGGTCTTAGGTGAAAATTTTATTGTTAATATGGTGGTTGAGATATAGCTGGGCGTAAACGCCAACAGCCCATTATCGAATTAGCTATGTATTTTGAAGTTAAAGTACATTGTGATGATTGTAATGGGTTTTGAATCCACATAAATAGCAATAGTATTGTCAATCACGTTTCCAGTTACTATGCTGTATATGGCTGCATATATGAGGTTAAACACATGTATGACTAACTGTAGTCTACGTGCACTCGAAAGGCCTCTTGTGGTTGAACTGACAAGTTGTGACATTTACAAGGACTGACTCATCACCGAGGAATATCGGCGTGGTTATGAGCTCGTATAGATAGATGGTGATGCAAAAGCGTATTGTATTCTCTGCACATGAGCGCACGCACAAATAATTATGCCCTTCTGGTGTGCGATATATCGTAATAGACACGCTATTAATCTCGATCAATGCAAGCCTGGCGGACCGATTCAGCTGTCAAGTATCCATTAACGTACATAATAATTCATCTTATTCAGGAGGAATGAATTGTTTGCGAGAGATTAAGCACCCCATGATGTAATACGCTTCGTAGATCATAATCATCGCCGCCTGACTGCAACATTATCGTTGGATAGCCCACTGTTTGGCTTGTGAGAGCTTTATCATATTCCAGTCAGTTACGACGATTTGTTTGCTAATTGTCGCAGACTAATGGATGCTATTTCGTTTGCTGATGGTTCGACTTAATTGGGTCGATTCACGTTGTGTACAGCAAGAGGACGCCCTCATTAATGCCATAGGCAACAGCATGCATTCTGGCGAGCAGGATAAATTGTCTAATTTCTAAGATATATATTACATTAATATATCACATTTTAGTACAAAGACAAGCCCAGAAACTGTTCAAAGTATATAACGCTTGTATGAAAGAGATAATTAACTGCTGTATTCATATTTTATGCAGTCTACTGGCTGCATTTCCCTCATTCTTCGTGCGTCTTGTCATGCAATAAGGCACCAATATTTGCTGGGCAAGACATTGTGTATATAAAATCAGCAATTTAATCCAGTTATCAATCGCATTGGCTACTCCTGCACCCAATTGGTCTCATGAGTAATGTGCGCAAGCAGTATAGTTCTGTATTTGGATCCCATGATACCACTTTTCCGTCAACATATATTACATAAAATATTCATATTTCTATTAAAGTTTTAACCCCCAATATAGCTCACCATTACAGACCCTGTTTAGTCACAGAACCCTCGATATTGAAGCAATGGTAGAGCAACACAAAGCCGACATACACAACGTAGTTAAATTACTAAGGAATAAACAGATATACTTCTTATTGGCTTCACAAAAGCTAATTTTACTGCGCATTTCAACATGTAATTACAGTTCATGCATTAATTTACGCAAGTGATGGCATATGATTTCGGAAGACAAATGCCCTCATTCCGGAAGGACCAATGATCGCGTACTTATGACATCATTGTGTTCATAGGGAATATCATGTCCACTGGGACCATCGCATTGGAATCATTCAATATGATTCATGTATGACATTAAATAATGCCCCAACACATTGACGCTAGTTATATCACTTTGACACTATGACGGCCCTATCGAATAATGGTCCTACCGACACAACAGGCCAGCATGCTCGAGCTACATTCGTTGTCCTATTCTTAAAGCATATTACGTGATGAAATCGATTTTACAATGGAAAGAGCCATAAAAGTAATTGCATCACCGCCTTATATTCCCGTCTGCTAAGCTGCCCATAATGTCGTATCATCCAACCCTTTAGCCACCATGTAGGAACATTGACTGCATTATAATGCATCGGAGTTAAATATTATTTCAACACCAGGCACTAGTTATTCAGTTATCGAAGCATAATTATTTCATTCCTTCATTCCATTGTTATTAATCACTCGAGTTAACATTGTTTTGATGGGTAAATCTGACTGGTAAATATGGTATTGCAATTTTGGTCAGCAGGACACTCGTTCTCGAGGTCCAGTAACAACCATGCGTTCTACTATGATCACCCGTGCTGTATGTATAATCAACAGCGCCGTTATTAGTTGAATCAAACTTATCCTTGCATTGTGCACCAGAAAACATGATATAATTACACCCTCACTGCACACAAAAACTATTGCTTGGTGTTGAGCAAACATTAAAACCGGACTTACTAGCTTATGAATAGAAGACAGAAGGTTGACCGGATTTAATAGATAGTATATGATTGATTGAGTAGTCAATATCGGGCTGACACCCCGGAAGTGCATACGGCTATTTTGCTCTCTTAAATTTTTCCTGCGCAGTGGTTATAACGCATATGATTGCTTTCAATTATATTACTATTGCTTGTGCATATTGCTTGGGATAATTTATTATTCCGTAACAGCGTCGTGAATATAGGTTTCTTTTATCATTTAGTCACAGCTTTAGTGACCAGCGACAGTGATATATTCTGAAAAAAAGACCCTCAAACTAATATTGACTAAGCGTTTTCTTACGGTTTAATGCTTGGCTAATGATGTTAACTTTTTCCACATCACCGTCATAAATATCTTGCTCTAAATTAGCCGGTAAATGTACTTTTACAGAGTTATGTTAAATAAATTATGCATGTTAATACAATACAGGCTTTTGTCAGAGAGACTGTAAACATATATAGGTTGTGTGAGTTGAAATGCGTCTCCAAAATGATCTTGTCATGTAATATAATGCCCGTTGTGACTATAGATGTCTATAATGCAGATGTATATCACTTTAGGAAGAATCATGTTTGACGAAAGCTCACTAATGCCTTAGCCCGAGAAAAGTGAGTGTGGACGCCACCGGTTGGGCCGCGCTTGATGCGCCCATTGCATCCACGTGTTGAATCCATTCATAGTTGTGTTATATCAACATATATATTTAGCATTTCGAATCTTCTTGATCATCGCTGTAGGATTAGATTTTACATAGAATTAACTTTAAGACATCAGCTTGATTCCTGTTTCTGCACAACTGAAAGCATCCCACAATTAGTCATAATGACATTAAAATTTTCAGGGAGTGAAGTGCGGTACATTTATGTATGGCGAGGGTCACTAGTGCTTGGGCTAATGAAGGACAGCTAGTAACATCTCTGAGAATCTCAAAGATGAAACATGTCATGGGTCTTCAGTGACTTCTGTGAATTCCCATGCAAAGTAAGGTAGCTTCAAATTTCATCAAACGTAGTCTTTATATGCAGGCTCTTTAACACAAAACAGCACATAAATTAAAGTTCTCTATGGACACGTCAATATCGAAGCTGTTCAGTAGGTTAACATAGTTAGCTATGTTCTTTACTCGTTTATTTGTAAAACCAACGTGATTACAACACAAAGGATACATGCCTCAGAAGGCGTGAGTTCTACCAAGTCCACGCATTTGTACTTCCTACCGACTATGATTACTGGTGTACAACTACTCCCGTTGGTTGCATGCACACATAGTACCATTCATGGAGGAGCAATAACAAACCTGATCTACACAAATACATTTGATGACCAAGGCCTTCGCATGTACAGCGAATATGAGAATCGAGCGATTTGGAGACTTTGAATAAGCTACTTCAACATGGACGTGTAAGAGGGATATTCAGACATAATAACGTTCTTTGGCGTCGTAGAACTCAGCAGAAGCGTTTGCTAGTCTGGTTGCTGTATAACTGTGTGTCACTTATCGATGCCTGCACACATTGTCCTTGAGATCAAGGACATTGCCAGCAACCTTACACACCGATTAGTGTAAAGCAGGCGGTTTTATGCCCTACAGTACATGGTTCAATGAGTTCTTCAATTGGCTAGGGTATACTTGCTTGTGTGCTCATGTTTATTACACACTTATTCTACAGCAATAATGTAACAACGTTCAGAAATCAACTACAGTGATATCAAAGATAGTGTCACGAATATTTATCACATACTTGATTAAACATACAAGCTCACTGGACAGTCACCACCATCCATGTATATAGCTTACTCGGGTACATCAGAGATTCTGTCCATGGTGGTGAAGGTTCCATCGTATGCGTCATATCAAGGAGCCCATTTGTCAGACAATAACGTATGTGGATAAGCGCCATCACAATTAATGTAGGAGAACGCTTTATGGTGCAAGAAATTAATACGCAAATACTCAGAGATTATGCAGTTGTGATGGTTTGACTCTGATGTTGAACCCGATTTTCCATCACACGCGAATGATAGGTTATTGGTAATTGGTAAGCATTATTTAATCCTTCGATGCGTGTTGACACGTGGTTGATAATGGATTCTAGGAGTGATTGATATGCAGGCAATTATCAATGCAGAGCGGACAATTATTATCATTGAGACTTCATCATAATCCGGAGAATCTCATTGAATATCACGCCGTTAATGCACCAAACATTGTGATTTCAATCAATGAAATCAATAATGGCGATAGGGAGGTGGGGCGGGCGTGTGGGGTGGGGTGGTGTGGTTGCTATTGGTTGTTACAGCTAAGGTTGCGGCAAAGGAAAGATTGGTTCAGCCCGCGTGATATAAGCCTCACATATAAGCCTCATATATTTATCTCGCTAATCCAAGTGACATCTATTTGTTTCTGCTGTGGTGCTATTCTCATCGCATGCTTGCAGCACATATGGAGAACCGAATCTTACATCCGATAGTATTCGTGGGACGATATATATAGTGGGGTCATGGTGAGTATATAATTACTTACATACATAACGCTCCCTACAACCATTCTTCAGTATACCACAATGCAAGTCTGATAATCGAATGTCTCATCATACAGCTTCTGTTGATCATCTGTAAGATATCAAAACCCTTTCTGGGGAGAGGTATTTTAATTTGGCAGAGCAAATCTGCTTAATTATCAATTTGCATTCAATATATTGTAGGGAAATGACATCTTCAAGCTGTATTTCGGCAGTTCGGATACGTTTATTAATGAAGTGAAACCGAATCATTGCAAACTGCAGACGACCTGTGCTTCGAATATCGATCCTTAAAGGAAATATGAATTATATGAAGGTCTTGATCTGGAGAGCAGCGTAGGCTGTTTCCCTAATAACAGACGCACATCGACCCATCGATGAAGAGCTAAGTCAATAATGATAAAAACAGTTATTTGTATTGTAGTGTCAGGTATGGCGCTGTATTATTGAGCTGTTATGACAGATCAGTTATTACAGAACGGGTATGATGGTGGGGATGTTGTCCTGTTATTACAGACCGGGTAGGATGTTGGGGATTCAGCACTGTTATGACAGATAGGATGAGATTGCGGGGAGGTAGTCCTGTTGTGCCAGATCGGTTATCATAGTTGGGACGCAGCACTGTTATAACAGACAGGGTATGGTGTTGGGGATTTACCATGGTAAGTATTTGTCGTGTGTATTGCCCAACTAAGTGCTCTGAAGAATCCGCGATGATGCGCCTCTCTTATTATCCTCGGCAAGGTTGCCCGAACACTGCAGCAACATGATCAATTCAATAATAATTCAAGCCTCGATTGATGTAATGTTATCGATTCGGAGTCGCCCAGAACATCTTAGGACTCATTTGCGGACCGCCTAATGACTTAACGGTGACATTAGCTAGTCTTTCATTATATGGTATTGCCCATCACTATTTTGGGAAGCTTCCATATCTACAGCTGGAATAGTATAAATGCCGAATAATCCATGTGGCGATGTGATGTTTTAACTATTCAATTAGCTCTGACTGCAAAAAGTACTGATGTGAACACAAATTCGTTAGTACGATAGGTACGAATACATATGATCGACTCCACATGCGCGATGTATCATATAAAAATGATAGATTAAGAACACAATAACACACTGTTTGATTGGCCATGTAGGACACATATCTATCAATACAACATGGGTGTAACAGATAAGAAGCAATCTCTGAAATACCAGACCTAGACGCAAATGTACTTCTCAAGATGATTTGTAATGTTTTGTAAAATATTAGATTGGTAAGCAGCACATGATTAATCAGCTAACATATGCCTTCGAAAGAATGCACCATTCATGAGGAATCGAGTTCGATTTCCCCTGAATTTAGGCATCGCATTATGGTGTGTTTCCCATTGTTTATATCAAAATATAAAGCCTTGTACACTGGATCCTACATACAGTTGTCGATGCGTCAATGCGTTTATGTTCACTGTTTATTTTGTGTGCAAAATACGAGACGGACTTCTATGCGATCTTACAAGACTAAAACGGTCATAAACTTCTCACGGATTGGACAATGTGGGAAGATATTTAACTAATACACATAACATCTGCATACGATTCTACAAACAACACTTAAACACTCAGTGAAATGTTACAAATGAACGACCGAGATGGATTTCTGCATAACGCACCAGATTCATTCATTGTGCCTAGTAGTGCTGCACCATATTTCCGCCATATGTGGATTATATGCTGTTTAGTTTCCATATAATGGCCAAGATATTGTCTAACACAAATGTACTGTTCAATGCCTTCCACGCAGTGGCTGTAACACATCTGATTACATGATATTTATGCATGTGTTTATTATTTGTGAGTACTTCGTATCGCTTACTGGAATATATTGTTTGGTAAATACTCGTGGGTTATTCTAAAATAATGTGGTTAAAGCATTTGTGGCGAACGTGAATGATGTCCGATGAGCCTGACCCACCAATAGGAAATTACTAATCTGTTTATAATGATTTACTGGTTTTTTGTGCTGGCAACAGTGATGGTCAAGTTTTTATACATCACTATCTTAAATATCGTGCATAATACTGGCTGTAGAATACTAATGTACTTCATTTCCTTGACAATGTGGTGTTGAGCCAACTTAATATGATTGTCCAATAACAAACCCGCTCTCTCAACACGAACTTGCTGTTGGCATAATGCAATTTGTGGGAAGCGTGGCAATGCAACAAATACTTTTGCAAGACTATCAATAGAATTGCTCGATAACATAGTAGTAAAAACAAAACTATGAGCTGTGCGCATTTTATTTTTTCATATATTGCTATAAGCCCTGCGAAAACGTACAGAACTTCTACACATTGTGATAACCAGCCTAAAGGTCTTGAGTGTATTCACTACCTATCATACTACATTGCAATATATGCGTGCCACCGTTGAGCAAGATATAGGAAAATCTTATTATGTATTCAGTCGAGCCGTGTTATAATGAGTACTTCATTTGAGATATCATGTTTGAGTTGCAAGATATATGTATATTAAACGGTTTATTTTCTTGCCTTATGTGGTCTTTGAGCTGCATTGCTCTGGCTCATCTTACAGCTAGTACTGATATAAGACTATGTGAAGACAGCTCCAGTTACCAATCCCATTGGCCCAATTGTTCTCATTAAGTGCGTGTGTACATCATTACTCTGTAATGCGCTCTCATAATGCCACGAAGCAGCCAAATGAATTGTAAAATATCAACCTACTGCGCATGTACCACAAACAGCAATGTTTCGTTATTATTTGCCTTACCAGTTATAAATGCGTCAAGTACATCATGCTTCGAGCATTTGATACAAAGCATTACAATACAGGCGTGAGTCAGATTGCACAAATATAAAACATTTTAAACAGACATAGTTGAGTTGAGTCATTTTTATTTGGGTTCCAAGCAGAAAAAACAATTACTTTGCTTACTCATTTGCTAACATCTTCATCAAGGGTCTCTAGGGATATGATACTCCGTGTGATTAAATGCACTGCGATGCAGAACAAATGGTATAAACCGAACGGCAGTCAGATATATTGGGAAGAATCATGTATGATACAAACGAGCTGCATTAGACTAACACAACTGTATAGGCAGTAGCTAACATAGTATACAATTTTCTATAGTTATTCGTTTATGTACGATGGTCCGTCGTCCGCATGTATGAGTTTCAAATGTTTATTTACGAGATGACAGATTGCGAAATACATTTTGAATCTCCCCACCTCCTGAATATTGGCGGCAACGAGCACTCAGACTAACTAACGCCCGTGCTTTATTAATACGTCTCTCAGTTGTTAGTGCAATCCAATCGATATCCGCTCAGACAACATGACAGACATATATAACTCTGAATTTGTGTTTGAATAGCTTGACGTCATTGGCGGCCAATTAAAGTCCTTCATTCCATTGTGTCTCGCTATTAATACTGCAATATAAGAACTGCAGTATCTCGTTTCAAAGCAGCGTCTGTTGCGAATGAACGTATGGCACGCTGTAAACGGCTTGTCATTGTGCATCAATGTTTTTAAGCATGTTTACAATATAAGATGGAAAATGATTAATGACTGCAGTGCCCTAAGCAATATGATGTGATGAAAGCTGTTATTTACAAAGAACATTGCGGCTGATTCATTGCAAGGATGATGGATGGATAAGTTTAGCTTTTTACAGATACTGAACAAAGGCGCAGGCATACAAACTGAATCATGTGGCTGAGATGGCAGGCACACTCACAATCAAGCTTCAGTCTACCACATTCGGCAAAACCGTTCCCATGATCAAAGCTGCGATAGCTGTCATGTCGAGCGATAATGGCCGGGTCGGGTTTCAACAGGAGCATCTATGTTTAAACATGCAAAGTCACATAAAATATCGTTCGTATTTGTTATACTGTTAATTTTGTTCTCGACTTAAATATCCTTATAAAACTACGAAATAGATGATTCTATTACTAAACGAGTGCATCATCAGAAATTGCCACAAAGGGCTCCCTGGGCTCAATGCAAACTGGAACCAGCATGTCTCGCAGGACGTTCTATATTTGTTTTGCTAATCTGAGAGATGTGGTATATTCACAAATACTGTTACTCCATCGACTTGTCAGCCTTTGGTGCAACGATTGATTGATAGGGGTTACAGGTGCTGCTATTGATACCTGTGGCCCCTATCTGTATATGTTTGATTCGGTCGATCAGGATAGGCTTAGATTAAAAATGTTCTTGTTAGATTGTCATAATGAGCCATTCTATGGTAAACCTAGAGGCAATTACCCTTTGACAAGACATTAAATTATGCAACAGCAGAAATCAACCTTTGCTACCAACACGCCAAGGTACACAGCAAAACATTGTTTTTGTTTAGCAAACTCTTGCGATACAAAAAGACTTCTTCCACATATGCCACCATTGTAATTGATTGTTATGAGACACGGTGGGGCAACACACAATCCTTAAAATCTATTCATGCATCCGCATACGCGTGGATGGAAAGCAGCCATTATCTTTTGGAACCAGTGTAACGTCTGGGCGGTTCACTAATGATGGCATGCCAAAGTAACAATATGATATTACTTATTGATATATGTTGATGCAACATGTGTATTCTGAGGCGCATGTTACCCCCGTTTCCCATAAAATTCTGGGTCTAACTAGCAACGGAAGACAACAGTTCGCAACCGAATCATCTATATGGTGGGCTATAATTACTCAAACTAACGCCAGCTGATTGTATTCAGTTTTGTATCTACATATTGGGAAATAGTTTTTGCAAAAATATATGCAGTTGCTATGTTGTATATTGCCGTAACGATGCAGTACGCCACATATATGACTAATGGTTTTTGCCCTGGCAACCATAGTTTCTCAGATGATAAGTCTCAAGAGGTGAACTAATGATATGGTCAAGCAGGACGATTGAGATGGGTATAAACTCGTATAAAGATAGACACACGTAAAGGGGCAAATTCAATATCCGATCAATAACGAAAGCAGGGATTATTGCAAATAAAAAAAAACCTCTCTCCGGTTAAAACAAGGAGCAATTGTGTGGGTCTCTTAATACGCATGTAATGTACCTCATTTGTATAATCTATGCAATCTTGTACTGCTACTTATTTCGTTAACTGACATATAACCCATTTTTGTAAATCATACATCTTATCTAGACCTACTAATAAACCTTGAACATTGATTTGGTCTTTTTTATCACAAATGTACTCAAGACA
This sequence comes from Urechis unicinctus, assembly GCA_034190875.2. Classification (NCBI taxonomy): domain Eukaryota; kingdom Metazoa; phylum Annelida; class Polychaeta; order Xenopneusta; family Urechidae; genus Urechis; species Urechis unicinctus. The sequence continues at coordinate 17,042,464 of CM067354.1, forward strand.
AATACTTCTCCGTGCCCACAAGTCAGTCAATTAATATCAACAAGACGTTCAGTCAGCTGTAAGACAAATGACATCACAATCTACGTTTGCATTAGTGTGACAAATCAGGTAGGTCATCACAAACGCTAGAGTCACGCGTTTAACATGGAAGCTGGCTATGTATTACCAAGGTAAGCACACTATGTCCGACTATGTAATAATCGCTTATTTGTATGGCCTCACATTTGCGAGTTTGCTATGAGTAACCGGAAAGGCAAAAGAAACATGACGGAAATACTTAGGCGCCGCAGCCTCGAATTCATTTACCTGTATGAATATCGGTATAGATATTGTTATTAACAGCCTGTTGCTATCAGCCGCGTTGCACATTATGTACATATCTCTAGCTGTTTATCGCACAGTGTTGGAATGTACAGACATATTACGTGCTGAAACAGTTCACTCGCAACATATTGAAGCTCTAATGGACGAAACAGCTGATATGTGTTGCCCGCTGTCACTGAAAGATGTTTTTGTGTAAGGTGTTAACGCATTACCAATTTGTCAAGGTATGTAGTACATTTATTTATCAATTTGCTCAGGGCCAATATGCAGCAATCACATAAAATACATCAATCGGCTATAAATACAACAGCTATGTTTCATCAATTTTGAACTTAAACATATGCTTCTCTTTACTGACAAGGCGTTGCAATAAGCACATGCCACGAAGTCTTAAATACTGTAAATGTGATATCGCACCGAGAGCCAGGCCAAACAAAAGAAATCGTCTTTTGGGATATGTTTATGTGAATTGTTGATCTTCCAGATTGAACGACCAATCATTTACCATCCAAGTCGGTAGCAGCAGGGCTGGTGAAATGCATAACTGATTAAAATTACTAGTCATATGCGTGAATGCGATATATTGTGAACATACGAACATATATACGCAGATGAATGTACTTAAAGTATCATATTGCGGGAAAACGCAACCGTCCTGTTGATTTAAATATCAAGTGAACCCGATTCAAAAATGTCACAATGATTGCTAAACTACATGCATTCTTTTAAGTTATTAAGTTGGATCTAACGATTTTTTAAAATGAAACTAAATATCTGTTCTGCTTCTGAAATGGTCTGTTTTATAAACCACTCATCGACACAGTGATAATGAAAAACTTCGAAGAAATCCCCACTGAATGATGGGTATACAAGGTAGCTTAACCTGTCTCTATAAAAAATGACTACCCTACCAAGAACCAAAAGCTTTGAAGCCGTACTTACCTTGTATGAAGAATATATGATAGGCTCAAATGATTGATTTGAGACGCTAGTGACAGAATTGGAAACCATACCATAGTATTGAGCCTAACCACTGCAAAGATGTGCCACGCTTTAAGATCTAAAATGTTGAATTCACTTCAGTTCAAAAATCATTTTATATTGTTGGTACACAGGTTGGGGTTCGATACCAAGGTGTGATAACCTGACGGGCTCTTTGTGACTCGGATGTTAATTGGCGGTCCCGGCTCTTAAAGGGGATGCACCCGAACCGCTAGCTCACCAGTACCATGCCATACCATACCAGGGGCGGGGATTTTGCAGCCTGGTCTGCGCAACGATTTGTGCCAAGTGGGCGCTGGCACTTTCAGGGAGCTGCACAAGCTTAAAAATTTTCCTGATCCATCACCATCGCATTATCACCTCGTTGTTGAAAGTGACGCAAAACACAACAATTACCATCACCACTTCTATCAATTATTCCGAAACATTGTTAAAATTAAACGTTTCTCTCATATTATCAATAATCATATGTTATCGTACCTGATATTACTTCGTTTAAAAGTTGTGGTTGTTTTAAAAAAAAATAGGATCTTGACTGGCAACTGACAAGTCTGGAATGTTGGTCAAGCCATGATGCGGTAACACAAATTCCGAGACTTTTTATGGAAGTGCATATTGCCGCCTCAAGTACCTCAACAAGTATACACGGTTAATATGGTGAATGTTCGAATTTTTTTTCGATGCTTTGAATACTACAAACTTGGTAATTCTCACTGGGATTCAAATAGATCTGAAGTTGACAATCAAGTCTTACATTATCTGTAACTATGAACGAGACGACCAAGTGACTTATGGTAGAATGAAGTTTGGATATGCGTGGAAGGAGGATGCATGTAAGTGCCGCGTAATGAATAACCAGCCACTTGCATTATACAACATACTAGACAGGGCAATATTAATAATAGGGACCACACAATTCTAAAGCATATAAAAACAGTCGGATTATGTTTTGGGCACCCAGAAGTCTACATAAGCAATTCAATTTAATCAAAATCAGTCTTGAAACCTCACAACGGAATTAGGCCCTGATTGTGATTATACGTAGTTGATACACATAGATATGTATTACCCTAAATGAATGGCTCTTCGTTTGCAATACATCTATCACCAACAAATCTGAAAATAAATGGAATGATTGTTTGTGCCATTCTGTTTGTGTAGAAGGGATGGGAACGGAATATTACTGAGATTGGTCATATTATTCGCCAAGCTGTGTATATCTTTATTTTTCTATGCATTTCATTGTTCAGCATTACTATAATGATTAATTGTGCACGATGTTATTGTATGACATATCTACGTTTTGAATAGGCGCATTTCATTGACCAATTAATGAAAACTTTCTCATAGCTTAAATAACTAATAACCTTATTGCAGACATGAAAATGACTTAAGGACCGACCTGGGCGATATAACCGCCGTATTGATGATTGTATTGCGCATGGGATGGATTAGGACCGAAATAGGTGATTTGTGACTTTCATCATACACTGGGAGGGAGGGAGGGAGGCTGATATTTCGCAACATTGAGCTGATTTACGAACATTAGAAGTGAACTGTAAATAGGAGGCGATAAGCCCACCGGTAACGTCTGATAAGCTTATCTCTGCTTGTACGGTTGTCTGTCTGCTTATGAATACCTATTGATCAGCATACGTGGTCCAAACTACTTTTTCAATGCGTTTCATCATGTATACGCTTAATGACTAGCCACGTTTTCCACAAAACCTTGCTGCTTGAGATCCTTGTGGCCGGAGATAAATTGTTGTGGGTTAATTAAGGCATTGCGCGACATGTGGACTTTCTCGGAAAACGTCCGGGAGAATAAATCAGCCACCAATTGCAATGCAATATAAACTGTGTCAATTGTTATTGCGTATACTACACTACCCCTTATAGACCCTGCTCCCCCGCTTCACGCGACAGATTTCATTTGATATAATAGATGGCTAGGGGGAATGATGACTACAATTACGAAGCCTTTGTCGTTCTCATTGCACGTTTAGATGAGTAGTGCCATGGAGCATATGTGTCTTTCAGTGAAAGTATTGGCAAAATATTATATGGCAATCTTCTACATACATTGACTAATGCCGACATGTAATATACTTGTTTTTATGCCTTTGCTGTGCTTTGTCAGTGACTTATCGGCGCCACGTCCTAATGAAAACGTGCTTAACGAGCAAGCGTCTAGTACACAATAGGGAATGCAATATTGTACTATGTGAGGATTATAGGGCGACTAAAACCCAGACGTCGTTTTACGAATCCAATGTATCAGACATCAAAGCATGCAGCTTTCCGATCCATTATCAAAAACGTGAATGTTTTGAGCCAATGCCCATGAATCACCTGATTCAATAACACCGACCTAAAACAGAAGTACAGCAAAAGCCACAATGAGTAATAAGATTCACTGTTTATTACGCAGAGTCACATCTGAGGTAAGGCAGCTAAGCTTTTCCGAAAGCGAATGGATGTAGACCTCATATGCAATTCCGCTGGGAGGGAAGAGCTATATCTTAAGGTTCTCTTGTATATAATTCCAAGGCACTGAATTAGCTTTCATCCGGTGCAACAGCAGGGACAAGTTACATGCATAATATTAACCAACCAATTTCGAATCTCTGAAATAAGATGGTTGATGTTACAGCCCAGGGCTGTCTTGTGGTTATTTGATATTTTGGGAAGCGCCAAAAATTAGCACAAAGATCACTTTGTGTGCCTATTATAAACCTACCAATGCAAATCATTTGACAATGCAATGTGGAATTTCAACGGGCACATGGAAATTGTAATCTAATGTTGCCACTGCTGTGCAAGCACTGTTTGATACGGGAAAGGTCGACCTCTATACAGCGATTCCATTATCTTAGTTTCGTGATTTGGTTAAATGAAATATAATCAGCTTGAATAATATTCCGTTATCTGCATGATTCATGTCAGTTATATACGAATTCATTAATGGCAACTACCATGTGCATGTTTATGCTCATATGGACGGCAACTTCGATTATTTAAGTAACTTATGACATGTGACCTATATTCCGAAAAATACTGTAGTTAACAAATGTATTAGGTATGAGACATGCATGAGTTATACCATATGGGATGCTGGGACCATATCAGCTTGATTAATCAGGCTGTTGTAGATGATTCTTACATTAAATCGTTATCTTTCTCTTCGTACATTTCCCATGAATTTCATACATAGTCAAATGCAATCAACAGTGAATTGTCATTCTCTTACCGATGATGTTGAAACTGTCCCACATCTGCAAGAACATTAACAGTAAACTCATGAACTTGGGTCTTATTGTAGGTTGATTACTTTAACATAACAATCATGCAGCCCATACAGATCTGTATGTTGTTGTTCTTCTAATACAATAAATGTTATTTTCTTAAATGTAAGAACTTTTATTATTTTATCACATCATGTTTCGCACGTTTGGTTAAGCTTATCAATTGAATGCAATATCTAGTTATCGAGTTGGTTGGTGTGCTAAGTTGACGAAACGAATGATACAATTTAATCACAATATTACGCGTAAAGAGTACACGCTAATAAAACCATGTATTGCATGCCGAATGATATGTAGTAAACCGTGTTTGTGTTGATATTATGAAAATAACCGACATAACAACTGGTATTGATGCTTCATATCATATCTTTTTCCTTCAAATATTCAATGCAATGAAGTTGCATAAAACTCACCCAGCATAAGCAAATAACGGAAAAACACAACAGCTTATCGTCCTTTGATGCTTACTAAAGGTATTATGCTGCAGTTATCCATATCTCAGCTCGCATATGTTATTTCAACATATCCAATTCTCAGTGTTATACTGCAAAGTAAACAGCTGCATGACATGTTTTATGGACCCATTCAGACTCGCACAAAAATAAATTTTGATGCTAAAATCTCATAATGTCACAATGATATTGGTGATTAGTTTCATCATCCACTTATTTGTTTTACTGCATTAAATAATTACAATCGTAGACTAGTAAATACATTTGTGCAATACTAAATACAGAAACATATACAATAACTTTAAAACACAACTAGAACAAAAACAGTATCCAACGTTGCTAAGATTAATCCATTGGCATATCAAATATCTTTGAAAGGCATGCCTGATCTCACCTAGCTTCCATATTGTTTACTTTTGTGCATATTTTGTGTATGTTTTACATGTTTTTATTCTCCGTATCTTGCCGTTTTCCCTCTGCTTGATATCATAGTTACTCATCTCGCATACATTTGAGGAGGCCATTACAGAAATTAGCCTATCGCATCTTATTTGTAAGTTAATCGATATTACACATCAGGCGTTTACGAGTTATACCCTCAACAAGCATCATGTACCATCACTATGAATAGGACAAGTAATCATACTGATCTTTGACGAGGTCAAGGTGCAATTTCATTACCGAATTGAGCGTTTGGATGTCCGAGACAGACAATGGTGTAATGCCAATATACAGCTGAGTAACTATATTTTGTTGAGTCATTGATGACAATAATGTATGCTGTATGCCTTAATCGTAAAGTTAGAATATGTCTGCCGTCTGCGAAAACATCTAACATGATCACCAGCCCACTTTAGTGTATGTATGTATATATATATATATATATTGCTAACTTTCAGTAACAAATAGGCTCTTGATAAATCTTATATAAAACTAGTATGCGGCTTGAATAACAGTTTCATGGACACATCATTCAAATATTACAATCGTTAAACAATTGTTGCAGTCGGACTCTTTATGCTAAAACTGTTGGTTATTTACAACATCCCAAACTGAATATGCGTGCCCAACATCATTCAAACATATTCACATGAAATGTCTATCAGTTTTGCCTTGGACGATCTAGGGGAGGTTTACGAGAAATTAACTGATCAACGGTTGTTATATATAACTTAATAAGTGACATTAGTTCATAGGTAAGCTTTAAATAGTCTAACCTATATAGAGAAAACAGTGAATGATATAATAGCAGAATGTATCGTATTATTAACATGCCTTTGTGCAGGGTGCACCTGTTTATTTTGACAGATGCACTTAAGGGAAACAGAAATATTACAGCTGTTGCCGACCGCGTATCATATTGAGAACGCAGGCATAGAACGGCAGCTTCTATATCTGACAAAACATTCCCCTAGGCAGTTAACCATGGGATACCAACACGGCAATTGTAGAACATAATGCCAGAATTATTGGATAATACTGCAAATGTTCAAAATCGAAAGATGTTTGCGACGGAAAACATTGCTTAACATAATTTCATCAATGTGTATATACGTTCTTGCTGTGGTATCCAAGCAAGACACCATTCATTACAAGCGCAGCGCTTCCAGCGATGTTAATGCATTATTTACCAGTGAACTAATACTCCACAGGTAGATCTTGCAGCACATCAATTTTCATGAATGTCCATTACTTTGAAAGTTATCACAGCATTTGCGCACCTAGATTTTGTCGAAATAATCTGCCCTAGGTATTCAACAAAATTTTTCATGATCATTACATACACGAGATGTGTGTGCATATTAACGGCTCGCCTGTTAATCTACAAATGTGTGCTGACTCATGTCGAGCTTACCGGTGAAGTCTGACAGGCTTATTGCTGCCTGCCTCGCTCAATGTTTTCTTATCTTTGCGTGTCGACCTGCATGCATGCTCTTTGAGATCAAGGTGCAAGCTCACAAGCTAATGTATCAATGTGATTTTATCGTGAAGACGCTAAATGCCAAGCTGCGTATGCTACAAAGCTTCTCTGCTTTGTGGGGCCAGGTAGATGCGTGTGGATGTAAGTCATTTGTTAAGGAACTACTCATGTACTCTTGCATATGATACAGCAGATAGGAAAGTGCAGAAATCAATCACCTTGATATAGAACATAAGATAAGAGCGATTTGCTGCTATCATATATGGCGCGTAGTAATGTGAATACCAGGCAAGCGCATATACAGTTAATAGTTCATGAGCTTACTCGAAAACCTACCATTACAATGCTTGATAAGATCACATATTAATTTGGCATATATACCGCCGCCATTCTTACCTAATTGCTTTTCCTACAATAGTTAGCCAAAAGTGAACTTGTCTCTTAATGCAAAGAAATGCAAATTATATTGTGTTTAACGCAAGCACGCATTTAACGTACAATTATTTAGTTGATGCTCCAAATATATCATTCTCTCTCTTGTCACGTGACGAAAATGAAATGTTTTTTTTTTGCAGCTGGTTATGTAAGCATGGGAGGTGGGTGATATAACATGGTCTGCAGTCTCGCGGATACAGTATACGTCACACTTGTGCTCCTGAGAGTGGGGCCCCGTCACCATTATGATCATGTATTGTCTTTGGTGAACATCTTGAATTGCTATTTATTATAAATATGACTTTATCATTGTTCAGGCCAATAGCAGCAATATGTGTTCAAAATTAAATTCTAGAACACAACCAAATAGCACATAGAAATGGCACTTTATCAGTAATGTGAGAAGGTCTTGATGTAGCACAGCGTTAAAACGCACGGTGATTCTTGTTCAATCCCTTCTTATCTATACTTATCAACCTGATAACAAAGAACCCAGCCATTTGAGCTCTTGGGGCGATTTGTATATATACAGTACGTAGTAGTTAATTTCTAGACTGAAAGGAAAAGCTTATCGACATGTTGCTGTAGGATAAACGTACTATTGTGTCAGTGGCCATGGTTGACACCTCAATCAATACAATATGATATGCACAATACAAATAATTATCTGACGCAAATGTGTTCCGCATAATGCCTAACTATACAGACTACAAGACTAGACAGGAAAGCATCTAAGCAGGTAATCAGTCAAGATCAGCATTATAACAAAGCAACGAGAGCAACGATGGATCTGGTGCGAGATCTGGCGAATCATTAAAGGGTATACAATTCTCTGTTTAGTCAGCTTTCTCGAATCCCTTCACTATAACCGATGATACATCGGTTTGTTAATGTTACATGAGTCTGACGCGTCTTACAGCTGTTCGTTCAGGTGGTGTGTAAAGTGATAGCAAGGGTCCGAATGCGTTGTAACCAATTCAGCCAGTCGTTAATGCCATCAATCTATGCATTTGTTTAATAGGCACTAAAACAACCCAATTGCTGGTAAGTGTCTTTGGGCAAGTATTGTCGTGCTGAAATCGATTAATACCACTTGATTTGAGATCGACTACTCACTACTGCGCTCATTGCTTCACCAAAGGTGAAAAGGATAAATTGCGTTTATAATTAGGTTGGTTGGAAATGAGATTACTCCATATAAACCACATGTATCATGATACGCATTTCGATGAATTACTAAGCAGTTACGAAACAAGCGTGCAATATATTTCCATTGTGCGTTCCAGTTCACTTGTACAAGTTCCATGGATTCATTGATAAATCATAAGATAAGTTCGCCGGTCGATAATATGGTTAATATATTGGATTGTTTTAGATTGGTTACTGCAATAAGCTCGTTGAAATCCGCTTATGGCAGCTGGTTGGGAAAAAGGAGTCCCTCTGATACGCTCATGAATATTGAATAGCTATCAATGGACTGCGAATAGGTTGGTTGGTTATTGGGTTTTTATTCATATAGACAAATATACTACGATATGCATGTGGTTGAATGACGGAACAGTTCATGAACAATCTTACCGTATATTCGTGACTTTACGTTCTGATTTTGATCAGCGATAGGTGATACTCGTTATAAATGTGCACCGTATGGAGATATCGATAGATGGCATATTTCGCCAGTGTTAATTCGTAACAGGATTTGCTGTGGGTGCATGGGATAATTTATAGGGCACCCATGTGCTCTAATTAGCATCAACGGGTAAGATATCGTGACGGACAACGTTCCATGACTCAATCGAAGATTCTTTGTTTTGTTCAGTATATGTTTTCAGCAGTCGGTCAAGCAGGTCTTAGGTGACAATATTTATTGTTAATATGGTAGTTGAGATATAGCTGGGCGCAATCGCCAATAGTTCATTATCTAATTATCTATGTATTTTGTTGCTAAAAGTACATTGTGATGATTGTAATTAGTTTGGAATCCATATAAATAGCCATAGTATCGCCAATCACGTTTTCAGTTACTTTGCTGCACATGTATGACTAACTGTTGCCTCCATGCACGTTATAGGCCTCTAGTGGTTGAACTGATAACGTGTGACATTTACAAAGGCTCACTCACAACAGAAGAATATTGGCGTGGTTATGAGCTCGTATAAATATTAATGCATGCGAGGTAGGATGTGTGTGAGTCTTAAAGGGACAACCAAAAATCCGCTTATGATCAGCATGATTACAATAGTCCAGCTTCGCTTAATCACAGGATTCGTTACATCAATTCAATGCGCTCATGGGACGTGCTCGAGATCAATGGAACAGTGAATTTACATTAAGTGTTTTACTTTCAAATTCATGGCCTAAAATGATTCACCAGATATGATCACCGATGCATCGAAACACAAAATCCATTTATAATTATGCGTGTGATTGCGTTACGGATGTTGGACATTTTGTATACATTAATCAAGTGTTTTACTTTCAGTGAGGCTGGATGGTCAGAAAGCTGCGAATTCAAATCCGCTTATGATACAGTTTAACTGAATACGACTTTGCAATGTGAATCGGAGCATTATCAAATTTGTATCATAACCGAGTACAAGTCACAAGCATGTCAACGCGATGTATTTGGTTTGTTTAGGCACTGTTAGCGGATCTTTACACACAAGAAAAAATATAAAGCACTCATGTATTGGGCCAATCATCAAAACATCTTACTGATACCTCATTTCTGTCGTATTTAAAGTCGTTGTAGAGCTAACTAATAATAAATATGCTCCATGCAAAGTGTTAAATACTTCATTTGGCCCTGCCAGTGTGCACAATCCGTTTTTGTGAGACAGTGCCACATCATTTGTCTCACCAAAACGGATTGTGCACACTGCGGAAGACATGCGCTTCAAATAGCTCTACCGCATCCGCAACCAATTTCTTTGTCTTAATCGTCGCGTACAGTGATGGCCCAGACCAAAGTTAACGTGGTCACAGCTTGACTAGCATTGTCTGTCTATTATACGCTAACCATATACAATGACCCGATTTACAACGAATATGATATAGTCGGAATGTTATTGCACGTAAGAACAGAATAATGGAGGGAATGATGCATTTTTAAACGATGAGGTCAATGGAGTATGGTTTATCTGGAAGTGACACTTGGTATATAAGACTGGATAGACACATTGATTTATCAATGTATGCATATTGAGTGCGCAACTGCGGCCGATAAGAAGTCATACTCACTAGTGATCATGGTAGCAAATTAATCTTAGATGTGATGATGTTAAGCACCAATAATCTGTGATGAGATCTATATATCACTGCTTTGGTCACTTGACGTCACATTTAAATCCGGCTAGCAATCAATGTTTGCAATAGGCTACTATGATTATTATTGGAACAGCTCATTAGTTTCAACTGATATCAATATTCCACTCGTGCGTTAATTATTTACTGAGTACTAAAATGGTTATGCATTTCAAACATGCCTTCGAAAGCCGTTAAAATATCTGACGCGGATTACGAAACAGAATAGTTTAATAGAGCATGATGTGCCATAGACACCCATTGTGAGAGCAATTGCATGTAATGTGAGTGGTATTTCATGTACAGCAGATCATTGGTTTTTAACGAATATATATTTTGTTCGTCTTTGCTCTGGCTTAATAATATTTCCTGTGTATAACAATATTCATAAAAGGCTGTTACCGTACGTAATAATTAGATTTAGATGTAATACATACTGAGGTTTAATGCAGATTGATTTATGCTGATTTGTCAAAGTCCATTTAATCCTCAATGTAGCCACAGCAAATAACCAACTACAAAAGAAGAATCCAATTACTCTCGCTCTCAGTAACATACCCTTCTGACGCATGCCATGAAAGCATAATCTCTCCTGGATTACATCACAGCGATGACCCAATGGGCCTGTGTTAAAGGGATAGTCTAATTTGATTCTGCTCTAACTACAAATGCGAAGGGCCCATTAGGCTGATGCAGTAGCCAAAGGCTCAAATCAATCATTTGATATGCCTGGAATTATGTTTGTGTGTTCCCACGTTTTTTTACATTCACATTTTTTACATTCACGGTTCTTCTGAAGGGCAGTCCGTAATATATCACATATCGATGTTTCATGATATATAAATATATATTAATATAGATATACATATATATGTATATACATATAAATATATATATATATACATATACATATATATGTATATATATATGTATATATATATATATATATATATATCCATATAAACGCATATATATATATAAATATATATATATCTATATATATATATATATATATATATCTCTATGTATATATCTCTCTCTATCTATATATATATCTATATATCTCTAAATCTATATCTCTCTATATATTCTTATATATATCTAAAAACGGATGTAGTGTTATATATGTTGTTTAAGGAATATATTGTGTGGAACCAATATGTTGTGAATCTGAACATTAATCGCCAATTTCGGTTCTCAAAAGCGGTTCTCATATTCACCTTGAGCGTACACGTCATTAGATACAAGCAATTTCCAACGCAAAACGCCATGCAGGCTTAGATAGCAGCAAAGCTGCGGTATTGCGTCATATATAATTACCGACAGCGCCTCTACGGCTTAGCAGCAGATATAGGTAACTCGAGCAAGTCTGTCATATGCACTAAACACCTCATATACAACCAAGTTTATTGGCGGTCGGTGCAATATGTCCGATGTGGATGTGCTTGACACACAATAAGATGACTGACATCTATGTCATATATTACCTTACCACGTGAATATATGTAGATGCCGTTATAACACACCAACCTCTAATCACCTAGAAGGTTTGCAATATGACCTCATCGTAAGACTGCTCTTTCTGCTACATGTGCGTATTGCGTAGTCCAGCTGTCGCTTCCAGCAACTTGAACCTGCATAGTTTTCGAAATGTTATGGTATAATTGGGAACGATTACCGGATTAAAAGGTTAAACCGATGTTGGTTCCGCAAGTAAAAACAGTTCAGGGTGTTTACGCACACAGCTTAGTCCTTTGTATCAGTTACCAGGAATGTATGACGGAATGAGTTCCGGGCTGTGATGGATGTTCTTTCACCGTGTTTAATGCTGCCGTGTTATTTTCCCAGGTTTGCATACCGGTTTACCAACGTATTTTAGCTGAGTCAGCAATATTGCATTATCTCTTGCGGTGTGTCGACTCATCGCTGAGAGCAAGCCATGTAAGAATTAAAGGATATAAAGATACCTCAGGCAACACGAGCAGGTGCGCACCATGCCTTCTGTCTGTGTTAGAGACATTCAATCGATTTATTAAACATCTTACCCAGCCTGAGTCCATTTGTTAATTAGCGTTTCCAGGATTTCTATTTCCTTATCCTTGTGAGACTCTACCATGCTTTATAAGTGGCCTGGAATATGCTTCATGGAAACTTCTGAGCAAGGCCACGATAAAAGGTTTACTGTTGCCACTATGCTTGAAAAGGTGATGGAAACCAAATAACTGTCCAACATCTGGTAGATGCGATTGTTCAGGGCGTGACTCTAAGGGAAGCAGCCATGTAATGTATTAGTCAGAGTGTCTATTAATAAGCTATTTGATGTCTATATATGCATTGTGTTGTGCGGGTCACGATCAAACGCCAGATGCCCAATGCTGTGGATTGTCTTTCATCATTTATTCGACATTGCACAATATAACACACGCTCGCCTGGCTTCGATAAACATACGTACCCAAAAGAATATATTGAAGTCAGTACCCATAATTGAGTAAATACAAAAGACTGGCTTCTTATGGCAAATTCGCTCGGGCAATGTTTACCGGCAATATTATGCAATGTTATCTTTATAAATCTAGTGTTTTCATAAATGGTTGGATTGCACTGTAAGCTTGGTCTTGGCATATAGTGTTTACAGACTATTTGTAGCAACACATCAATAGAGCCCGATATCAACAATGGATGTGCCACCACTTCCAGTTATTTTATTTATACTGGTCAGTGTGGAAAAGAATTGACACATTAATGGCGACGCAAAGTGCTGTTTGTTTTGAAGGATCCAATAATACAAATAAACGTCCTGCGCATCCCAAACCAAACTCCCACGAGTGCGCATTGCGTGTATGTGCGTGGCAAAATATTATCTACAAGTAAAGGCATTCGGTTTTGATTGGATAGTGTATACTGCCTCAATTTCGATGAAGTGCCGAAATCGATCCGCTGAGCCGTTCCCATAGATTATCCGCGGTTCCTCAATGTATGATTCGTAAACGATATATAAGCCAGTAATCTAATTTTGGACACTACTAAGATATAACGACCGAATATGGGTCACTCTGAATTCCTCGTGTTTGCATGCAATTTGTCAGTATCATCATATTTGTTCTCTGAACGTTTTTTATCCCTGGTGTACATATCTTACACTGCATACTCATCTGGTTGCGACTTTTGCGTGGTTTGCATAGACGAGCCTGTGATTATCAACTACAGGATACGGGGTTTTGTTGTCCGGTTGATTCCTGCGGTAGTTATTGATATATCATAAATTTATATAGGATGCATAAATCTCCATCCGACGATTATGCCAAACAAAAATTTAAGCTAGCGTTCAGTTGGTATTGAATCGCCCACCGTAAACTGCATACTTCTTTGCATATCGCCGCATGTAACGGCGTGGCGAGATACTTGCAAGGTCATAAATAATATATATATATACATATATATATATATATATATATATATATATATATATATCTATATATATATATATATATATATATATATATATATATATATAGATATACATATATATATATACACACACACTATATATATATAGTAGAGATATATTTATACACACACACATATGATATATATATATATATATATGGATTATATATATATATATGTATATACACTTTGTAATTAATATATATATATACACATATAGATATATATATTACATATATATATATATATATACATACACTTTGTAATTATATATATATATATACATATATATCTATATTATATTTACATATATACATATATATACCATATGTATGTATATATATATATATAAATATATATATATATATATAGATATATATAGTGTCTGTGTGTGGAATGGTAAACCCCTAGAACATATTACAGCCATCAATAGTTAGAGTTAAGAAACATTTTTTCCTTTGTAATGGTGGCATTAAGCCTAAGTTACCTTCACTCTAAGATGAATATCGTTTTTTGGCAATGGCTAACGAATATTGTCTTTAGAGACCTGGTGGATCATGGATATGTCTATGGGGGATAGACATCCTTGTAGGTGAACCTCACTATCAGTGCCATGTGACATGCGGCAGTTTACTCTTACGTGAGACTGATGGTTTCATGTACAGACGAGTTGATAGTGTTGTGTATTGACATTACTTTTTTGTCATAACAGCACAAATATGGTGCGTCATAGTTTGTTAAGCTTAACTTGATTATATGTCAGCTTTGTCGACGTGAATATGTGACCGCCATTTCGTCTCCGTCTATAACATGTTGATCAATTTGCATACCTAGGTACCTAGGTGTTATTAGATCCATGGGTTGATTTGAATGAGAATAACGATTGGTGCTTATTTTAATATCACCACCGATCTCTAAAACTTACCGATGAAGCGATGTTATATCTGCTTGTCGTTGGCGCGACCAAAATATAAAGTGACGGTGAATATCAGTCTATGTTGATGGGTCACTAGTTAATGAATGGTACAAGCAGAACCAAATGAATTAACAAACTCAGATGGCATACGATTGGTCATCTATGCTGTTATGTCCTATGTCAGCTGATCTTAGTGATACACGATCATTAATTAAATCTAGCTGCTGTCAGATTAGCGGTTGGGTTCTCGGACACCAACCATGTCGGGATATTCGAACTCGGTCGTTGCACGTATTTCATTTTGATCAACACGGCTGGGATCATGTCCAAGTCAATGTTGTGGGAAATGCAGAATTTTGGCTGAATACGAGGGTGGGGAGGGGGGGGGGGGGGGCTAAAAAAGCTTAGTCATAAACACGGCGATGTCGATCCATGACACCCAGGAACACACTAGTAGACACGTCATACATTCCCACTAGGTGATATAAGGGAATCAACAGTGTGCGTATACGACGAAAGCGTTCCGCGTTTTCTAACCAATATGAATGATCGGCAGGTACGCTCTCACTACAAACAAGCGCTGGACCATGCAAGATGTTGAGCTGTGGGTGCTCAGCTTGTCGCAGTCTTGCTATCGCTGCATAGTTTTTGTATCTGCTTTTACTCACATTCAAAAGTACCTTCCTTACTGTTGCCAAATTGTGATACTCTTCCCACCTTATGTTATCGTGCTATAGGAACTGATTGTGCGACACTGCCTAATACGCATGTTAAAGGCATAATCAATAAGCCCTTATAAATAAGAATGTGACAGACACTCTAGTATAAAGTCTTCGTAAGTGTCACAGATCATGATATATGATTATTGGCTTGGCGACGTGGCATCTTGTTTTCTAAAAATGGAGTACAGCTACGGCTCATAAAGACGTTTGGCTTTATCGCGTAAATCAGTGTATATAGTGAAACCAAAGCGTAATACAAGTTGAGACTTTATCATTGCACTTTCCGCAGACTTCAATATATTTTGTTACGTATTACAAGCGTAATCGATTTACCACCTGATTGCGGATACCGCAATTGCGCAACCACAAAGTGAGAGCTAACCGCTATGATACAGATGCTGGTGGACAGGGATGAGGAGAGGGATGAGGAGAGGGCTGATCGAGTAATAGGACCATAGATAACTTTACAATGGCTACATATGTGTTGTAATAACAATTTAAGAACAAAAATAAATACAAGACTGCATCTGAACAAGTGTCTAGTGCATTTCACAACACATTATATGAATGCTGCGTATGTCTGCATTATGCGACCAGGTACGGATCCGTTGCGGATAAAGCAAGATATGTTCACTCACCGAACCTCACTAAAGGATAACAGGTTATCTGTCCAGTGCCGGTTGATAGATGGAGAGCAGATGTACCAATAATTGTGAGTATTAAGTGTGTCGCCGCAATGATAATACTTGCTAAATCGCCAATTATGAGAACGCTTCTCTCTCTTGTCATATAGCTACACCCCTGCATGTTGTTTCTCATTGGCATTTTCACTTTACAATACTTGCTCTTATGAAGCGCAGTATTAATTCTACAAAGCTTGCCGTCGTTTAAGCTAATCATCGCAGCAGTCCATCTTGCACTATTGTCAGTCAGAAATTGAACGCACTTGATCCAATCTATCAATGGATAACATTATAGCAATGTCAATTGCATCGGAGCAAAGGCTTTGTTGATTTGTATTAATGCAATTCAATTTCGAACAGTTGGGCAGGTGTCCATCTTCTAGATACGGCGGCTATTTGAAATAGGTATTATAGGACAAAACAACTGATTCTCCAATACAAGCCAAGCTTCCGACTCTCTTTAGCTATCCTACTTGCCGCCTTACAGTTATTTAATTGAGTGGTATAGTTTAATTCCCAAGTCTGTTGATGCCTTGCTGCCATCAGTCAGTTTTATTGAGCTTGTACAGGCAGCAGCAGTTGTTATTCAGCCTCGAATATGGTACGCAAGTGGCAAGGGATTATGAGATATTTTTATAGTTGATATCAACGATCCGGATACTATTGGTTTATCTGAGCAATGCATGTTCAATGAATACAGAACGCTTACCACTACGCCGTAGCCATCAAAAAGAGTGCTTTTGAAGAGAACGCGCCATTCAAAGAACAGATCAACGTAAATCCGTCTTGTAAGGCATTCAGGGTAGATTACATGGTTTCCCTGTGGCCAAACGACAAGGCATCCTGCTACTGATATTACAGCGAGTAGTATCCCATGAGCATTGCATAGTTTGGTATCGAAATTCATTATTAGGACACGTGACTAAGACCGACGTCACGCAACTTAGCGGTATATTTTGACAGGAGAAAGCCGCTCTTGTGCAATTTGTTTGTCCGACATTGCTCTGACACGACTCTGAAAGTATAGATTTGTTCGTAACACAGGGCGCCGTCGACAAAGCAAGCCAACGAGGGACGTCTATTATGGTGCATATATTAGATGAATACCACACGACATGTCGTGCAGCCTCCAATATAAGGAGGCAATGAATAATTGAACATGGGAATGAGCGTATGATATACCTGAATCGTTGACGAAGAGCATTTTCAACATACTCCTGCGCCATGGATGTCGTCAATAGCTAAGGCGCTCGGGCATAAGTACGATGAGATAACACATAAGTAATGCACATTGCTTGTAGATTATATAAGTTCACAAAGTGATCGGTACTCTAATTTTGGACATTTCCCAAAAAATATCGTATAACCACGTGATCAATAGTCATGGGCTGTGATATCAACCATTTTATTTCAGAGATTCAAAATTTGTTGGTTAATATACTGCAATTTTCTGCTGTTGTACTGAATTAAAACGAATTCATTGCCTTGGGATTATATGCAAAAACCGTTGATATATGGTGCATAATATCTTCTCTCCCAGCAGAATGGCATATGTTGTCTACTCTGATTCGCTTGTGGGGAATCCTTGCTGCCTCATCTTATATGTTACTCTGTGTAATATACAGTGAATCGCATTGCTCATGGTTTATTTATTTCCGCCTTATTGAATTAGGAGATTTTCCGTTGTTGGCACAACATTTCGCCACGTTATTCCATTCACTGCAGCCGAGCAATATTCGTTTCCAAGAATTCTAGCACATGCAGGTCCCTTGTATTTGCCCTATTTCTTCGAACCCTCATGTCTGTCATAGAAGTGCAGGCAATTTGTCATCAGTTGCTTGCTTAAATGGGGAAAAAATATCTATTTATCAGGGACTTAACCTGCCTGCCAGACCTCGTATTGCCTCATAAACGGATCGCGGAATTATGATATAAATGTTTCCTTGTGGGACGCACATTGTGTGCCGGCGAGCATGTACTTTTTGGAATTATTGTGTGTGTGTAGACTAAAGAGGGCAAGTCCGTGTGTCTTTTATGATTACATTTGCAAATATAGCGGTATACCAGCATACGTTTGTAAATAATAGATCAGAAAGCTGCGGCTTTGATATCAGATATAAATCCAGTCGAACTCTTTCCCCATACTTCACGTAGATTATTCGACCTCATTGAGAACGCCTACACGCAAGATGAGAACTAATTAGCAGCATAACTCATCCGCTGCCCTTCTGTGCAATGCATAACGTTTTCGATTATATTCATGCCAATTATAATCGGTATAACAGAGCGATGCACTGTGCGTCATAAAATAGAATGATATATATATATATGATTAGTATATAGCTTACGGTAAAACATAGCATAAGGAATGGGCCAATATATCAAGCTCACCAGAATGTATGCTAGAGTGCCGTTGCCTCTGGGATTAATGCGGGCGTACTCTCGAGCTGAACAATTTTTCGAAAATGTTGATGTTGTACACATCGTGAATCAGCCCTTTCGAGCCGAACCGACGGCAACCGCTATAACATCCATTATTTTCCGACACCACGTCAACACATAGGCAGGACGGGCTCGAAAATTGCATAGCTCTTACAAGCTAGGCCGTGGGCTTATATACTTCTATAATGTTGCAGTTAGACGGCAATAAATATGATCCACGAGGCATACTACACCTGGGGGTGGTTTCTCACTTGCAAGCAATTCAATCTTTATTGAATTATGTGCGTTGATGGATAATCATCTGCTGAATCGTTCCGCCAAGCTTGCATTGATCGAGATTAAAAGCGCTTCTTTTATATATATATATATATATAGAGATATATATATATAGATATATATATATATATAGATATATATAGAGAGATAGAGATATATATATAGATATAGATATATATATCTCTATATATAGATATATATTTATATATGTATCTATATAAATATGTATATATATATATATCTGTATGTATCTATATATAGATCTAGATATCTATCTATATATATATATATATATATATATATATATATATATATATATATATATATATATATATATATCTATATATATATTGCATACCAGATCAGAAGGGTATAATTAAGCTCAAGTGCAGAGAATTCAGAAGGGTACACTTTTGCATCAACATCCTGCATCATGTTGAGAAGCTGTCATACACGATTAGTTAAAAGTTGGTCTTTGTGCTCTGTTTGTGCAACGTAAACTGTCATAAGTTTCTTTTCAAGAGCGATAATGCCATGTAACCTGATTAACGTATCTCCAGAACATGTATTAGAGCAGTCTTTTGTCAGTGTTTGTTACACTAATAAAGCATTCACTAAATGTAACCGCCATTAACAAAAACAGAATGAGCGATTAGACGGGTCTTTTAGGGATGTTCTGGAACCTCATGTTGCATCTGAACAATCTTGTGCTTGATGGCTTCATAACTGATACGGCTGCGGCAACAAAAACTAACTTGGCATGCTGATGAGCCTCGATTGATTACCTGCAGATCTACATCGACCTGCTATTAGTTTCATCTCGGCTGAGTATAGAATTCGCAATTTTGGCCTTTTTACCTTGAAACAACCTTGGTTGTTTGAGGTACATATGCAATAGTATAGCCTTTTTCCAATGTATTTATCGCGGTAGTATTTGTTTTGCAGTTCTGAATTGAATCACGTTTATACTCTATCTTTACCCCATATGCCAACGCGAAAACAATCCCTCGATTGATTTATGGAACATTGTCCGTCATAATATGTTAGCTGAACACATTAAAATGATTAAAAACGCATTGCATGAAGCAGACACAGCCCAGACCTCAAATTGGCGTGGCCCAGATGCGGCGTCATCAATGACCTGAACGAACTGTTCATAGTCACTATGTGGGCCATCACTTGTGCGAAGTATGTCTCTTATTCTTTGGTGTATAATGGCACGAGAGTAAGTAGATGCTTTTTTTTGCTGCCGCCATGATTGTTATCATGGTTATAGACAATAATAAATGCTTGATGCACGCTAGACGTGGCATAAATACTGCGTTCGTCGTTTGTTTCAATGAAACGCATGATTACAAATCAACCCCAGTGTTGATTATCGACGAGTTCTTCATCACAAAGGTCGATATGCATCAGTAATGAGGGACTGAATACGAATTGCAAAGAGCCTTCGCAGAACTCCATAATATGTATTTTCCCCCTGGAATCATATCAACAGAAAATATGC
The DNA here is from genome assembly GCA_034190875.2 of Urechis unicinctus. Taxonomy (NCBI): domain Eukaryota; kingdom Metazoa; phylum Annelida; class Polychaeta; order Xenopneusta; family Urechidae; genus Urechis; species Urechis unicinctus. Next base: position 17,063,200 of record CM067354.1, read on the forward strand.
GCGTCTCCGACTTGATGCGATATAACATGAGCATGTTATTTTACTGCAGAAGGCGTTATGATGATCTATCGCCATCTGGTGTGTCATATCATTTGAACACATGGACGCGAAAACGACGGGGAAAATTGACAGGAGTCTCTGTGTACCTAATATTACAGACTCAAGCCCTCATAACAAACCCACCACCTCTGGCCGTTCATTATCAAGTGATGAAATGCGTAGTTGAAGTGAGGCATTATGTACCATGTGTTATTGCTTGCGTGTGTTGTTCAATTCATATTGTATTGATTGTGGTGTTTACCAAAGCAACATTACTTTTTTTCTGCAGCAATATATTTTAATCTTCTTCACCAATTTGGGGTCAATCGTGTTCTGGTGCAAGAAATGTTTTACTTGCTGTATTATTATATTATTTCAATTGAGGTGTGATTTATTATTCAATGGATTATCTCACTGACATATTTATGTTAAATACGAATGCTAATTGAACTCATCTTCTCCATGCAATATATTTGGCCTAAACAAAATCAATGCCATGACGTTTGATTAATGTAGTTGAGGCCAACAACCTTGCATAGCATGATAACATTGGTTCGTCATCTAACCAGCTGTGGCCACTTCAATTAACTGTTCGGTCACTTCAAAAACCTTTAGTTAGCCAATTCACATGATTAATACATCCCATGCTACGTTCCTCACAACGTCACTACAGTATGTAAAAGCTTAATTGCCGTGGTAATAGATTAGAAAGACAAATCAGGCCATTGTATATGGACTGCGCATATTGGACTGACAATGCTGTCAAACTGTGACCGCGTGAACTTTGGTCGGGGCCATCACTGGATGCGATGCCAGAAACAAAGATATAGGTTTCGAATGCGGTAGATGTGTTCGTTTTTCTTTTTCACTCAACACAATCTGCAAACTCAAAATGCGATAAAGCACCAGTAATTGTTAATCCATACCAGTTTATCCTCAGCTATGGTGAGACAAATGTTGTATAACTGGGGGCAGACATGAATGATTTAGTTCACACTTTTCATGCAACATAGGTGTAATAAAGTAGCTCTAAAACGGCTTTAAATGCAAAATTTGTAAGCGGTTATGACGACTGATCCAATACATTAATGCAGTTTATTTTGCCTTGTTTCTAAACATCCGCAAACAGTTCATAAACAAAGCAAATACATCACATTGACATGTTTGTGATGTTTTTGCCGGTTATGATAGGTATCAATAATGCTCCTACTCACATTACAAACGCTTATTCGGTTAAACTGTAACATAAGCGGATTTAAATATTTCTTTCCGCAGCCGTCTGACCGTTTACAGTGGCATCCTGCTGGACAAAGAGTGACTAGAATTTAGACCATTTTGTCATGGTTTATCGATAATAGCAGGCATGGACGTCATCACTCAGTCGCAAAATATGATCTGCAGCTTATTGTTTGCAAGGCAATATTGCAGTAATCATCTAACCAGATTTTATATGATTTGTTGTGTTACCTTTTTACAAAAACTTGCAAATGTTTCCATATATTAACGAAAGCACATTTCACCTTAGCTTTACCGACCGCAGAAAACATATACAGAAGTAAAAAACGCATCCTCAGTCGATTCATGTGACTTTATCCGTTTTGATATCTTAGCAGTGGGGGCCAATAACAGCCCATGGGTGTCCCATATATTATTCATTCATGATACCAAAGGCTTATCCAGTTGCGAGTTCGATCAATGAATATACCATACATCTAATCCTCCACACGATGCACAATCATAACGAGTATCGCAAGTAGCTGATCGAAAACTTTTCAACGTTGGTGATGCATATCAATAGTAGTAGCAAGCTGCCGATCTCCAAACATCTGGTGTAAACATATTTCAGCACTACAATATGCATGCCCCAAGACACCCATTAGTAATTGGGTTATTTTCGTGTATCCTAAACAACCACATATACTAACTGAATTAACGACAGGCTGAATTGGTTCTAACCATCCGCATGATAAACACATCAGTATATCGAGCTGCACCATAAGTCAGACAAATATTTATCCTTGGATCACTCGCGGATCTTGCACGTAAATCCACCAAAATGTGATATATATATTATGATGCTCATCTTGGCTTTGATGTTATCTAGTGAGACATCATGCGTACCACATTGTCATCAATATCCACTAAAAACATTAATTTTTTTTTAATTAATCTTGCATAAATGGTTTGCTCTCATAACTGATTACGTGCCATATGAAAATATCCCTACATAGAAGGCTCTATGTGAATTGAACAGTCAACCCATATAGTTATAATATGTGCCATGAGCATAAGCCAAATGGATGGTAAATCGGTATCCCAGGTGTTCTATATATCCATAGTGTCAATATAAGTGACGGCTGACGGGGATAGAACTATAAGGGGCTCATGTGTCGTGCATCGTATCATCCAGCCTGCCGACCAGGTTATCCCAAACCGTTCCTAAAATGGTAGGAGGCAGGTTACATTTGGAAAATTAACTATTATTTTTATCGCTAAATATGTACTTGCGTTACGCACAATATAATATATATTCCATTGCAATGAGAGTCAAATTCCCTTTGATTAACTAATGGAAAACCTGCACTGGCGGCAGTATATATGCCGGATTAACATGTGACCATATCAAGCAATATAATATATGGTTGTCAAGTAAGCGCACTTACTGTTAACGGTAAGTGGGGTTGCCTATGCGGCTGGTATACGCATAACTACCAGTATGTTATAGGAGTAAATCACTTTTCGTTCTATGTCAAGTTGATTGTTTTCAGCACGACACTATTTGATGTTTCAAGACCAGATTACAAACGCAGTTCATTAAAGAGAGGTTTTCATCCCCAAGCATCTTTCCGGCCGAATCTAGCAGCGAGGTTTTGTAACATACGCAACTTGACATTAACATTCTACACGATTTAATCACATAAATAACTAGCTTGTGAGCTACAGCCCTGAGCTCAAAGATCATATATTCCAGCCGCCATGCAATGGTAAGAAAACATTGTGCAAGGCAGGCACAAATGCCAGACGTTAACGGTAAGCCTATCGCTTGACATAAACATATTCATCAGCTCAACAATTTTTGTACTGACGAATAAACATCTCCACAAAAAAACCACAGCCGTCGAAATCCATTCGGAAAGCATCACACCTTGATGGTATTTGTAGGATGTATTGCTCAGGTTGATCTTTTATATCAGATGATTTTTGTGTTGCGTTCATGAGACTCCTCAGAGACGAATTGTAAGGACGCGACTGCGAAATAAATCCACTGAGCGGAATTGTTGATTATAAATTAGCCGCGGGTAAGCATTTGCAGCACAAAAGGTAGGTGGTTTTTTTTCAACTATGAGATAAATAGCTCAGGTTATGTTAGACGCAGTATATAACGCTAAAATCTTTGAACTTAATCTGCTTTTCTGTGATGCCGGACGAGTACATCAAAGTAATAGTATCGGAGGCTGCTTCGCGAAAGCCTGTGATTATTTTGTGTGTTTCCTCACTTTATATATCAGGTAATGATCAGGGCAATATAGCGACCAGCTTGACAGACACGGTCTATGAAGCGAGACTGTTGGATTGTACGCGTATTTAGATATAACAATGAGACAATCGGCCTGCGGAGAGTCATTGACATTAAGCAACATATGTCTCAGTAATTTGGTGCTGTTCGATTTTCACAAAGAGTACATTGCATCGTTTGATAATCGAACAATTCTGTTAATGTACGACTTGGCGGGTTTTGGTATTTGTTGTCATTCTTACGAACATGAATATAACTTAACTGCCCAATGCATTTACAATGATCTACTTGATGTACAACACTATAACAGGCAAGATATGTGATGAAACTTCTCTCCCTGCAGGTTTCTGAAATTACTTGCCTGTAAGTTGTTTCCTGGAAGAGTAGGAATGATATGCGATATATACATTGCTTAAAGTATGCCTAATGTCGTAATAATTGGAGTTCATGTGTTCCGTACACAACTGAAGCCAAATACATAATCAAGTTACATGTGGACCTACATTCATCTGTGGTTATTATTCTTGCACATAATGAGTTGGATAGGTGAATGCAACTTTTAGCCTAGAATTTGACTGTTAATCTAACTGCTTGAATCAATGAAAGGCGACATAAGATTTGCCATAAAATTGAGCTTTTATTACTGGTCGGATGTTTGATAAGCCCTTTCACGTTTTTATATGCACACGAATTCGCGTAGAGATAAATCTTCATATATGATTAGATTTAAATGGACGTAAGTTGAGAACGCAACGTGACCAAAGTAGCATTTGGTTATCATTCATATGGTGTATCTCATATTTGCAGAGATATACACCATAGTAAGTGCATATGTGGTTCAAAATACAATTACCCGTAAAATGGTTCCAAGCAATATACATGTATACATATCAGCATGTGGTAGTTTTAACAACAATTATCCATATTATAGATTATTATTATGGCAAGCTAGTTTGTTGTTGGTAATGCTAGCTTAAATGTCAACAAAGACTGTCATAATATATTGCCGCTATTTGCATTCAGCCACTCGGTCGTTATACTAGTTAAAAACGGAAATATCTGTTTTTCATCGTCGTGAGAGCGGCGCTATTTATGGATTTCAGGGATGTTGTATTTCCTCATTGTTGTTTTTTACGGTCAGTTTCATTGGTGGCAGTTGCGAGAGACGACTTGTCATCGCCAAGGAGGTTGTGCCAAACAAACTGTTGAGCCTGAATTGGTCTAGGTATAAATAAAATAATTATTTGCCACATCATAGTTGCCCAAAAAGGTGGCATAAATCATACTTAATATCTCATAAATCTGTTCCGTGCTATTTGTTGCACATTCACAAGTAAACAACATTTTCAATGCTTTTCTGTGTTTCTTCGCAAAATAAAGAACTCATTTGTTGCATAGTTCGGCTCCAAAAATACTCAATACTGTTATCATATGAAGCCCATTTGTCGATTGCGCTATTCGGGCAAGTTTATCTTGACCAAATTATGGTGTTTTTGCCATTTCGACCAGGATATTCGCTACCAAAGACCTGCTTTACCCGACCTAAACGAATACATACTGAAGCAAAACAACGCCAGCTAAATTAATTGAAGTGGCATCGTATGTCATAATAACTTACCCACCGTTGCCAAATAATAGCACATATGAGCCCTATCAATCAATCAGCTACCAACGTTTACTTTTATGTTCCTAAACCAGCATATTGATATGTTTCATCACTTATCGGGGGTCAATTTAATTTCCGGAGCGGCATTTATTGTCTGCGCTCCTCCCTACATCTATAACATTGGAAGCAAATATCGGCAGTTTATTGCTCTGCCTCAGTATGAGCACTGTGGTCGTCTAAAACACAAGCACTTTGGAATCGTCCCGGCTTTGTGTGTCTGTCTCCGAAAAAGTGCACTGGGTCTGCTGTATTCAAGTCGAATTAATATGTGATCGAACTGCGACATAAAATGTATGGTTGCCGAGTAAGATCACATTTTCTGGCAATAAACTAAGTTTCTCTTCGACCTCCCTTCATTTAATTCGTGTGTACGTGTGTTATTTTGCGTGTATGTGTCAACTGGATAATAGGCTCATTATATCGTTATTACATCTGTTTATTACAAGCGATAGGCTGAGAAAAGTTCCGATGGCTTGCATCAGCAATGTAAGTGCTAGATTACGATGTGTTATTACTTGGAAAGTAGTACTGTGTTAAATAAAAAAGGTACCCTCCAAAATCTGATCAACAGAAATGTTGTTTCTGTCAACCCTATCAGGTGCACATCCTGACCACAAGCAATCAGTCTAGACTGCTTAAACATCAATTTGCTGCTGGTGAGCTTTTTCCGCCCGACAAGAATCTACTTACTACAGCACTAAGACATAAAAGCCGAGCGATACGTTTTGTGCCTGCGTCCATAATGTGAGACGCGGTTGACAAAAGCTGAAATTTATCAGCTTCCTCGTAATGTATTAGGCAAAATAAATAGGAGGCCGCTGCAAACAGGGATGTGCGTAATACGATACATTATGCTATTATGGTCGTCCGCAGCTATGCATACGCTATAAATACCATATTTACACAAAAGGGAAAATACTACCAGAAATGTTTTTTCAGAAATGTTTAGGCAGTTTGATTCAGTGCAAATTTTACAGCGGCCCGCAAATATACTTTTCTCAACAGAGCCCGGCAATAATCGGCTCCTTATGTCACACAACTGTACTTCAATATGTTTATTGTTATGAGACGAAAATGCTCCACTAAACGAAAAACACATGCCAGTTGTTGTTACCATTTATAACATGCCGACAACATTAAACGTCATACGATTAACAAAGTGTCAGCTATATATATTTACATTCGGACGCCTAGTTTCCAACTATCATAAATTTATTGGAATTTAAAAGAAAGCCTGTCACAACGCTAAATACGGATATTGTGATCAATAATATCAAAGGAAAATTTTTCCATTCATGTGCATGGAAAGCATGGCTCATTACCGTGTCTATCATAATAACAATGCTACGTCTGGGTAATTTGCCGTTGTTGAGAAATGGCATCGTTCTCACGCTTTATGCATCTATATCAGCAGTTTCAATCACTATGCTGTAGCACGATTAAGTGGCGTACCACGGTCTTACTATTATGTTTCGTGATGTAACCAGGTCAACAGCACTTAGTAAGCATTGCAGGACGATATACTGTTGTATTTTACGATTATTAGCATATACTAGGTGTGTTTTATGCAGCGTCACTGTACTGTACATTTGAAAGAAAAACTATCGGTGTATGTCGGAGTAGCTATAATGACTTATTGTGGTTGCATACATAATCGCCATTAACCGCATTATGTTGCGTAACAAAATGCGAGCTGCATAAAAAGCGTCCGCTAGCAACTTGAAAAGTAGCATTGAGCCGTGCAGCAATAACTATGTGTACTTCAGGAGGTCTGCCTCGTAAAGTTACGAGACATAGGCATAATTTATCCATTCATCCTTTGTTGTGCAAACATTATGCAACAGTATTGATCGAACAAGTATGCGTTTATGTGTCGCTGATTGTGTCGTATGGAATACGACGCACGTTATAGGGATATTTCTATCGCATTGTTCTCACGAGTTGTGTTGCATCAATAGCTGGAGAAGTACAAAAGCACACAGCAGGCAGGCACAATCTTGTGGGTGGTTTATCATTTCCTTTGTACCATCTTAACATCACAGGAGATTTATATAGTATGAGTCCTGAAATAAACACCCTCTTTGAATGTTAGCATTGGCTGATTTCGAGATGTACTATGAGCGTTTGCACATTTTGAAACAATGAAAGTGTAATACACCATACTTCTACCCTGTCAATAAACCTCTCCGACATGCTATCGACCTTGTGTGTACCATATGGGACGATCGTAACATATAGTAAACCATGTTAACTTCTAAATCATATACGAAGATGCCGTTTACACATGGATGCAATTATAACTGAGCTTCGCTGGATTACACTAGATTGTCTGACACTCATCTGGTGAGGCATAATGAATGTGCCAAGTATGTTATATATAATGCCGCAAGCTATCTTCGCATACATCAATGCCTGCTCTAATTTCGGTTATTTTAAATTATCGACACAAGCACACTTCACTTCCTACAATATATATAGTGTTCAATACATGGTTTTGTTGGCGTGTAGTTGTGCGCGTGATACTGTGAACAGACATCAGCATGCGTCTCGTGTCACCGACTGCACACCCGCCGCCATGATAATTAAATACATTGTCCAATTACAAAACGAAACTAAACTTAAGTTACTGTATATGGTAGAATAATAAATGCTCTTAGATTAACAAATTCAAAATTATTGCATAGGATATACAACGACACAAATATCGTAACGGGCTTCATAATTGATAATTTGATGTGATCTACCCGTAGTTTGACGCCAGTTAATATGTTTACTGAATTAACAACACATCTAGACGAAAGACGCTTTTAACCTCATCTGCTAGCAAAAAAGTGACAATTTAATGTAGATTGCATTTGACATTGTATGCAATGTATAGGAAATGTATGTTGAGAAATATAACGATATATCATTGGTTTCATACTGTATCTTGCTTTACGAACAAGATCGTTTTTAACCATTCTGATATGGTCCCGGCACGCCATATATGTACATATGGATTGCATAATGCAAAATAACCGACATTGATTTTTACTGATATGGCTATAGTTTATCTCGTAGCTTGATATACATTTGCGGTGGACTAGTTATTTGTTGTTGCCAATACTGTTATCACGCACACCATTATGTGTACAATAGCTTAATGCATCCGCTTGCTTAACGTATGGGACATTCCGTGATGTGTGTCAATACAACAACTGCTTGGACACTTGACCTCATGTCTTAGCAATTATTAACTTTTTACATGATATAACATTCCTTGTACAGATTCATTACAATCCTACCATCGCACTTGAGACGATCAGCAGTACTTTCGTCTTAGGAATTAATTGTCTATGTCATAACCAAAAGCTAGTCTGTTCTTAATTAGCACCTACTAAGTGGATTCCTGCAGATTCCACCAACGACCCCATAAGAATGCAAAGATATCTTCGCATACTAAAACACTATGCATCCAGACGGATACGCTAGGCCTTACATTCATTCGTAATAAGCGAATACACCAAGCGAACGCTCATGCACTAGATGTTACACCGAGTAGACGATTATGCATGCTGACAGCACATTGGTTACCTCTAAAAGAACGTTGGCGAAAATTTTGTCACAAGCTTCAATATTTGTTGATTGTTTTTTAATTGACAGTTTTTCCATGCACTATTTATATGTAGCGACACCAAGAGTTTGTCTGTAGTAATACATAACACCTTTTTACTTGGACGTTGCATTGTATAGATGCGAGTGTATGAGTTCCATTGGAAGAACTTCCTTTCCGAAGCTTGCAATGTTTTCTATTACATTTGTACAACAATGACCAGAAATATATAAAAACAATAAGAGAAATATGTTCTGCTACGTTTATAACCCCCCCCCCCTCTTCCTCAAGAGCAGTCGTCTAATTATTTGTTGATGGAGCTGTTAATAAGCAAAACGTATGCATATGCTGCACCACAGTTAAAAATGTTTGCTTTCGTGTATGAATGCAGTTGACAAGCTTGCTGTAATGCTTCAAGTGGTACCAAACTGTGTTGCCATTTTATGAAGCATTTGCATTGGACATTAAACAAAGAATCTTTCAAAGGAGTAGGTTCGGGTAGTAATGTATTGCTTATTTTGTAGCTTCCGATAGGCTTAGAATAAACACCACATACAATATCCTTAGTTCGTAACTGTAGATACATGTCTTGAATCCACACTACACGTGTATTATACGTTCCGTCCAAGGCGCAAATATTCGTAAAAATAAAAGGCATGCTTTCTCATTTACTGACATCTTCACCAAAGGTAATTAGTGCTTCGAAACATATAATACTACATGTGCATATATGCGCATTGATGTTGGCAAAAAATTGGAAAAACTACACGGTCAGTGTATTGCATTGGGAAGAACCATGATTGAGATCTACGAGCTGCATTTGTTTGACACATCATTATGTGGCTCGTACTGATATCCACATGGTAACCAATTTTACTGTTGAATCCAGTCAACAAACCGCATGTGTGAACTCAATCAGTTTCATAAAGTGCGAGGGCAACTGGGCAAGCATTGCCGTTCTAGTACCGGTTATCTCTGATATTCGTTTTCTACCAATGTATATTTCGTGACTGTTTGCCGCTGGAAAGCAGAACCTGATGTAATAATCATACTATCTAGCGTAATTAGACTGCTGTTATATATATTCGGTTTATCAATGGTCCTTTGCAGTTAAATCTTATACATTTCGGCACGTTATATATAAATGAACTTATTATGTATAAAGATCCGACATGATTTGGGCCCAGATCCTGAGAGTACATTAATATTGCTGACACCAAACCCATGAACGACAGAGATAAGATGATATTGAGCATGATGTGCCCGACCATATGTCTTAAATCAGTTTTGCTGCTGAAACATTGCTAGCTTTAACAGAATTCTATGAAAGTTTCTTATTTTGTAGGCATTAGCACAATATAATACAAACGTCAATAGTAATTCTTTTATATACGAGGTTTCATCCGCCGCGTGTTAGAATTTTAAGGGTTTATTTACGAGAAGACCGATTGCGCAGTATATGATGTATGTCACAAGCACTTGAAAATTTGCGGGCAATGAGCAATGAGCAACTTTCCAACGGACCATGCATTTTCCATTACGCCAGATTATATGCAATACAATTGACATCAGCACAGAAAACATGACTGACAATTTCTGATTCGGAATTTGTGTTTTGTTTGTATAGCTCGACATCGATGGCGACATAACAATGTATAAGCAGTTAATACATCCTTCATGAGTTACTCATTATTTTTATTCTCATTAGTAATACCGTAATATTAGAACTGCAGTATCCCGTTTCACAATAGCAGTTGTCGTGAAAAACCTATGGCACGCTATGAAACGTTTGTGTATCACTCTTTTCAGGTACGTTTGACGATATAAGATGGAAAATGATTATGCCTTCACTGCCCTCGGCATTTCTATTTGATGAATTTGTTGCTTAAAAAGCAGTGATTTGTAGACAGAATGGAGGGATACATTTGATAAGTACTAGAGAAATTAAGGCTTTTTAACCATATGAAACAAAAAAAGTGGAAAAACAGCTTTGTTAGATGGCATGCAAGCATTATTCTGCAAAATTCTGAGAGTTAGATGGTCATTTCAAGAGATAATACCTGGGTCTGTTATCAGCAGTAGCATCCATGTTTTAATGTGCAAAGTCGCGTAAAAATTCCCTCGGATTTGTTGTACTGTTAATATTGTACTTGACAAAAACATTCTCATTTGCCTAAAGTTCTTTTTAAAAACCACGAACCATAAGATTCTATTCCTAAACGATTGTATCCTCTTAATTAGGTTATGGCCGCTAAGGTTTTACCAGCGAAATAGAACGGTTTACATCAATGAAAACTCGTACCAAAACGTCTCGCTTGATGCTCTATATTTTTTTGGCTAGATGTGGTAGATTCAAACGTCCTGTTAGCCTTTGGTGCAACGATTGATTGATAGGACCCACAGATGCTGCAATTCGCACACACAGGTAGGTTATTTTTCCGGTGATGCTTCATAGATCTGCTTTATCGGGAGTGTTTTTTAAATCAATATATGCTATCATGGGTCGGTCAATTGGGGCTTAGTTCAAAGAAGTTCATGGAGAGTGACAAAATGAGCAATATCATGGTAAACTTTGAGGCCAATGGAGGCTCACTAGCATGCTAACCTAATTTCGTTTTGCAGCTAACTCATCTGATACGAAAAGACGTCTTCCACAAATGCCACGCTATAATTAATTGTTATAAGGTACGATGGGGCAACACACGATCCCTAAAATCGGTCAAACTTCCGTCACGCGTGCGATGAATAACAGCCATTTTCCTTTGAGAACAGTGTAATGTCTTGGTTGTTGAATAATGATAACGTGGCTAAATACACTATGATCCCCTTTTTAGGAGCATGTTTCCTACTGGATAGAACAATTTAGTTCTAGCCCGCTGGCCATGGAAGTCAACGGTCTACAAAATTATGATCTATACGGGGGCTATTGTTGTCAAAACTTCCGCATGTTGATTGTATTCGGTTTAGTATCCATAAATATATATTGGGAAATGGTATTATATGATATACAATAGAAAGAATAGCTATGTTAGTTTGACACAGGACCTAGAACTTGACATGGTGTGGTGTAGCTCACAACAAAAATATTTGTCAGAATCGGATCAATTACAATGCTTGCAATATGACAAAGAAGTACCTTGTCTGCAAACAGCAGATTAAGTAATATAACCCTCATGAGACCTTGTGTCGTGGCGGATAGCAATATCGGCTTCCCTTAGCTCATTTACGGAACTATGGACCAACCAGAATAATAAATGGTGCAAATATTGTACGCACGTAAGTCCGCAATGGGATCGGAATGAATTTCGATTGTGGTTATGGTTATTAATGAGTCCAAAAGCACAATAACTTCAAAGTTTGACTGGCATTGTCTGTCCAATATGCGCAGACCTTATACAATGGCCCAATTTACAACGAATATGATATAGTCGGAATGATATTTCACGTAAGAATAGCATACTGGAGGGAATGATGCATTTGTAAATCTCTCGTCGTAAGAAAATTTTAAACGATGAGGTCACCGGAGAATGGTTTGCGTTTTCATGTTTTCTTCTTTATCTGAAAGTGACACTTGGTATATAAGAGCTGGATAGACACATTGATCAATCAATGTATGCATATTGCGTGCGCAACTGCGGCCGACCAGAGACCATCATCACTAGCGATCAAGAGACCATCATCGAAGCAAATTAATCTCAGGTGTGATGATGTAAAGCACCAATAATCAGTGATGCATTCCACACATTCCTTCGAAATAATGAAAGCTGTTAAGGTATTTGATACGGATTACAGAACAGAGTAATTTAATAGAGAACGATGAGCCATTGACACCCATTGTGAGAGCAATTACATATAATGTGAGTGATATTTCTGGCTTAATAATATTTCCCGTATATTACAATATTCAAAAAAAGTCGTGTTACGTACTTAATAATTAGATTTAGATGTGACACATACTGGGGTTTAATGCACATTGATTCATGTTGATTCATCAGAGTCCATATAATACTCAATGTAGACACAGCAAATAACCAACTACAAAGGAAGAACCCAATCCATTACGCTTTCAGTAACATACCCGTCTGGCGCATGTCATGAAAGCATAATCTCTCTTGGATTACATCAGAGCGATGACCCATTGCGCCTCTGTAAATGAGGTAGTCTAACTTGATTCTGCTCTAAACACAAAGGTGATGGGCTCATTAGGCAGATGCAGTAGCCAAAGGCCCAAATCATTCGTTTGATATGCCTGGAATTATGTTCGCGTGTACCCACTCAGTCACATAATTTACATTCACTGTTGTACAGAAACAGCAGTAATGTTTCATATATATATATATATATATATATATATATATATATATATATATATATATATATATATATATATATATATATATATATATATATATATCTATATATATATATATATATATATATATATATATATATATATATATATATATATATATATATATATATATATATATAACAAGGAACTAGGCATAGGCATAGTAAAGGGTTTAAGCCCTGTGATTAGGATTCGCCCCAAATGCCTGAGAGGCATATTTCTACAAATTGTATTCTAGACAACGCAAATTCGTTTCACATTAGGCGGCGAGAGTAATATAAATTAATAAATCATCAACTAGTCCTATGTCATTAAGTACTACTTATCCAACTTCAAAGTAGTCTCAAGGAATATATTCTATGTAGCCAGTGCGATGCAAGCCTCACGTCTACTTCTGTAGACAAACCTGTGCAATAAAATTGTCGCCCATTGATTCCGCGCTTGATTAGATTGTGTTTTGGTTGTACTCTCATTGCCAACCTGCATATAATGATGAGCAACACTGTCTGCGTTGCATATCGTTTGGAGGGCGACAGTCGTGAACATGTTTGTGGGGTCATAGTAAGCATACTAATTTACAACAAACATGATACACCCTATATCCTCATACTGAAATATCAGCTGTCAATATCAATTACTACCATAGTCTATGTATTTGCATACGAATAGCATGCGCAATCAATCTAGCCAACGTCTGTTAGGCTGCGAACCAGCTTGTGTCAGGTTTAGCACAGTATCAAATCAAGCATTAAATTTTGGATTTTGTAAAAGACACACTTTCTACCCGCATGTTATTTGGAATTGAGTTTGTACAGGTATAATATAGTAATTTACGCTGACGGCTATATACGGTCGTTCCATAACGACCAGCTCCACATACGACAGTAAATATCAAAAGGTAGCACTCAACGAGTGCTACCGCCATATAATTAATCTAAAACAGTTGCCGTTAAGCAAAGCTCATTTGTCTTGGAGCAATCAATGCAGTCAAGCTGGAAAGAGCAATCGCACTGTACAATATCATTAACTATAGCATCAATTATGTAGGGCTTGTGAAGTTTTGTATATACAACAGCAACATTCTTTTTACCAAGACTATTTACAGGATGTGGTATTGCCTCTCACATTCTGTAGTACAAATAGCAATGCCGAACTATCATTGTACACTCATACTGCAATCTAACGTTTGTTGAAACGGTTCGCGTCGATATTTTGGCTAAATATTTCATATCATTGTGTGTATTAACAGCCTTTTAGCGTGTCCGCAACCTTGAGCTCATTGCGTTGCAAAAGGTAATAATAAACTTTTGTATGTCAAGCGAAAGGCTTAAAAATTTGACGGGCTTATTGATGTATGTACTCTTTCTGTTTTCGTATCATGATATTTCGGGCTGCGGCCAAGGTAAGTGAGGTGAAGTTAAAGATTGGCAGGCAAATTCATGTTTGCGTTTTTATCGTGTTGACGTTTCATGCCCGGCTGCGCATGCTAAAAACATGGCTGCATTGATCGGCTGAGGCTGTTGGAAAGATGCTCGCAGATGAAAGTCATTTATGCATCAAATACATTGCACAATTATATCACATATCGCTCAGGCACACACACATCCGCCATTTGAGCTTCATTACATGTCTAGTGAACCGAAGATTATTCTGCTCCTCAGGCCATACAATAGAGATTCGATTTCTTTTCACATTAGCGCAACCGAGAATACAATATAAGCCATACCTGGGCTCCCGATAATTCACTCTTGTTCCCTTCAAGGGGTTGTCCCCAATGGATTTGTGCAGCACACTGAATCGCGCATTATCATGATTTGAATTTTATGATAGTATTCACTGGGAAATTAAAGAGCACACTCAGAGAGAACCTATGTATGCGAGTAACGATTACAGAGATATAATCGAATGGTGCATGATAAAGACCGCGTTTATGTTAAATTTATGTAGTTGAAGGATGAAAGTCTGGATAAGTAGCGCTGCGTAGGCTGTCGATGATGCATACTAAAAAGTAACTATAGGCGCGTACGAAACTGTGCCTTAAGAGCTTAACACAGCACGACGAAATTAATGATGAGTATAAATGCATGTACAGTCTTTGTCCAGAATGGACAAAGGTTGGGCAGTCTATCATTTATATGTTAACTATCATGGCTAAAGCATTCAAGCTTATACATACTGGCGTGCCGTTGTGTGCAAAAGGGCCCGGTAAGTATTCATCATATGCAAAACTATGTGCTTGAATTGACGAGCTCTCAGCTGTTTATGCCGATGGTTTCTGTTATCATCCTCTGCATGGTTGTTCGCCTGAAATGCATCAATCAAATTATGCAGCTAACATATTTCAGTTATATCAGCAACTCAATAATAAATCATGCCTCAATATATGTTGATGCTATCTAACAGAATACGATTGAATATGTTGTATTGGTAGCCATAGCGTACACCACAATCAATACAATAAGAATTAAGCAATATTACCAAATACGTATGGAACATCAAACCGTGACGCAAAGTGTACTACCCAAGATGACTAACTTGATTACATAACAGACTGGACTAGAAAACCTCAAATGAGCAATCAGCCAATCTCTGCTTCTGATATATACCTCATTCAAGAAGAACCTCGCAAGATCTGCGAAGAATTACGCGCATCAGTAGCAGATGAGCGATCAAAGGAATCAAATTCAATATCCCTGAATAGTAACCACAGACAGTGTGTTTATGCTGAATGGTATTTATGACTCATTACACAACTTGTGTAGGTGGTGTGAAATTATATGACAGTGAGATAATCCTTTAAATAATGAGTCTCACCTGAATTGAAATAACATTATCAATCATACAGGACGTAAAACAATGCTTGAAGCAGCATACGATTGACCCAAAATTGGTGAAGAAGCTTATCAATATATTGCAATAGGAAACAAAATAATATTGCCTCGGTGACCACCCCAATAATTCAGTATGAATTGAACAATATCCGCCAGTAATTAGGAAACACATGACACATAATACCTTACTTTACAAATAGACAAGACTAAAAAACATCAAACACATTATCAGCTAAAATCTGCATCCTAATGTATATCACATTCCAGACAAGTCGTATATTTCTTAGGTCCTGCGAGTTACTTTTAGAATCCCTGCTTAGTCATCAATTATACACCAGTGTGTTTATGTAGTAATATATTTATGGGTCTGAGGCATCCTACAGCTCATTTATGCCTGTTGTTAATCCAGGTGGTACATGCATTCGTTTTAGATGCACTACTCCCTATTGCGCTTATTTATATGCATCATCACTGATGTAAAGGTATAATCGTGCTCCAAATAAGGTTGTTTGAAAATTGGATTTTATAATTTAAACACATTTATAACGTTTTTAACTAACTAAGCAGTTAAAAAACAAGCGTACAAAATATGTTTGCCTTTACGCTCTGATTTAGTTGTGCGATTGGTGATACCGTGTTCAGACACCGACATGTGGTGTATTCATCAATCATGTTTGACGAGCCTCTACTTCCATGGTTTGATTGATAGGGTCCTAAAAGGTTATGGTAGGCACCAACGGATAAGTTACTGTCCCATTTTTCAATCCAGTGTGTAAATGTGTATTCGCTCTAGTATATGATCGCTTGGCTCGGCCATGCTGGGAGTAGGTAAATATTTTAGTGCTGGAATGGCAGCGGTTTGAGACACCAATAAACTAATATCATTTTCATATTTGTGCGACCTTGATATATGTGAAAACAGGTTCATTTCATCATTCTGATTGAATTTAAGGGCGGCAACAAATCTACAGACTCTGGAATAAACACAAATGTATTATATTCCCCATATGTTTGTGTACAGCAGCAGCCAATCTATTATCCTTGATTTACCAACATAAAGAAGCAAACAAACGTACGTGTCGTTGACTGTTTATCTCAAAGATAGATAAAGGGCAATATCCTACTTGTGATAATTAGGCTCACAGGGAACGAATTTATGTTTTAATGGTCTAGGTTGATGGTTGTCAATTAATCGCATATCCAAATGCAATCCAGATGCGTAAAAGTGCGGGGGTAATTTGTAAGCGGGTGCACCTGTGTGTTTTGTACGGTTAGAGTTCTATCCTATAGAGTTATCCTCGATAATGTATCATTCAGATTGACGGAGACTTCCTTAGTTCAGCTGCTTCCAATGTAATATTTGCTCTTGGGTGAGGAGTAAATTCATTTACCGTTTCTCAATTCATAACGTGCGTCTATGTATCGCTATATTGACTACAGGCTAATGAAACATTCCTCCAATTACATACAACAATGATATAGATCTACAACCATCACGTACAAGTGAATCCTACCTCTGTTTCATATATGATGAACCTAAACAGATATTTCCCTCAACTGAAAATGCATTACATTGAACTCATGGAACGAAATCGCAATTGTACATTTTATAGCGATTCACGAGATACGAGATCCAATGCTATATCATGTTGCATATACTTACTTGTTTGCATATGGGGAGTGTGGACGCATCCAAGTTGTCCAGATCGAGCGATCCCTGTGCTGTTATGTAAACAAGCGTTGAATTGAGAATTGCGTAGGCACCGTGTGACTCATTAGCTGCACTAAGTATCGACGCAAATGCGATAAACCGTAAATGTATGAGCATAAATGCACGGATGGTCGTGATTTAATCATTGCGATTTAATGGAATCTAGCAGATAAACAATTGCCTTTGCATGTCTAGAAATCATATAAACCAACTTTGTCAATTGATATTAGATTAGTTGTGAGGCAGCGAATTAAAAAAACACGTTCCTAACTGTGCTCTTGAAATGGTGTTATTTAAATAATACCGCGGCACTTACGAACACTGTGATCTTTGCAAACCTAAATATGACCCATAAATCAAATATAAAACGAATGTATCGCCGCTTACTACCCCTGTACAAACATAGGCATCACATGTTGTCAATCCCATCAAAAGACAGCTATTAAACTAGACTAACCCATTGTACAGCATCAACGGGGAGTTCAGATAATTGATATTAGATGGTGCTCATATATTGGCAACCTTGACCATCATATTTCATAATTTGTTTATTGAGAGGGTGCGGATTCGGATGATGTGATTTGTTTCAATGCATATTAGTGATATTGTCAAAAAGGAAATATAGTCATTGAAGAAAACAACGATGTGACCATAGCCAAAAAATTAGAGATCGACTTCATACCATTCCAAAGATAATATCGCTAATTATTGGGTGTAAATCACTCATTTTCAAAGTTATATGATGCAGCAATCGTGATAAAAATGGCCAGCAAACGTAACGTACGTCGTCTTCGGGCGATGGTGCACAACTGGCACTGAGACGCCTTGTCGTTGTAACATAGTTGTGGCGTTTTGAGAATATGTCTGTGGATTAGGTCTTATACCATGTTAACAAATTAGATTTTACATTAACAGCAAGCTAAAACGCGACAGCTAAGCTGCTGTTGTCGAACATAGCATCATTGTACATGGCAGCAAGACACCATGTTTCGACAATAAGAATTATTGGAATGCGTCATGTCAGATTGGGTTATATCGATGTATGGTACAGTAGTGATTCCTCTTAACCATCTTATACGTAAAAAGGTACCATCCACTTATGAGCCGGACATATTCCAACATCTTTTAGCTTACTAATTGATCACAAGGAGCCTCAAAAACGGAACGCCGAAATCCAGCTATGAGGGCAAACAATGAGTTCATACACACACCAGAAAGAGCTTACAGTGATTTGCTCAACCGTTACCAACCAGTTAACCTTTATTAACGTTTGCTTTTTTGAAGGATTATAACTATCTTTGCGATAGGCCCGATTCAACCACAGATAGGATTTCAAATGTTGTGTAAGAAATAGACATATCGGAAATATAAATGAGTGTTTTATTTATGCATTATAATCTGTACTTCATCGCACATCCATTAAAGCTCGATGACAATGATTTTCCTTCCGGCTAACACCTTATGAATTTAAAGGGCGTGGTTGAGTCCAAAACGGATAATGGTCAGAATTCAATTAGGCGCAATGCTCGATGAAAGACATATTTAAGGCCTGTCTGCACCAAGCAGAATAAATGATGGAGAATGATTGACCCAAATGCCAGCTGGCATGGGGGATCTTTTCTTAGCCTAGCTTATTTTTCGTGTGGATGACTTCTTGTTTCTCTTTGACATGTACAATTAGCTCACTGTATAGCGCCAAAACAAACGGATTATTTATAGCTTGCATAATCCGATTTTGCTAAGCTAACTCTATTGTGGAAGTACATAAGTGATATATGCTACAATGAAACATGACGTAATTATCGACCAAATATTTCCTAGTGAACAGAAAAGTATTATATAATGAACAAACAACACAGTTGAGGCGCGTCCAAGTAATCTCTTCTTTCTGGCGGATATGCAATGAACTGAATGAGCATTGCGACAAGGCATCCCCAACTTTAGACCAATTATTGCTCTGCCGCAGACGAAACCACCCATATATGAAGCTTACGATGGTGGTGTGTAACGGACGTGTTTATATATATAACGTCCGAAATGTTCTGCAAATAAATCATGAGGACTGCATCAAAAATGACAAGCGTGCAATGGACTGATTCATAACTGTACCGATCAACTGCTGTTGTTGTATACGTTTAAATCCCATGGTCGATCAAAAGATGTATACCCATATCTGCTTAGAGTTGTCTACTAACTACAAACAGCAGGTTCAAGTAAAGTTTAATGTTTTCCGTACGAGATTTTGCCTTTTCCAGCTGTCATATCTCAATGATGATTACATTCCCAGTAGTTTTGTGAATTTTCTAAGTGACGTTTTGTGGACGGATTGTATAAGCAGACTTAACACCTGGGCCGCAGTAAAACCTCACGCTGAAGAAGTAAACAGTAAGGCTCATATCTGTAACTACTGTAAATCGATATTTTGCGACGCTAATATCAACTGGCAAAACATAATCTCAAGGATGTGGTGTTTTGATGATTCAGTATAATACAAATAGTTAATGACAATGGAAAGCTCTATATTTAACATACAAGCCTAATTATGGCATAATGTGGCAGAAATCTGTTAACAATGTTTACCACTTAATCATTCGGTAAAAGAGCGTTGCGAATATCGTCCAAAATTATTTTAAATGCTTACTAATACAGTTTGGAGGCTTGTATTCATTTGCAAGACAATGTAAGCTGCGTTGGTGTTAATTTGCCTCTGCTCTTTGACATAACCAACAGACTCTAATTTCGTTGATAGTATTTTTTGGTGTTTGATGCTTCTAACCACAAATGTACATTAGCAACGAGAGCCGGTGCTTTTACACTGTCGACCACATATGAATGATGTAACATATAAGAATATTGATGTAAGAACACAAGCATATACTGTATGGGCGTCCATGTTGAACATGGAATCAATGCATCACCAAAAACACAAGTCGTGGACCCAGTTGTATTAATCAAGATGGCTTCTAGATTACAGGACGAGATTAGTTATCACCCATATATGTAATCATCTACGATCTGCTCCCAGATATGATTCAGTTAATGGAGATTTCAGCTCAATTTACGCCTATTGCGTGCATCAAGATATGACTTCTACTGATGCTTAAATCGACTAAGTAGCCTGGTCTGCACGATCAACGCATATCCGTGTGCTTATGTTGCGCGAGATTGAAATATTACCTAATTTTGGTTCCACGCCATGGGTCAATCGTTGCCATGCTGTAATATGCTGCATAATATATCGGTTATTTGGAAACCGATAGCTCCCTTCTCCTTTTTTGCTCTTAAGCACGCAGTATATGCATATATTTATCCGATTAATATTTATGTCGACAAATAGAATCTCTAACATTTGGCAAAATTGAAAATTGCGCTGTTGAAGTTCATTCAAGCAATACTATAACCATCCCGCAGATAAGCGAGATACACGCGGTCTACTAACATATGGCTGGTACTTTACTACTCGTAAGCTATCTGCGTTTCAAGATACCACCAAGCGGGCAACATTAATATTGGGCCCTCAATTAAGCCTTGCTGATCCATTTCACAAATCATCTCCATGAAGTGAATGCCGTAAAGCAGCATACTACTTGCCACTAGTGGCCGAGCAAACAAGCTTGTGGAGCTTCTGAGCAACATTGTGATGAAATAATCCTCGAATTGGATATCATATCACGCTATTGATAACCCACTCACTGCGATTGCCTGCTACTTAAATGAGGCTACACAAGTTATACCATGATAGGGATCACGATTATGGAGATTATTTGCCGCTCAGATATCATCAAAAAAAACTTAAATACTGAATTAAGCGAGACCGATGAACCACAGTGATAGCCTGTGACAAAGGCATGATTCGCAATTATCATTTCTACAGTGCTTATTATTCATATTTGTATGGGGCATTTAGCTGACTGCTACATGTCGTCATCTGCTTTAGGATATTGACTGAATGCAAGTGGTGCACAGCTGCGATAATCGAGTGGCTTCAAAATAAATGGCCAGGCACAGGCAGGGATATTTCACATAAATACATTCACCACAATGCGAATGTGAACGATTTACTTAGCAGCGAATAAACTAGCATACACAATATTATTGACTTAACAGTCTGCATGTGTTGTGCTAATGATAATACGGTATGCGAATGTGAGCCTTATAGAGTTAGCAAGATTACCGATCGTGCTTGCTAAGCCTTCTGTACAAGGATTTAGTGGCATTTCTCACAGATGTTGTTATTGGCGCTTACGGGTAAGTTATTAGGACTTTAAATGCCCAATGAATCAAAATAGAACATGGTTTAGTTCAGTATACGATCACTTGGCTTCTACGGGTTATAGATAACGAGTTTTAGTGTTATAAATAATAATAGCAAATATGCATTATGTGGTTAAGACATAGGTGGCCAAGACGCAAATTAAATAGCGATCGTCCTATAAATGCAACATTTACCATAATGTACCAACATCCGTCCAACTTTTAAAACCACAAGATCATAATTATGCCACAGCACCATTGGGATGGTTGTCCATCTTTGTATGAGCCACAGCAACCAGAGGTGTTCGCAAGCAAACGATTTGCCTTACTAAAATTATATATGCCACCTTTATATTCAGCTACTTCGAAGTTAGGGTACAACGATGGGCATTGAATAGTCATTATCTCACATGCCATCAATGTGTACATTTGCTAAGAATCACAGCAAACCAAAACATTTCTTAAATACATTTCGGTTGTCGCAAACACATACCATTTAGTATGAATTTATGGCTAAAACTCTGCTGATCCTTACACACCTTTATGACCGCAAACAAAACAACATAGCATGTCTACCAAACTTACTGACGGGATCTCTGGTGAGAAATGCAAGCTGATTCTTGATGAGGTATCCTTGTTTCGTCAGATGAAATGGAAGTTCCAGGCGGAAGTACAAAAGGGCCACGCCGCAGCAGCCATTGATAATGGCCAAAACAAACACACACAAACAGAGTACATCCTATAGAGTTTACTGAAATGTGTAAAAGCCCCCTGGTATGATGTCTGCTCACCAGTGGTGCCAGGACACAAGGGCCTCGAATTTATTTTCACCCCTGAACCCAACCTTCACTTGTGATGGGACTGACTGTTATCTTCCTAACATTGCCTACCCCAAATCCGGTCCCCTCTATGAAACTATCATAATAGCTTGGGGTTTTTCTAGAAAGGTCTACGGTTGACACTTCTCATTTCATGCTATGTTTTGTTTTACATTTACTAGCCTCATTAAAATTGGCCATTATATCATATATATATATATATATATATATATATATATATATATATATATATATATATATATATATATATATATATATATATATATATATATATATATATATATATATATATATATATATATATATATATATATATATATATATATATATATATATATATATATATATATATATATATATATTCCTCAGTCATTACTTCATGCTTCTGATCTTCTATAGTGAATATGGAAATATAATAGGGGGCAATATTAATTCATTGCTAGGAGAATTGTGGCATCAGCTCAATAAGTGTGCTGTATTGACGTCACAACCTATCTTACCATTGTGAGAGCGTTTTGGGAATTATTGAATTACAAATCTTGCTACAGGCATTGATTTGAGTTATCCCGTCTGTAAAACGTAGTGATATACCATTACAATATATGCCAATGCATCTGTTTGATACTGATAGATATCACAAATTAGATTAAAAACCACTGCGTCTGAAGAATAGCATGAGACAATCACCATATGTGCTTCCGCGGGGGATTACATATGGTAAATATTGAATATCAGAAAGATTTGAAGATAAGCGAGAAGTAAATGTTTGCAAATACGGCTGCATTACGTCCAAATGAATCTGAATATTATTAACTTAAAGGATATAAAGCAAAGGTAAATGACAAAAATCGCAACCTTGTTATATTTCAGGCACTGAAACTGTGAGGGAAGGTGTGCAAAAAGCAGAGGAGGTTGAATGAAAAATGGAAATAGCATGTCTTTGAGCAAAAGTGATTGGCATTAATTCGACTGTTTGGCAATGGGATTGACATTTTTGTCATATGTAGCAAGATGAAAAAAATTAAATGAAATATGACTGTTGGTTTGACATCGTATTTGCCAGCAGTGCAAAAATTATCAATAATAGTTGCATTCTTCTTCTCTCCCGGCCAATGTACAACGTGTGAATTGTTTGGTGGTGATCTATCCATGACGTGACAACATGATGCTGTCTTAAGCTCGTTACGAGAGACAGAAAACCCCATCGATAAATAATGATTGGGTAACATTAACACCTAACGACTGGCCTACGAACTCAGCTTATGTCAACAACAAAACTGCCAAGCACTACCACCATTCGCTTTGGGTACCAAAATACACTTTTTTACCCGATCCATGCATATTTGCAACCACGCCATTAGATACGCAATGACAACATGGTTCCTGGAGGCGAGCAGTGCTTCTTATGGCAGCGTCCGAAGTTGCGTTATAATTGGCGTTTTTCCCAACAATTCTTATTAAGAATGATATGTTGTGTTATCTTAATGATGAGTCATTTCGTGGAAACCCGATTCGCTGCTGTCTCAGTGCATCATGCATTTGATCTTCAGAGCAGTAGTACTGAATCTTGCTTCAACGAACATGAAACTGATGTAATATGTAGTATGTTTTATTTATCGCACACACCCAATATAATTCATAATGTTGATTGCACCGACCCTATTCTTTCAGAAAACAAGTTAGCATTCTGATTATGACAACTGTAGCAGTGCAATGCTGGTCTCATCAACCTGAATTTATGATTGAGTAATTGGATATATTTATCGGTTTTTAAGATAAAATATTATACGGTCTATTAAAATGTCAACTTAAAAAAATGTATCCATCCATTATTCAAATATCAATCGATTATTGACGAAGAAAGTGTATGCTGGCATCAATCAGGACGGTTAGCAAAGCAAGGAGAACGTTCTTAAGATCAAAATCTCGTTAACATTCACATTTAGGCCACCATTGCTGATTGAATCCTTCGTTATCTACATAATGTAAATTGATATCGCTGGATGGACTCAAGTAGGAAGGAAGGAATGTTGTTTAAGTAGTCGAGTATTTGGAACATTGTACTGTAAATTTGAGAATGAATACTGCCGCTGCTAGATTGAATTAAATGAGTCAATATGCGTAGAGTAATAAATGTTGACAGATAACGAGATGTTGCACCCACAAAGCAACCAAGACGGATTATAGTTGTACTGTTGTGTTCCACCAACTCTACCCCGAAGAACAAGTTCACCAGACGTACATCCACTGCATGGTAAAAAAACCTAACTGCGAGTGTACCCAGCGTGTAGCCTGGATTAGTGGGATGTATAGCTCAGAATACATCTCTGGTACCATGTGTTCTCTATCTGGGGAAAATAACAACTAACCTTGAAAAAGCATATGTTATTTATCAGCCTTATAAATATTAATGCGTGAGTTGTCGTAGTTTACTTCTATTATGTCGTGCATTTGATGATTTACCAGCCTATTATGTCTGACGCATTATCCGAAACCGCAAAGCTATATGCCATGCGAGTCTAGCACAATGATATTTTATCCCATAGGTATCATTCGAGCCTACTCGAACGGAAATTCGTCATAGCCATTACAATCTAGCACCGTGCTGCCCCATAAACTCAGGATGTGCCAATCATTTCTATTATTCCTACAGGTTGATAGGATTTTGGATTTTGCATATTATAATCACAGCACCTTTTGTAGCCATGATACAATGAAACACTCTAATAGATGCATTTGTTAGGATTTAAGATGACAGGAGGTCGCCGAAGAAGAGCTCAACTATAGTTGCCGTAAGAACCAATTACAATATCGTTCGCCAAGCATTTATAATGTTGGGTGTATGTGCTTAGCGTTATTGCGTTATTCCTGGACGTCGCTATTCAACAAATATTGCAGTACATCTCTATCAAGCATGTGAATTTAATACCAATTTAAGCCTGACTTAATTGTAATTCACAGCTGCTTGCATTGCAATGCGGTGTAATGTTGACCCATGTCTTTGGCATCAGTTGCTACGAATTTCATTGCCACAACGACTATTATAGCATATTAAGATATGAAAAGGCTGCAATTAACTGAGCAATTATCAATCCAGGATGTGGAAACATACTTGTTGGATCTAGTACTGGCCCACAATGTCATAATAGGAGGTATATATCAATGTTATCAACCACAATACCGTCGGCACATATAGAAAACTGATTTATTCCTTTTGCCACATCCTGGTGAGGTATGTGAAATATTCCTTCCTATAGAAATCACGCCAATGATTTAAAGCATCAATCAGTTATTTATTAGAACTATTTGCAATTTGTAGGTGTGAAATAGCCTATTCAAAGTCAGGTATGACGCTTATAATAATACGATCTTATGAAGTAAGCATTATCCAAACCAGGCGATCCATTCTATGGCATTGACCCTAATGTCCTACCAAGGTTTATTGACAACACGATAATCAGACGTATGACCTAATTGGAATCCAACATCGTACACAATTTTAAGCACATAGCGGGTACAAACGGAAATGATGAACAAACCATTATAAGTGATGGGGCACTAGGTAAATGCTGACGACTGATATATTAAATATGTTTGTAGCGATAAGTCAAAGAGAGAACTCCTATATTTGTGACCTTCCACCACATATAAAACCATATAAAGAAACAACATCTTTACATGATATCCGCTGCATCCAGGTGCGTTGATATCACTCAAATACCAACATTGTGCGAAGTGTACGCTAGTAATGTACTTAAAGTCGTTATCATGAGCTGCCACATGATTCTACTTTACTTATTAGGTAACTGAATCACCAAAACCATCAACAGGTATCATTAGCGATCACCGAATTATAGCAATAATCGCAAACTTCGGGCCTACTACTTAACAGGCCGTTCTCATGTTCACCTTGCGGGAACACGTCACTAGATACAAGCAATTTAAAACGTAAAACGCCACGCAGACTTATATAGCGGCAGCGCATATACGTTGTAGCAGCAGATATAGGTAACCCGAGAAAGCAATCGCTAAATATCTCATATACCACCTAGTTTAGAGGACGTCGGTGCAATATGTCTCATGAGAATGAGCTTGAAACACAAAAAGAGGACTAACATCTAAGTTATATACTACCTCACCACGTGAAAAAATATAGACGCAAGTAAAACACACCAACCTCGCATAGTCCAGCTGTCGTTTCCAGCAACGAACATGCATAAACTGCCTCGATGCTATGCTATAATTGGGAACGATCACGCAATTACAAAACCTATGAAGGTGAAGTACAAACAGCTAAGGGCCTTCACGCACACTGCTTAGTCCTTTGTATTAGTTAGTGGGATTGTATGACGTGTTTACAAACGGAATGATTTCCGGGCTGTGATGGATGTTCTTTCATCCTGTTTATTACTGCCGTGTTATTTTCCCAGGTTTGCACACCGATTTATCAACGTATTTTTAGAGTCAGCACTATCGCATTATCTCCTGCCGTATTGACTCATCGCTTAGAGCAAGCCCTGTCAGAATTAATGGATATAAAAATACCTGAGATACCACGAGCAGAGGCACACCATACCTTCAGTCTGTGTTTGAGACATTCGATCGATTTATTTAACATCTTACCCGGCCTGATTCTATTTGTTGATTAGTGTTTGCATAATTTCCATTTCCTTGTCCTTG
Organism: Urechis unicinctus; assembly: GCA_034190875.2. Classification (NCBI taxonomy): domain Eukaryota; kingdom Metazoa; phylum Annelida; class Polychaeta; order Xenopneusta; family Urechidae; genus Urechis; species Urechis unicinctus. The sequence goes on from CM067354.1 coordinate 17,090,680, forward strand.
TGAAACTCTACCATGCTAGTTAGACCTCTTTCCCAAAGGCTTTAATAAGTGGCATGGAATTGGCATCATGGACATTTCAGAGCTAAGCCACGACAATAGGTTTACTGTTGCCGCTACTCTTGAATAGGTGATAGAAACCAAATAAATGCCCAACATCTGGTAGATTTAATTGTTAAGGGCGTGGCTCTATGGTTAGCAGCAATGTAACGTACGAGCCAGAGTTTATATATATATATATATTAGGAAGCTATTTGAGCCACAGTTATATAGCTTTTTGACATATATATATATATATATATATATATATATATATATATATATATATATATATATATATATATATATATATATATATATATATATATATATATATATATATATATATATATATATATATATATATATATCTATATATATATATATATATATATATATATGCATTATATTGTGCGGTTCACGATCAAACGCCTGATGCCCAATCCTGTTGATTGTCTTTCATTATTTAGTCGCGACATTATACAATATAATCAACGCTCACCTGCATTTGGTAAACATACGTAACCAAAGGAAGATATTGGAGTCAGTACCCATCGTTGACTGGTTTCGTATGGAAAACTCGTTTGGGCCATGTTTGCCGTCAATGTTATCTTTCTAAATTTAGTGTTATTATAAAGGGGCGGATTGCACTGTAAGTTTGGTCTTGGCATATGGTGTTTACAAACCATTAGTTGCAACACATCAACGGTGCATGTTATCCTCGAAAATACTTTCTCTGAATTTACCGGCTTTAGGGTAATAATTCTAATGCAAGCCAATGAAAGAACATGATCTATCAACATAATGCATTCCATGGTGTTAATAGCATTCGGAATGGTTGTATCGCAATTAATTTCACAGGAAAATACGTTAAAAGTCATGAAACATTTACCAAATTTGTGTCTCTTTGGCAATGCGGTAGCACAAACGTTATGTCGTGGTAGGCATATTGCCTGATTAAATTGTTTTTAAGGGTCCGTGAATGAAAATCGAAGTGCAGGCAGCTGCACAATCAATATACATTTGATATTCTTGTCGTTTCTATTGTCAATCAAGATTTTTGTAAACCGATAGATAAGTGGGAAAAGTTTGCAGTTGTTGCGAACGCAACCAATGTGGTAGATCACTAAAGGTCACAACATGACAAATGTGTATCAGCAGATAAACAATCAATGTTGCCTGTCCGTACAAAATGTATCAGCCTAGAAATAATCCTCTTCCATGCACATGGTTGCTTATGCAATGGCATAATGACAACCCCTTATTGGCTCAGACCATTACTGCATCAATTTGTAAACGCATCAAACCATTACAAAACGATGATTTGCACAGCATACAATATTTTCGTTGAAATGCAGCAATAATGTGGACCATTACAACATATGTTTTACTGTGATGCATGCCATGTATATTAAAGGCAAATAGATTGGAGGCTGCTGCACAAAACACATGTAAAAAATGTGATACATGGGTATTTTTTTCCTATATTAAAGCCAGCAGGTATGCAGACGCCATAAATTTAGATATAGTGAGCGATTGGGCACGTCTTTACACATTGCCATACCAGTACATTTAACTGTTAAATATGCTGCCGTACATATTGTTTTAGATATAGTCTTAGTCCTTGACTCGCCCCAAAGTCTGCGTCAAGGATTGGTGGGAATAAGATGCGTTCGAATAATGTTGTCAGTCTTCAGTGTCAACCCTGGTTGACCTATCAGGGCATGATGCAGATTGTGATATGCACACGCAATGTTAGGCGATGCCATCTACCGAAACGACTTACGGATGTTTAGTTACTGTGAATTGATCACCTGATCGGACTCATTGCTCAGTTACTGTGAATCAATCACCTGATCGGACTCATTGCTCAGTTACTGTGAATCAATCACCTGATCGGACTCACTGTACTGTGAATCAATACCTGATTTTGCTTAATGTGAATCAATCACCTGATCGGACCATTTGATGAAATTCAGCGCAAGAATTACCTTTATACTTAATGTTTCCCTAATCCCACTAGATAAAATTCATCAAGCCTAAAAGCCTTCTTAGACCACGGCGGCCGACCGCTGTACGTAATTAGGGCTTCCTTTACATTCAGCTCAGCGACTTCGGTGACATATTCTCTAGTTATTTACAATGATAGCCTAAAACGTTACATGCTACATCATATCAATGCATGTTCTCATGCTACACAGTAAGTATGTCATCCCCTCGACCAGGAGCTAGGGGACGTTAACTATATTTTAGGTTTATTTGAAAGAGCGACGTGTACCATATGTCATTCAACTGTGTGTCACAATCATGAATGTGTTTTGTATTTTTGCACTAGCTATCACAACCCTTTTCGGTTCCCTAACGACCACGAAAATGACTGGTGTTAATAATGTAGCTTCCTCCTTGCAACATTGTTATATCTTTTCACAACTGTGTCAAAGGTTCGATTCGGTCCGTTTTTGTTCTTGTATTTCATTGTTGGAGAATCGTAAGTGTCGGTAATGATAGACTTTGATTGCGTTTAAGTTGCCATGATATCCTACCTTTTTGCAAGCACACTTGATTAATGGTCGGCCTCAAACACTTCCACGTGCTACCACTTAGCAACGATACTGGTAGCTATATCATTCCACTTGGACACATTACAAATAATGTAAACCGTTTTCGGGCGTCATTTGTTTTATATTCCGACGGTAACAAGGTTTCCATTGTGCTATTTACTCGGCGCTGTCAAAGATACATGCCCTGCGATTTTAAATACCCTCAACATGTGAAATTAGCAGCTTTCTATCGCGTTTTTCGCTTATGATTTATTTGAGGCAAGATAATTTGTTAGAAGCAGCACAGATATTCCATATTAGCCTAATTCTGTCATTACATATTCCGTAGCAATAATTGGTGACAAATGGCAGTGCTTAGCACTGATTTACCTGTATGACATTTGCTTTTTGACTTGCGATATTGACATGTAACAGCACCACAGTTTGTGTGTCATGCAAGTTGTATTTAAATGGCATCCAAACGTTGCTTTGTCTGTGAGTTGGAAGCGAACACTGCTTTCCATTGTATATTTCCGGCGTGTTTTACGACTTCAGTATCAAAACAATAATTTTAAAAATATGTTCTTTACTTCCGTATTTATTTTCAAACGTTACCATTGAAGTATTTACCGATATATTTTTTAAGTAACGCAGCACAGAAAGATGATATAAACGCACCACTGTGGAACTCTGTTGCTTTCTGTTATCGATGTACTCGCTCACCTAACACTAATGTTAAGGGTGTAGTCATATGTTATTGCAAATGCAGCTACAATATACATTTGAAGCTTTGCAAAAACTCTGACAAGATTATTACCGTAGAGCAATTTGCTGCTCTTCTGCCATTTGTTTGTCCTATATTGCTCTGAGAATACTCCGTACATCTAAATGTCCTCTTCTTTCGATATAAAAAATATCAGATTTGTTTGCAACACAGGGCGCCGTCGACAAAGCAAGCCCGCAGAGGACAAGCTTTGTCGTCATAGCGTGTACTATGGTGCTTGTCGTTAGCCTAGAAAAACCTCAACCCGTAAAGTGCATTTCTAGATGAATGTCACACGAAATGTCGTGCAGCCACCAACATAAGGAGGCGATGAATAAGTGAGCATGGGAATGAGCGTATGATACACATGAATCGTTGACACAGGGCATTTTCAGCATGCTCCTACGCCTAGGGTGTCGTCAATAGCTATGGCGCTCGGGCGTTAGTACGATAAGATATGAATTGAATTTCCTGATAAAACAACTGGAGGATGGTCTGGTGAAATGATCAACCCATTGATAACAGGTTTAATTGTACACACAGAGTATGATACTTGTACATTTCCGATAAACAATCATGTATATATATATATATATATATATATATATATATATAGATATATATATATAGATATATAGAGATATATATATATATATAGAGATATATAGAGATGTCTCTAGATAGAGATAGAGAGAGAGAGAGAGATATATAGAGAGAGAGATAGAAAGATAGATAGATATAGAGAGAAATAAGATATAAAAGAGATAGATATCTCTCTATCTCTAGATCTCTCTCTCTATCTCTATCTATGTTTCTCCATCTTTATATCTATCTCTCTATCTCTATCTATCTATCTCATATCTATATCTACATCTATACCTCCCTCTATCTCTCTCTCTATAAATCTATCTATCTATCTCTATCTCTATATATCTCTATCTCTATCTCTATCTCTCTCTATATCTCTCTCTATATCTATCTATATCTCTATATATATATCTATCTATATATATATATATATATATATATATATATACAAAGCGCATGCATGTCCCATTACTACCGCGTTTTTTTTACTGTAGTCTTTTGAGGAGTGAGAAAGATACATGCGATGAGGCATGGTTTTCACAACCCTTGGTTATCTGTGGGCTAAATATATACAGAAAAACAGCAGTGTCAATAATCTGGGTATCCATTAGTCGCTTGGAAAACAGCAGCTGCCGTCCGTATATGGTCGGCTTAGTATTGATTTATTAATATACATCCATTGGCACAATAGCATAATGTCGTGTTCGCTTTATCACTTTTACATTCTATCCATTTTGCCTAAAAATAATCATACCATACATTCTGCCATTTTCAATACAAAATGTAAGGTGATTATATAAAATGTTCACTAATAATAATTATAAATGAGATTGGCACATTTTTGGTGGCTGACCCGGGTTCACCGACTTTCAGGCATTTAAAATGCAATCAATCATCTTGTTTTATGATATAATTGAATGACTAGTTTAATCAAACTTGATTAGTGACAATAAATGCAATGCAGGTTAGGCAATGCCTGTCCCTATAGCTTATGGTTGTTCTCGACGCTCATGCAGCAAGTTACCGTTTCATGTGTTTACTATTCCATTTGGCAATTTAGAATTCGCCCAAAGCTCGTCAACATTATACATTCGTGCTCTATCAATGAATACAAAAACAATTCCTGATGATTGCCATTACTGGATTTGTATATAAATGACATGAATCATGCAGATAACGGATATGAGGATCATATTATCATGTCTATGGATTTATTGAGCTGACTATATTCCATTAAACCAAATGAAGAAAGTAAAATAGCGAAATTTACGCATAGAAGTCACACATATATAGCCACACAATGCATGCACGGCAGTGGTATCATTATATAACCAATTCCATAAGCCCGTTGCAGTTTACAATAGGTACACAAAGTGATAGTTATTCTAATTTTGGGCATTTCCTTAAATATCATTTAACCACAAGATCAATAGTCCTAGGCTGTAATATCAACCGTCTTATTTCAGAGGTTCGACATTTGTTAGTTAATATAATACATGTCCCTGCTGTTGTACCGAATTAAAGCGAATTCAGTGTCTTGGGATAATAGGCACGAAAACGTTGAGATATGGTGCATAATAACTTCCCTCCCGGCGGGATCGCATATGTTGTCTACTCTGATTCGTTTTGGGGAATCCTTGTTGCCTTACTTCAGATGTTACTCTGTGTAATATACAGTGAATCGCATTGCTCATGGTGGATCTAGTTATACTTCTGTTTCATGTCCGCCTGATTGAATAAGGTGATTCTCCGTTATTGGCACGTTATTCAATTCACTGCAGCCGAACAATATTCGTTTCCTAGAATTCTAGCACTGCAGTATTTGCCGTATCTATCCGAACCCTCATGTCAGTCATAGTAGCGCAAGCAATTCGTCATCAATTGATTGCTTACCAGGAAAAATTTATATTTATCAGGGACTTAACCTGCCAGACCTTGTATTGCCTCATAAAAGGATCGCGGAATTTATGATATAAATGTTTCCTTGTGGGACGCACACTGTGTGCCGGCGAGCATTTGCTATTTGGGAATTATTGTTCTCATAGCCGTGTGTGTAGACTTAAGAGGGCAAATCCGTGTGTCTTTTAAGATAACATGTGCAAATGCAGCAGTTTACCAGCATACGTTTGTAAATAGTAGATCGGAAAGCTGGGGCTTTGATGTCTGATATATTGGACTCTTACATCGACGCCTTGGTTTCAGTCACCGTATGATCCTTTGATTTTACAGTTGATATTGTTTACTTAACGTTTTGTGGTTATACACGATTTAATCGGATGTGGCGCCGATACGTCACTGACCAAGCACAGTCGAGGAATAAAATCAAGTGTATTACATGTCGGCATTTATAAATTGCTTTATTAAAGTTTGCCTGTACTTGCACTGAAAGACACTAATATGCTACATGACACAACTCATCTCAACGTGCGTAGGCGACGATAAAGGCCTCACAGGTTTTTGTCATAATTCTGGTAAAATTAAAGAAAACATGATTATGAAATGCGAGCAGAGCTAGCATACGCCAATATCGCCTTATCAGCGGCGTGAAGATTCACATATTCATAGTCAACAAATGTGAAATGGTATCAACGGGCGAATAGCAGTTTTGTACATCATTCACAATTTGCTTTGACTTTGACAGCGGTATATTTGGACTCCTCCACCCTTTGTAAAGGGTTACCCTTGTGACAGTTAACCGTTCTAACAGATATACGATTAGTTTGCCTGTTGAAGATTGATTTTGTTGATATTTAAATATTCACATGATAATCGAGAATATATACCCGAAATCTAGTCGAACTCTTTTCCCATACTTAACGTAGATTATGCGACCTCTTTGTGAACGCATACACGCAAGATAAGATCTAATTAGCACCATGACTCATCCGCTGCCCTACTGTGTAATGCATAACGTTTCCGATTATATTCATGCCAATAATATTCGGTAAACCTGAGCGTCGCACTGTGCGTCATAAAATTGAATGATATATAATATTAGTATATAGCTTACGGTAAAACATAGCATAATGAATGGGCCAACATATCAAGCTCCCCAGAATGTGTGCTAGAGTGTCGTTGCGGGCGTACTCTTGAGCTGCACAATTTTGCGAAAATGATGATGTTTCGCACAACGTGAATCGGCCCCATCGAGCCGAACTTACGGCAACCGCAATAACACCCATGTCTCCGTCACCACTTCAACACATAGTCAGAACGGGCTGGACAATTATATAGTTCTTACCAGCCAGGCAGTGGGCTATTGTGCTATAATGTTGCCGGCGGCGATAAATATGATCCACGACGCGTACTACACACGAGGGTGCTTATTCACTAGCAAGCAATTCATCCTTCTTGAATGAGATGAATTAGTATGTACGCTAATGGATAATCATCTGCTGAATCGTTCCGCCATGCTTGCATTCATCGAGATTAATAGCGTTTCTTTTGTTATATATATCGCATACCAGACCAGAAGGGTATAATTATCCATTTGTGAGCTCCAGTGCAGAGAATATGCTTATGTATCACCACCCTTCATCATCTTGAGAAGCTGTCAAACACGGATTAGTTTACAGTTTGTCTCTGTGCTCTGTCTATGTAACGTAAACTAACATTATTGTCTTTCCAAGGGCAATTATGTCCGAATAATTGATGAATTGTGCGTGCTATGTATCTCTTTCAACATTGTTTCAAGGCACTAATTGGTCATGTTTCATTTTGTATTCAGGCGATTCGTTGAATGGAGATGAATGCGTTACTTTCCCTTTGTCTTCGTTCCTCAGCTAGGCTCGGATAAAACATCTAAAATACCCTTATTGAAATAGTCACGACAAAGCCCATGCTGTAGCTCTTACTGGTTCATTACCAACCATAGATAAGTGGACATAATAGTCGACCCCTAGAGCTAAATTCGTTCCCTTGCCGAAAGACTTGTATATCTTAAGTGGGATGTTATGCCAATATAGCATTCAGCAGATGTAAATGCCATTAACAAAAACATAATGAGAAATTATACCGGTCTTTTGGGGATGTTCTGGAACCTTAGTTTGCATCTAAGCCATCAGGTACTTGATGGCCTCATATAAGATGCGTTTGTGGCAACAAAAACTAACTTGGCATGCTTATGAGCCTCGATAGATAACCTGCAGATCTACATCAGCATGTAATTAGTTTCCACTCGGCTGAGTATAGAATTCGCATTTACGGCCTTTGCGTGTCTTCCCCTTGCAACAACCTTGGCTGTTCAAGGAACATATGCAATAGTTCAGCCTTTTTTCAATGTATTTATTCCGGTAATATATGTTTTGCAGTTCTGATTTGAAACACGTTTATTCTCTGTCTTTACCCAACTTGGCACGCCTAAGTGATCATATGCCGTCGCGAAAACCATTCCTCTATTGATTCATGGAACATTTTCCGTCGAGATAGATTAGCTAAACACATTAAAATGATTGAAAACGAATTGTATGAAGCAGACACAGCCCAGACCTCAAACTGGCATGTCCCAGATTCGGCGTCGTCAATGATCTGAACGACCTGTTTCAAATCACCATGTGGGCCATCACTTGTGCAAAGTATTTTTCTTAGTCTGTGGTTCATAATGACACACGAGTAAGTAGAGGCTTTATTGCTGCCGCCATGATTGTTATTACGGTTATATACAATAACAAATGCTTCATGCACGCTAGACGTGGCATAAATACTGCGCTCTTTGTTTGTTTCGATAAAACGCGCGATTGCAAATCAACCCCAGTGTTAATTATCGACGAGTTCTTCATCAAAAGGTCGATATGCATCCGTAATGAGGGACTGAATACGAATTGCAAACAGCCGTCGCAGAACTCCACATCAAGACCTGCAAAATATGCATATTCCCTCTGGAATCATATCAACAGACTTTATGCGCGTCTTCGCCTTGATGCGATACAGCATGAGCATGTTAATTCTCTACAGTAGGCATTATGATGATCTATCGCCATCTGGTGTGTCATATCATTTAAACACGTGGACCCAAAACGGGCTGGGAAAATTGACAGGAGTACATGTGTTCCTATTATTACAGACCCAAGCCCTCATAACACAACCACCACCCCTGGCCATCAATTAACAACCAATAAAATGCGTAGCAGGGTAGCGCAGGGTCGGCATTTGAGGTTGTATAGACAATGAATAGCGGCAGAGTTTATACTGCACAGCATCAGGTACGCAATTCCTTTGTTTACCTCCTGATGTAGAATACGGCACAAATAATTGGTGGCAGATTTATTGAGGCCGGATCGATAATTGCACAATACAATTGATGGTTTCCAAGTAGGGCAACGTTCCATGTAATACATGAAATGTCTTCGCGATATTACCACAACAATTTATCTCCGGTCGCAAAGATCTTAATCAACAAGGTTTTGTGGAAGACGCGGCTATCCAACAGATGTGTTTATATGATATAATCCAATTTTCAACCAACCTTATTTGCAAAGCGATTATGCATTTTCAACATTGATGATCCATATCGTTAAGCAAAGTAGGTTGTAGTCGTTCTTCGAACAACTCATATTAACATATTTCAGTACGCGAATACTCGCCACTCACCAATGTTGGGGTTATTTTAATGCATCTTAAACAACTGGATATATCACCTTAATTAACAACAGACGGAATTGGTTGTAACCCACGAGAATACCACATAAACGAACTGCAAGATACGTCCGACCGATAAATATCCTACAATATAAACAAACTCGTGCATCACCGATGACTAAGCAGGGATTCAGCAAAGGTAGTTTTACAGAGAGATGTTTACCCTTAGACTACTTGCCAGACCTAGCACATATACCACGGAAATCGCGGGCGAGATATACATTAGGATGCAGATAATGGCTGATTATGGGTTTTATGCTGTACTGTCTAGTCTGCTATGAATTGATGTGAGGCATTATGCGTTATGTGTTATAACTTGCGTATGTTTTTCGATTCAACATACGCATGTCGCTTTGATTGTGGTGATTACCAAAGCAATATTACATTTTCACATGGTAAAATAATAGAAGGAAAAACCTTCGTCCATTCTCGACCTAGTCTGGATATGCATGAATACTCATCATTGATTTCTAGGTGTTGTATTGAGTTGTTTAGTCACGTGCCGACAATTAGGATTAAGTATGCTTCATCGACCGCCTACTCTGCGTTTCTCATTCAGACCTTCACAACTTTCCCCATATCATTTTACACTTTCTTTGCAGATAATCCACAACTTAAATCATAAATAGTCACAAAAAGCATATCACGGCGTTGATCAATTCATTGCGCTGCATAGATCTATTGAGCACAACACATGGGCCGCGAATGTGGATATATTTCCAATTTTTCGCTCCGAAGATATCAATGTTCTACTTAACGTTATTTGCACATTATGATGGCAACCCAATCTGTGTTAAATTATTGCACTTTAAATTGATCGACATAAAATATCTGTACCATGCGTAGGAAATAAATGCTATTATTATTATTATTATTATTATTTATTTAGAGTGAGTGCTAATGAAAGCCCTTCAACTATTAACCATACCTAGGTTCCTGTTTCGTTTCTTTAAAACAACAACTTTCATCATATAAAATAGTTATAAGACCATAATACTAAAGTCATTGAAATTTCCATGTTGTGTAAATGTGTCAGTCGTTCTTATATGCAGCTCACACTGCATGCATATGTCATTTATGATATGTACAAATAGTTGTTGATGTCTTTTCTGAATAATGATACCATTGTTTGTGTAATCAGGTGTGGAATTGCAAACCACCGGGGTCGCAGGCATATAACGTTATTGAGATGATGGACATGAGAAAGTAGATATCCTAAAGATTCCCTTTCGGTCTTAATTGTTATTTACTATTCAGCCAGCATTTATAATTGAATTTCTTGCTGCCCTTCTGTCGTGTTACAGTGCGTTTAAACCACGCTGGGTATATTTGTCCTACAGCCCGATTTGTTCTAAGTGAATACTTCACCGACGAAGACTCTCATTGAGCATTACTATTTATTCCAATTAAACCGATTCCACTTCGAGCCTTTGTATTGCAAGTTGCGTTGAAATTAATATATAGGCGCTTCTTACAATAGAAATCCATTATAAATCTCTTGTACCTAATGACCATACATGGTGACTAGGCATACATATGAGCATAACAGAGCTGTGGCCTCGTGAATCAATTGCTATTCTATTTCAGGAGAAGTGTGCTGCATCATACATAAGGTTTCTACTGGGCGTGGCGTTTTCCACGTAACTTTTACCTCTATCTCATGTAAATGCCTGTTTGATGTAACACTGACCTTATACCTAGTAATATTATTATATCACAAAGCCTCTTATATTTTCGGCTTGTTTTGGTAATGCGTTTATACTTATGTTCCGTTCCGCATTGGTTAGTATGCTTTACTTAAATGGTTATCACTAATGTTCATCATATTCCCATCTTCGTTCAGTTCATTGTAGAGTGTGATTTAAGTTATCGCATTATAATCTACACCTTCCTGCTATTGCTTAAATACAGTCTGCAAATAATCAACGAATAACAGCATAATCATGACTTATCCTGACAGGAAGCTTCCTCTTTGAGCCCTCGTGCATCATAAACAGAACTACCGCCCAGAATAAGTTAGTGACCCAGTTAACAACATTGTCCTAATTCCCAATTATTGTGCAAACATCAATACCAACGCTCATTCCTCTGTATAAAAGCGAAACATAGTAGCCCCCTGTGTATTAAAATATTCCAGCAAAATAATATCCTTTAATATATTTATTATTCATCGTAGGACTTTCTTTTATCAATCTTGCACATATCATTAACACGGACGACGAATAATGCTTGATCGGTTTCATACTCATACAAATTATTCATCGTGTTGCGGAGCACTTGTATTATTAAGCGCTTTTATCAAGTTATATACAAAGGAATACTGTTCAATAAAATAAGGAATCTACATTTTGTCAATAATAAAAATAATGGAAACATATAATCGTATCTTATCTCATCCTTATTAATTTATTGATTTAAGCCTTTAGCTACTGCATCTGCCAGATGGGACCCTTTACCTATGTATAATAAGAGCAGTGGAGTATTGAATGGACGTTGTTCAATCAACATCAATCAAAGCAAATTAAACTCCAGTGCATTAAAATTTCTATATAGATCCCATCGATTGTATACTATTATTACATTCGGTAAGCAGCCATGCTTAGGTATTATATTATTAAATACGATTAACCAAGAGCAAGTATAATATACTCATTCAAAAGCATTGATCTGCTGTCCATTCAAATATCACGCGCGTAACATCGTTCACTGTTAAATCATATTGTTCTGTTAATCATGTTAAATACCACAACAGTTCTCATTATTACGTAGGCGTGTGTGAAATGGTTAAGGAACCATTTGAGTACTCCGTACGTTTTATGCGCCAGAGGAATATTGATATCAGCTGAAGAGCTGCTGCATGAATAATTCTGGTTGCGTAATGTAAACAATGATTGCTGTGACCTTGTAAATCAATTTTGATTCCATTTAGAGAGGACTGAGCTGCACCATACATAAGATTACTACTGGATGTGGTGTTTTGCCACACCTCATCTTCATCATTTTCCGAGCTTCGTTCAGTTTATTGTAGAGTGTGACTCCTATAATCTCATTATAATATACACTTGCTGCTATTGAATGGACGTTGATATTGATATTAGCTGAAGATCTGTTGTATGAAAAATTCTGGTTGCGTAATGTAAGCAATGATTGCTCACCTGATTTAAATAAGACTGCAATATATTGATTCTTCTCTCTTTTGGGATCAATCGTATTTTGGTTTCTATATATTAGACATTATTACTTTGATTGAGGCGTGAATTGGTTATGTCACTAAACTAGAGTTACTTAAAACAATAATGAATTGATAAAAGTAATTAGGTCCAGCAACCTAGCCGATGTTGATAACAGAAGCGTGTTATTTAACCATCTGTGGCATCTTCGGCCAACTGTTCCATATCCTGCAAGTGTGTGATATGGAAATTCGCAAGATAAATATCTCTCGTACGCTTCTCTACGCAACGGCACTACAGTGTCTAGAAGCTTAAATGTAGTCGTATGACAAAGCTCTGTTCATTCCCGACGCGGTCTGTTGATGCATAAGTACTGCGCTTGTGCTGAATTCTCGCATATGATTACTAGATACTGAATTCTTTTAAGTCACACCAAATGCTCACTTATGATTGGGCTCTTGGTTTTAGGCTATAAGTGCATATAAGCGTGGATTAGATACGAATCACCGTAAGTGAACGCGCTCCACATCTAAACCTTAAGGACGTATAATTTCCCCGCACAAATTGTTTGCTCTCATTACTGACTACGTGCCATATGAAACTATCCCTACCAAGACGACTCTATGTGCTAGATGATACTTGAATCGAAGAGTGAAAGCATGTAGTTGTTATTGACTTATACTATAATATGTGCCATGAGCATAAGCCAAATGGATTGTGAATCGCACTCCCAGGTGATCTATATATCCACAGTGACAATAGCAATGACGAGGGAAATATTATCAGGAGCCCATGCGTCTTATATTGTATCCTCTAGCCTGCCCACCAACTGATTGCAAACCCTTTCTAACGTTATAGGAGACTATCTATTAGAAGCATTACCTATAATATTTTTCGTTAAATACGTCCTTGCGTTAAGCTCCAAATAATCTATATTTCATTGCATTGAGAGCCAAAATCTATCTTGATAAACTACAGAAGAACCTGAAATGGCGGCGGTATATCTGGCAGATTAACATGTGATGTTATCAATGTAATACATGGTTATTAAGTAAGCCCACTAACTGTTAACGGTATGTGTGGTTACCTGTGTGCCCGGGTAAACACATAACGTCCAGCATATCATAACATCCAATCGCTCTTATCCTACGTTCTATTTCAAGACCAGAGTACGAAAGTAGTTCCTTAAAGAGAGATTCTCTTCCGCAGGCACCTTGCCGGCCGAATGTAGCCGAGAGGTTTTATAACATACGCAACTTGAAATTAAGCGTCTACATGATAACATCATATAAATACATTAGCTTGTTAGGTACAGCCTTGAACTCAACGATCATGTATACAGGCCATTGCAATGATAAAGAAAACATTGAGCATGGCAGACAGAAAGGCCAGACGTTACCGGTAAGCCTATCGCTTGACATAAGCATGTTCAGTAGCTCCGATAGCTATTCAGCCAACTGAAGGCTGCGGTTGTACACCCAAGCTGTTAATTTGCACGTTATCTCGTGTATATATTGATCACTAAGTATTCCTTTATAAAGAATGCATTTGCATCGCTGGAATCACTGTTGTCGTGCCTGCGATCCACGGTAAGAACTTTTATACATATTGTTGATATCATGTTTAACAATATTTTCCGTCGCAAACATACGTCGATTTAAATGCTTGACGATACAGTCAAATATTTGTACTGAACATATTGTCCAATCTTTTAAGGCATTACCACATCTCAGCATCGTCGTATTTGTATCGTGAGATTGCGCAGTACGCTTTATCAGCAGTTTCAAGCCAATGAAATTGTCCGAGCTGCTTTTTCGTGAACATTGAAAGCATCTGTATTTTCAGGCTTTTTCATATGATGTATTTGATATAATGATGGTCAGGAACATTTGGTAACATCCCCACTTTTAACGTCGCAAAGCATTTCTACCGTTTGCTTACGGGCAATAAGTACATTTATGTCACCTGCACTACTTGCGGTCGTCGCCAATGTTTGTTACTAATGCTGTGGATATAAGAACCACCGGCTGTTAATTAAAGAACACCTGTATGAATCATAGAAAGAATAAAAACGCAAAAATGAGACATATCTCATGCGAGTCAAAATAAACGATTGAAGCTTTCTGCTACAGGTTATTGCAACCCTGATGTCACTTTGGGCATTTTCCGTCGACAGTTTTGGAACATCACCACCCAACAACCACAGCTTTCGAAATCCATTCGCAAAGCATAACAACATTGATGGTATCTGTAGGATGTAGTGCTCGGGTTGATCTTTTATATCGCTATCTAGTTTATCGTTTATCTCTCTTTGCGAGCATGGTCGTTCTTTATCTTATTACCATAATTGTAATTGACAAGATAATGCCGTTGTCAGATTGATTATCAGTGAACAGCCACATAATAAATCGCTATTGTTCCCAGCGAATCATCAAGGCAATAATATGCATAGCAAAATAGTGTTACTCTGTTAGGAAATCTATCTGATCAAGCACAGTTTTATTCCGTTGTCTAACCCTCTGCACTAGGGTGAGCAGTAAGAAGAGCACAAATCATAAGTGCAACTGTCTACAATGCATTCACAAACCAGACTTTTGTGATATCTGCATCACATGCGGTGTATATCATTGTAAATGGCTAAATCGCAATTATCACCTTAGGAATATGCATTGCAAAACAAGAATACGGACATGACTGACAATTGGTCATGACATTGTTGGAAACAACGTACGTGTCGTTTACATGGTCGACATGTTATTATTCACTCTACAAATACAATCCAAGCTTAAGTAATTCAGGCGCTGTCGCCATAACGTGAGAACAGGCAGATGATATTTGTATTGCATTCATGTAACACTTCACCGAGACAAATTGAAAGGAAGCGGCTCCGAAATACATTGACTGAGAAGACCGGTGAATATAAATTAGCTGCGGGTAAGCTTTTGCAGCACAAAAAGGAGGTGGGTTTTTTCAGCTATGAGATATACAGCTCAGGTTATGTTAGACGCAGTATATAACGCAAAATTCTTGGAACAATATCTGCTTTTCTGTGAAGCATGACTAGTACATCAAAGTAATAGTGTCGGAGGCTGCTTCGCAAAAGTCTGTGATTATTTTATGTGTTTCCTCACTTTGAATATTAGGTATTGATCAGGGCAATATAGCGATCAACTTGGCAGACAACGTCTATGGAAAGAGACTGGGTAATTGTTCATGTGTTTACATATAACAATGAGAGAATCGGCCTACGGAGAGTCATTAATATTAGGCAACAAACGTCTCAGTAATTTGGTGCTATTCGATTTTCACAAAGAGTTCATTGCATCGTTTGACAATCGAACGTTTCGGGTAGTGTACGACTTTGCGGGTTTTGGTATTTCCTGCCATTCTTACGAACATGAATATAACAAACTTAACCAATGCATTTACAATGATCTACTTGATATGCAACACTATATCAGGCAAGAGATGCGATTAACATTCTCTCTTAGCAGGTTTCTAACATTGCTTGCCGGTAAGTTATTTCCTGGAAGAGTCGGTATGATATGCGATATATATCATTCCTTAAAGTATGCCTAATGTCTGTTTTGAGTATATTTGCCATTAAAAAAGGTCATTTTGGTGTTCAAGGTACAACTTCGACATTGCGTCTGCATGGATAGTAACGGTATAGGGAATCATCCTGTTGTGGGATGATAAGTATGTCAGTGAAGTATCTGTGAAGTTGTTCAAGCATGCACAAATTGTTACAATGATGTTCATTTCCGCTTATTAATATATTTAAAGTAAGAACTCATCAAAAAAAGAGGTTTTGTTCTTTGCGATATGAATTGAAAATAAGTCCCAATGCAATGATTGATAATTTGATAACCAGTTGTCTTGCACATTAATGATATGAATAAAACTGGACTCATGTTTTCTCTACAACTGATGCCAAAGTCAATGTAATCTGATTGCAAAATAAAATTAATAGTTGCCGAGTAAGATCAATTTTCCTAATAATCAACGAAGTTTCTCTTAGACTTGCTCACATACAATTAATCTCTCTGCTATGACCTCCTTCCTTTTATTCGTGTGTGTGTTTGTGATTATGCGTGTATGTGTATACTGGATAATAGGCGCATTATTACGTTATAACATTTGTTTATCACACGCGATAAAGGGAGAAAAGTTGCGATGGCTTGCATCAGAAATGTAAGTGATCGATTACGATGTTTTAATACTTTGCAAATTACCACTGTGTTTACATGAAATTGTACCCTAAAACATAGCAGCAGCAGAAACTTTTTTCGGTCGATCCTATCAGGTGTACATCCTGACCTTAACCAAAACGCCTAGACCGCTAAAACATCTATTTGCTTCTGGTGAGATTTTCCAGCCCGAAATGAATCTACTTACTGCAGCAGTCAGACATAAAAGCCGGTTCTATGCCTCCGTCTGTAATATGAGACGCGGTTGGCAAAAGCTGAAATAAATCTGCTACCCCGTAATGTATTAGGCCAAATAAATAGGAGGCTGCTGCACATATGGAGGTGAGTAATACAATACATTATGCTATAATGGTCGTCCGCAGCTATGCAGACACTATTAATAAAATATTTACACATATCAAAGGAGAACATCCTCCTATAAATGTTTTTTGTCAGAAATGTTTAGGCAGTTTGATTCAGTGCGAATTACACAGAGACCCGGAAATATACTTTTCACAAGAGGGCCTGGCAATAACCGGCTTCAAATGTCATCCAGCTGTGCCTCAATATGTTTATAGTGGTTGATTTATGTATGATATATCATATTCTCTTTCAACCAAGCAAATTACTGATGTTAATGAGACCTGTTCTTGTTGTCTACATGGTTATACCGTTTTTATTCTTCGGTTACTAAAAGCAATTGTCATTAGTGTAACGTAAAAAACATCTCCGATACACATCTATAAGGAAAACGCTGACGCATTTCCATGTAGATGATGCACACACATGTATATAATTTCAACTATGAGATATCGATTTAAGGAGCTTTTCGGTTAAGTTGTTTAATTGCACATTATAAGCACTTATGCAGTTATCAGCTTCAGCAATTAAGTGCTTTTTTTTTTTTTCAAATTAATAATTAAGCCCATTTCAGTTTGAATACAACACATTGCCGTGACTGTGATTGATGAGATGAAAGAAGCCCGGGCGTATCTGAGATTGCATTCTCAAGCCCGCAGACTACAATAAGAGTATTTCTGTTGGGAGGAGACATATAATTGTAAGTACATTGTTTGTCCATTTACAGACCTTGGTGCTGTTGGTGCACAAAATTTTCAGAAACTATAATTTATTGTTATGAGACGAAAATGCTCATACCAGTTATTGGTCTATTACAGTTGAATCCCATAAATTTCAGCAGCTTATAAACTAACTATGCATTAAAATTCGATTTGATCTTTCAAGTATGCTTCAGGCAATGATTGATATTAGACTGATATTGGCAAAACTGCTCCATGATTAGGTCCGAGATCTTGAGTGTAAAGCAACATTTTGACGCTAGCTAACTCCCAACCCATACGCAACGACGAAAAGGTGATATTGAGCATGACGTGCCCATCCATATGTCGAAAATCACATGAAAAATGGCGGGCAACAAGCATTCAA
Organism: Urechis unicinctus; assembly: GCA_034190875.2. Lineage (NCBI taxonomy): Eukaryota > Metazoa > Annelida > Polychaeta > Xenopneusta > Urechidae > Urechis > Urechis unicinctus. The sequence goes on from CM067354.1 coordinate 17,109,050, forward strand.
ACTAACCATCGGACCAAGCTGTTTTATCACTTCTGTTTTATGCAATCCAATTGACATCAGCACAGGCAATATGACTGGCAATTTCTCATTCGGAATTTGTTCTTTGTTTGTATACCTCGATAACATTGGCGATAAATTGATCCATTTCACAGCGACATAACAATGAGAAAGCAGTTAATGTCCTTCATGAGTAACACATAGTTAGTAATACCACAATATTAGAACTGCAGTATCCCGTTTCACAGTAGCAGTTGTCGCGTAACAACTTATGGCAAGCTGTCAAACGGTTTGTGTGTCACTCTTTTCAGAAACATTATAAGATGGAAAATGATTAACGTCTTCACTGCCCTCGGCATTTATATATCATGAATTTGCTGCATAACAGGCAGTGATTTGTGGACACCATGGTGGGATACTTTTGATAAGTAGTACAGGAATCAACGCTTTTTACCAATACGAAAAAAATGTGACGGCGAAAAAAAGCAGAACCAGCTTTGAGATGGCAAGCAAGCATTAGTCTTCTAAATTCTGAGACTAAGCTGTCATGTCTAGAGATAATAACTGGGTCTGGAATCAACAGTAGCATCCATTTCTTAAATATGCGTGCTGCACTAAGTATCGACGAAAATGAGATATAACGTAGATGTATGAGTATATATGCACGGATGGTCATTATTCAACCAGTGCGATTTAATACAATCAAGCAAATAACCAATTGCCTTGTATGTCTAGAAATCATATAAACCAACTTTGTCAATTGATATTGCAATTTGTGATGGATTAGCTCTGAGACAGGCAATTTAGCTGTTGTTCTAGAATTTACTTCTTTAGATAAACACGTTCTCCACTATGCTCTTGAATGTGTAATTAACAAAATGCCGCGGCGCTTACGAACACTATGATCTGTGCAAATCTAAATTTGACCCATAAGTCAAATATAAAAGGAATGTATCGACGCTTACTACCCCTGTACAAACATAGACATCACATGTTGTCAATCCCTTCAAACGACAGCTCTGAAACTAGATTAACCCATTGTACAACATCAACGGGGATTTCAGATAAATGATATTAGATGGTGCTGATATATTGGCAACTTTGACAATCATATTTAATAGTATGTGTAGTGAGAGGGTCCGGATTCGGATGATATGATTTGTTTCAATGCAGAGCCAACAAATAAGAGATCGACTTCATACAACATAAAAAATGATGTCGCTGATTATTAGATATAAATCAATCATTTTCAAAATAAGTTGACCAGCAAATGTAACGTATGCCGTTTCGAGCGATGGTGCACAACTGCCACCAAGACGCCCTGTTATTGAAACATACCCGTGGCGTTGTGAGAATATGTCTGAGAATCAGGTTTACACCATGTTAACAAATTAGATCTTACATTAGCAGCGAGCTAAAACGTGACAACTAAGCTGCTTTTCGTCGAACATCGCATCATTGTACGTGGCAGCAAGATACCATGTTTTGACACAATAAGAATTGTCGTAAAGCGACATGCCAGATGGTTTAATATCGTTGTATGACACAGTATAGATTCCTCTTTACCATATAATACATAAAAGTTACCGTCTACTTATTAGTCGGACATATTCCATCCTGGTTTAGCACCCTGATTGATTACAATGAGCCTCAAACCCGGAGGCCGAAATCCTCCTATGAGGGCAAACATTGCGTTCATGCACAGAGCAGTGATTTGCCCAGCTTCTATCAATCAGTTAACCTCTTTGGAAGAGTGCTTTTTAAAAGGAATACAGCTATCTGTGAGATAGGCCCGATTTAACCACAGATAGGGTTTCACATTTTGCGAAAGAAATAGAAATATAAATGACAAAAAACCGCACAAGTGTTTTTTTTTTTTGGTTATAAACTGTACTCCGTCGAACATCCATAAAACCTCAATGACATTGATTTTCCTTCCGACTAACACCTTAAGAATTTAAACGGCGGAGTCCAAAACGGATAATAGTCAGAATCCAATTAAGCACAATTCGCGATGAATGACAGATTAGGAGCCTCTCTGCACCAAGCAGAATACATGAGGGAGAACGATTGACCCAAATGCCAGCTAACATGGGAGATCTTAAGAGAGCCTACATTATTCTTTTTTGTACATGACTTTTTGTTCCTCTTTGACAGGTACAATTAGCTCACTGTATAACGCGAAAATAAACGAACTATATATAGCTTGCATAATCCGCTATTGCTACAGCCAACCCGATTGCGCGAAGTACATAAGTGATATGCTACAATGAAACATGATGTAAATATCGAGCAAATATATGCTATTTAACAGCATAGTCCAAAATAATGACAAAACAGCACATATATTTATATATATATGTATATTAATATATATGAATATACATATATATATATATATATAAATTTATATATAAATTTATATATATATATCATAACTGTACCTATCAACTGCTTTTGTCGTACACGTTTATATCACATTTTCAATTTAAAGGGACTGCCTATGACAAGCGTGCGTTTGCTGTACCTATCAACTGCTTTTGTCGTGTATAATAACATTTTACAAACTGCTAGATTCAAGATTCAAGAAAGTTGTAATTTTTTCGTACGAGTTGTGCCTTTTCCAGTCACGTTTTGCTGATGGATTGTATTTAGCTGACTTAATACCTGGGCCACAGTAAAACCGCACGTAATATTTGATTGAATGTTTTCCTGTTTGCGTAATGTTAAATTATCCATGATTTATGACCAATAGGATTTTAAAATGCCCATCTCTGACTGCATACAAGTGACATCGTTATTGGCGTTGACATTGTATCTGGTTCCCTCTATTGCCTATCATATATATCTTTTGGGCTGCCGTTATGTGAAGCAACCCGTCTGCTAATCAACAGAACGCAACAGGTAACCGTTATTGCTTTGATCCTTGAATACAATATTTGAAAGCAAACGCCTGCTTGCTAACAGCGGACGCAGTTGCTCCGCTTACATGCATCAAATGTCTTGATGCTATTGTGGGGTCATAAGACACACAAAAACACAGCGTGAGTTGCCGCTGTATCCTGGCATCCAAACATAACATATTTAAATATTTCTCCTGAAATTAGTTCTATAAATGAGGATATTTCTTTCTATTTTATCCGCTTATCATTCTGTGATCTTTACGAGGTATTTTCCTGCTAGGTCGCCAAACAAAAATGTGACCGCATAATTTGAATTCATTTCGGAAATCTCAACAAATATACGGACTGAAAATCAATTGCCCAAAAATGCAGAGTGTTGGAACAGCAATAACATAGGCCATACTACCACTTTGTCGATATGGTTATCAGGAATATTTTGTTGAAGACGATAGAGAAACTAATTAGTTTTGTTGCCATTTCCATATATCTCCCAAATCACATACTGCCTAGCTGGGGATGTATCATTTTTTAAAAAGAGAATTGCCTAGAAGTAGAATATGTAAAAGTTATGAAGGTCCTAATAAAGGCTTATGACAAGTCTATTTAATCCCACATTAAAGACGCATATTGACCTGTGGCATTTTGTTTTGTACAAAAGTGATTTGAAGCATCTGAAGCAGTAAAGAGCAAGGCTCATATCTGTAACTAATGTAAATCGCTATTTTGTGACGTGAACATCAACTGGCAAATGTGGTGTTTTGATTATTCAGTATGATAAAACTGGTTAATGGCAATGAAAAGCTGCATTTTTAAAATACAAACCTAATGATGGCATAATGTTGCAGAAATCTATTAAAAACGTTTAATACTTAAGCATTTGGTATGAGATCGTTGCTCATATTTTACAACTTAAATGTATATAATTAAAGATTGGAGCCAATGCAAACAGCGTTTGTGTTCATTAAGCTCTCAGAGATCAAACACATATACCTCAAACAGATACAACTTCCACACAATTTGCCTTTGCTCTTTGACATAACTTTGACCAGACTCAATAGCATATTTCAGTGGCGGAGCAGATCACTTAGGAACATATCGTTGATAGTATTGTCGGGGTTTGATCCTTCTGACAAAACATGTACATTTGCAAACGAGAGCTGGTGTGTTTACACTGTCTACCACATATGAATAATGTAACATATACGGATATTGGTGTAAAAACACAAACATATACTGGACGTCCATGTTGAACATAAATTAAAGCATTACCAATAACACAAGCCGTGGACGCAAATGTATTAATCATGATGGCTTCTAGATTACAGGTCGAGATTGGTAAGCACCCATACATGTAATCAGCCAGGATCTACTACCAGATATATACTCAGTGAATAGTGATAGATATTACAAATTTAAAACCACCGCGTCTGAAGAATGGCATGGAACAATCACCATATGTGCTTCCGCGGGGATTCCATATGGTAAACATTTAATAACAGAAAGATTTGAATAAAAGCGGCGAATGATTGCAAATACGGCTGCAATACGACGAAATGAATCTGAATATTATTTACTTAAAGGATATAACGCAAAGGTGAATGAAGAAAATCGCAACCTTGATATAAATCTGGCACGAAACTGTGATGGAAGGCGTGCAAAAGGCAGAGGATGTTGCATGAAAAAAGAAAATAACAAGAAAATAGTCTTTGAGCAAAAGGGACTTGCATTGGATGTACACTGTTGTCATACGCAGCAAGATGTTGCGAGAACATGAAATGAAATATGGCTGTTGGTTTTACATTGTATTTGCCAGCATGGTGATAATGCCAAAAACCATCTGTAATAGTGACAACATAATGCTGTGTTAAGCTCATTATGCAATCAGAAAACCGTTTTGGTTGAATGTCATATTCATTCGTTATTAATTTATACTATGCGTTGACAAGTAAACAGTAATCCCTAGTGATAGGCGGGTTTGTTAGGTATTATTACGCGAATCAGGAGCAGAGGTAGCTAATGACATTACGTTTGAGCCGAATATATATATATATATATATATATATATATATATATATATATATATATATATATATATATATATATATATATATATATATATATATATATATATATATATATATATATATATATATATATATATATATATCCTTTGCGACATGAGTCGACATGCACTGTAAAAGTGAGCATGCATTGTATGCGATCCTTGTGTTACATAAACTCTTATTCGCTCTCCATCAACGCCTAACGACTGACGCATAAACTCAGCTTATGTCAACAGCATGAGTGCGAAGACTGCAAGGCACTACCACCATTCGTTTGGGGTACCAACAGACGCTCTCTTACTGGATCGATGCATATTTACAACCACGCCATTACAGACACAATGACATCATGGTTCCCAGGTCCAATGATGAATTATAATTTGCGTTTTTCACAACAATCCTAAGTAAGAACAATATGTTCTGTTATCGTAATGGTGCATCGTGAGCATCATACGGGTGGAAAGTCGTTTCGCGGAATCGATTGCATCATGCATTTTGTTCTACAGAGCAGTAGTATTGAATATTGTTCAACGAACATTTAACTGATGTAATATGTAATATGTATTATTCATAGCACCGTCTTTTGAGCGCACACACAATGTAATGCATGATGTTGATGGTACCGACCATGTTCTTTCCGAAGACACGTTATATTCTGTTTCTACATAATGTGAATTGATACCGCTGGATGGACTCGTGCAGCACGAACGGATGTTGTGTTATATATGTTGGTTAAGGAATAGAAGTGTTGGACTATTTTGTTGTGAATCTGAAAATTAATACTGACGTTGCTAAATTGCAATAAATGAGTCAATATGCTCAGAGTAACAAATGTTTACAGATAACGAGACGTTGCACCCTCATAACAGCTAAGACGGATTCTAGCTTCACTATTGTATTCCATCTACCTGTTCCTGTAGAACAAGTACACCAGACTTACATCAATTGCCTCGTACAAAACTGCGTGTACCCAGCATGTACCCTGGATTAGTGAGATGTATAGCTCAGACTTTCCCACTGCTATGCTATAATTAAGAACGAATACGCGATTAAAACACTTATGTGGGTACTACCGATGTTTGATTCGCATGTACAAACAGCTTAGGGTGTTTACGTACACAGCTCAGTCCTTTGTATCAGTTAGTGGGCATGCATGACGTGTTTACAGACAGAATAAGTTCCGGGCTGTGATGGCTGCTCTTTCACCGTGTTTATTGCTGCCGTGTTATTTTCTCAGGTTTGCATAACGAGTTACCTACGTATTTTAGCTGGGTCAGCACTATGGCATTATCTCCTGCCGTATAGACTCATCGCTGATATCAAGCCATGTCAGAATTAATGGATTAAAATGCCTCAGATAACATGAACAATTGCACACCATGCCTTCAGTTTGTGTTCGATCATCAATCATCTTACCCAATCTGAGTCATATGTTGATAAGTGTTTGCATAATTTCAATTTGCTTGTCATTGTGAGACTCTAACATGCTTGTTACACCCTTTTCCCATATGCTTTAATAAGTGGCATGCAATATGCGTCATGGAAACTTAGAGCTAGGCCACGACAATAGGTTTACTGTTGCCACTTCACATGAATAGGTGATGGAAACCAAATAAATGTGTAACATCTGGTAGATGTGATTGTTAAGAGCATTGCTCTAAGGGAAGCACCACGTAACGTATGAGTCAGCGTGTCTATTAGTAAGCCATTATATGTGCATATATACTTTATGTTGTGCGGTTCAGGATCAAATCGCCAGATGCCTAATGCTGTGGATTGTCTTTCATGATTTAGTCGCGACATTGTACAATATAATACACGCTCACCTGGATTCGGTAAACATACGTACCCAAAGGAGGATATTGTCAGTACCCATCATTGAGTTAACACAGAAGAATGGCTTCGTATGGCAAACTCGATCGGGCCATGTTTACCGGCAATGTTAGGCGATGTTATCTTTATAAATCGTGTGCACTGTAAGTTGGGTCTTTGCATCTGGTGTTTACAAACCATTAGATGCAACACATCAATGGAGCCTGATATCAACAATCGATGTGTCAGCACTTCAAGTCATTCTATTTTATCAACCGGTCATTATAGAAAAGAATACACACATTAATGGCAGACACATTAAGTATTGTTTTGTTTTGATAGATCAGTCGTTTATAGATGTATCTGTGGCGCCAATATAACGTTACTTACTATAAAACGTCTTGCGGCATCCCGAACCCAGCTGCATCAAGTGCAACTTTTGTGTATATGTGTGGCAAAATATTCTCTACAAGTAAAGGCATTTGGTTTTGATTGGATAGTGTAGACTGCTTAAATTTCCATAAAGTGCCGAAATATATCCATTAAGCCGTTCCTATAGATTATATGCGGTTCCTCGTACACAATGTATGCAAGAAAATTTATCAACGATATATAAGCCAGCCATCTAGTTTCGGACAATATTAAGATATATCGACCGAATATGGATCACTCTGTTCGAATTAAATTCATCATGTTTGTATGCAATTCGTTAATATCATCATATTTGTACTCTGTTTGTTGTTTTTTTAACGTTTTTATTCCTGTATACGTATCTAACGTTGTATACTCATCTGGATGCGACTTTACGTGGTGGTCATATAAGCATGTGATAGTCAACTACACGATACGGTAAAATTTAGAGTTTTGATGTTCGGTTGATCCCTGCTGCAGTTTTTGATATATCATGAATTATATTTGAATCTTCGTCTGACGATTAATCCCGTCACACCAACATGAATATCCCTTGTTTGCAATGGCTTAGCCTCTACTACCTAAGAAATCTTAATCACTTTTATATAGAACAAGCCAACATGCAATGGGCGGAAGGTGTATGTCAATTAATGGATTTCTCCAATAATAAGGACAAATATTGCCCGTAGCGACCTAGTGGATCTGGAACCAGTCTATCGGGGAGAGACGTCTTGTTGGGTGAACCTCACGATCAGTGCCATGTATCATGCAGCATTTTTTTGGGGTGTGAGAATGATGATTGCATGTGCAGGCGAGTTTATAATGTTGTGTATTACCATTCCTTTTTTTCATTACAGCACATAGATGGTGCGTAATAGTTTGTTGAGATGACAAAACATTGTAGTGAAGTGGAACGGCGTTAATAACTTTTGGTTTTGTGAAGAAGCTTGAAAGGAATAGAGTAATTAAAATGATGCTGAACTTCTAGCATCGTGGTGCTGTCAACGCAATGCATCGCATTGGCGACGACGTTGCATTATTATATAACAAAATTTCCGACGAGAACATGTAAACTAAATTCGTTTATATGTCAGCATTGTCGACGTAAATATGTGATCGCCATTTTGTCTCCGTCTGCAACATTTTGATAAATTTGCATTACTAAGTACCCTAAGTGTTGTTAGATGCAAGGATTTATTTGTATGAGCCTAACGATGGGCGCTTACTTTAATATTAATACCGTTCACTAAAGCTTACCGATCAAGCGGTGTTATTGCAGCTCGTTATTGGCGTGACCAAAATATAAAGTACTTGTGTAAAAGGGGGGTGACTGTCAGTCTATAGAGAAGGGTCACTAGTTATATATATATATATATTTATATAAATATATACATATATATATTTATATAAATATATATGTATATATACACATATATAATAAATATATATATATATATATATTTATATATATGTATATATACATATATGTAGTATATATATACACATATATATATACATATATACATAAATATATATATATATATATATATATATATATATATATATATATATATATATATATATATATATATATATATATATATATATAAATATATGTATTAAACGGAGCGCCGAATTATAATATAAGTGTTTTCCTGTAGGATGCACAATATGTGCCGGCGAGCATGGACTATGTGGGAATTACAGTCTCATAGCCATGTGTGTGAAGACTAAATAGGGCAAATCCTTGTGCCTCTTAACCTGCATGCGCAAATGTAGCCGTTTACCAACACACGTTTGTAGCAATGGGTCGGAAAGCTGCGGCTTGATGTCTGATAAATTGGATTCTTAAATCGACGCCTGGGTTGTAGTCACCATATTATCCTATGATATTACATTCCCAATTGTTTACTAAACGTTTGGTGATTATTCTCGGCTAAATCGGGATGCGGCGCCGAAAAGTGACTGACAAAGCACAGCCAACGATCGAGTATATTACGGCATTTCTAAATTCATATAGAAGACCGATATGTTATGGTTTTCCTATACATGCACTAACAGACACTAATATGATACATGACACTGCTCATCTAAACGTGCACTGGGACCGATAAAGGCTTCGTATTTTTAGTCCTAATTCTGGCACAATGAAAGAAAGCATGATTATGAAATGAGCGAACAGAGCACGGCTACGCCAATATCTTTATATCAATAGCGTCACATATATCTAGTCAACCAATATGAAATGATATCAACGGGCAAATGGCCATTTTGTACATCATTTACAATTTGCTCTGACAGTTAACCGCTTGAACAGCTATATAATTAGTTTCCTGTCGAAGATAAGTTTTGGTAATATATAGTTACTCCCATGATAATCGACAATATATACAAAAATACCGTCGAAATCTTTTCCCATACTTCACGTTGATTATGCGACCTCCTTGTGAACGCCTACACGCCGGATGAGAACTAATTAGCAGCATGGCTCACCTGCTGCCCTACTGCGTAGTGCGTCATAAAATTGAATTCTATATACGATTATTGTATAGCTTGCGGTATAACTTAGCTTTATCGAAAACATAGCACAAGGAATGGTCCAACATATCAAGCTCCCCAGAATGTGTGCTACAGTGTCTTGGCCTGTGGTATTAATGCGGGCGTACTCTCGAGCTGAACCATTTTGCGAAAATGATGACGCTGTACACAACATGAATCGGCCCCATTACGCCGAGCCAACGACAAACGCAAGCTGGAAATGATATAGCTCCCACAAGCCAGGCCGAGGGCTATTCTGCTTTAATATTGCAGTCAGACAGCGATAAATATGATATACGACGCGTATTACACCCGCGGGTGCGTATTCACTTGCAAGCATTCATCCTTCCTGAATGAGATGAATTATTATGTACGTTAATGTATACTCATCAGCTGAATCGTTCCACCAAGCGTGCATTCATCGATATTATTAGCTTTTATATATAGCTATATATATATCGCATACCAGACCAGAAAGGTATAATTACATGTCAGAATATTCGATGAATTACGCGTTCTATGTATATCCTCAAATATTGTACCAAATTGCTAATTGTCTATGTTTAATTTTTTATTCAGGCAATTTGTTGAATACAGATACAAGCCTTACTTACCATTTCATCTTCGACCCTCAACTAGTATCGAATAAAACATCCGGAATAACCTTATTGAAATAGTCGCAACAAAGCCCATACTTGAGTTCTTACTTGTTTCATTACCAACCATGAGATAAACAGCTGGCGATAATGCAGGACACTTTCGACTACAAAAGGCGCCTACCCAGCTCAATTCTTTCCCTGCGACGAAAGACTTATCCATCTAGTAGGTGGGATGTAGACTGCGCCATATAAAGACATGTATTTGATATTTTACGTTTCGTCATTTGTATATTAATATAGGAGTTAGTACCTGTAAACGCCATTAACAAAAGTAGAATGAGCGATTAGGCCGGTCTTTTAGGGATTTTATGGAACCTCATGTTGCAACTGAGCAATCATATAGTTGATGGTTTGATATCTGATACGTTTGCGGCGACAAATACCTGGCATGCTTGTTAGCTTCGATTGATCATCTGCAGATATACATCAACCTTTAATTGGTTTCATCTCAGCACATGATAACATTTACATTTATGGTCTTTGCGTGTCTTTCTCTTGCCACAACCTTGGCTGTTTGAGGTATATATGCAATAGTAGAGCCTTTTTTCAAAGTAGTATCGCTGCAATATTTGTTTTGCAGTTCTGAATTGAATCACGTATATTCTCTATCTTTACCCCTCCTAGCACGCCCAAGTAATCATATGCCAACGCGAAAACAATCCCTCGTTTGATTAAAGGAACATTGTCCGACATTATAAATAAGCTGAGCACATTAAAATAATGAAAACAAATTGCATGAAGCAGACACGACCCAGACCTCACACTGGCTTGTCCCAGACGCGGAGTCGTCAATGTCCTAAATGACCTGTTCCAAATCACCATGTGGGCAATCACCTGTGCAAAATGTTTCTGTCTGCGGTGCATTATGGCACGCCATTAAGTAGATGTTTAATTGCTTCCGCCATGATTGTTATCACGGTTATTAACAAATGCTGCATGCACGCGATACAGCATGAGCATGTTAATTCTCTGCAGTAGGCATTATGATGATCTATCGCCATCTGGTGTGTCATATCATTTGAACACATGGACTCGAAAGCGACGGGGAATATTGACAGGAGTTTATGTGTACCTAATTTTAAAGACTTAGGTCCTCATAACAACCCCACTACTTCAAGCTGTCCATTAACAACCAATGAACTGCGTAGTGCGTAGCAAGGTAGGCAGGGTCGATTTGGAGTATTTAACGTTGTATAGGCAATGAATAGCGACCGAGTTTATATTGCACTGCATCAGGTGCACCGACTCCGTGTTCACCGACTGATGTAGAATACGGCACAATAATTATTGGCAGATTAATTCATGCCGGATCCAGATTTGCATAGTGTAATTGATGGTTTCCAAGTAGGTCAACGTTCCATGCAATACATCAAATGTCCCCGCGATATTACCACAACAATATATCTCAGGGCGCAAGCATCTTAATCAACCAGGTTGTGTAGAAGACGCGGCTAGTCGATAAATGTGTTTATGTGATATAATCCAATTATCAACCAACCTAATTAGCAAAGCGATTATTCCTTTCAACATCGATGATCAATATCAATAAGCACAGTAGGTACGAGAATAGTTGCAACTCGCCACTCAACGTTTGGGTTATTTTAGTACATCTCGAACTACTGCATGTATCAACTTGATTAACGACAGGCAGCATGGGTTGTAACCCGTGAGAACACGACATAAACTAGCTGCAATATACATCAGACTGATAAATATCCCACAACATAAACGAACTCGTGCATCACCGATTACAAAGCAGGGATTCTGTAAAGTTAGAGATCTGTTTACCCTCAGGCTACCTGCCAGACCTAGCACAAATATCACGGAATTCGGGCATTAGGAAGCAGATTATGGCTTATTATGGATTTTATGCTTTACTGTCAAGTCTGCTATAAAATGAAGCGAGGCATTATGAGTTATGTGTTTCATAATTACTTGCGTATACTGTTCAATTCATATTGTACTGATTGTGGTGTTTACCAAGGTGATATTACTTTTTGTCCTGCAGCAATATATTGACAAGCAATTTGGGGTCAATCGTGTTCTCTTGCAAAAAATGCTTTACTTCCTGTAATATTATATTATTATTTTAATTGAGGTGTGACTCATTATTCGATGGATTATCTTACTGACATATTTGTGTTAAACACAAATGCTCATTGAATCTATCACCTCCATGGCTTAATCAAATCAATGCCATGACGTTTGATTAATGTATTTAAGGCGAACAACCTTGCATAGCATGATGACAGTGGTTGGTCATCTAACCAGCTGTGGCCTCTTCAATTAACAGTTTCGTCTCCTCCAAAAGATTTATTTAGGCAATTCACATGATGAATACTTCCCATGCTAGTTTCCACACAGTGTCACTACAGTACGTACAAGCTTCAATGCCGTATCAATGATTGCCTTCGTTGTAGTAGATTAGAAATACAAAGCTCTGTTTGTTAGCTACAATGCTAGGTTATTGGCATTCATCCGCAGTTGGGATATTTTTATATACCGTTACCAATATTGCCTTCATTAACGACCCACTGAATTGTTGTCAACGCAGTCAGATATGGGAATAGAATACATCACCACCTATAGGAGCTGCATAATAAGAGAGCGATATCACTCAGTATGAATGACCTGCCAATGGTTACTATTCAGGCATACTACAAACATGGATTTAGAGCGAATATAATACTCCTTGATCGCTCACTAGATACTAATGTATGCATGGTTCGCCAATCAAGCGTAGTTCTTCTTGAAGGACGCAGATATTGGCTGATATTTATTGATTTATTTGTGTTGTATTGTTTTCTGTAGTCACGTCAATACGTGCCCACAATTAGGATTAAGAATGCATCATCCAATGCGTTTCTCATCCAGACATTCACATCATTCCCCATGCACCAATTTACACTTATATTGCTGATAATGCACAACTTAAACCATAAATAATCATAAAAGCATCTCACGATAATGCGCAATTCATTGTGCAGCATAGATCCATTGAGCACAACACATGGCCCGCGAATGTGATAATATGTCCAATTTTTCGCACGAAGATATCAATGTTCTACTTAACTTTATTAGCACATTATAATGACACCCCGATTTCTGTTAAATTATTGCACTTTCACTTGATCGATATAAAATATCTGTACCATGCGTATGAAATAAAGGCTATTATAGTTATTTGGAGTGAGTGCTAATGAAAGCCCTACAACTATTAACCATACTTTGGTCCTGAGTCGTTCCTTTTAAATAACAGCTTTCATAATATAAATTAGTCGTAAGACCATACTTAAGCCAGTGAAATCGTGTTTAAACTTCCAAGTTGTGTAAATGGTTCAGTATCCCTTATATGCAGCTCACACTGCATGCATCCGTCCTTTATGATATGTACAAGTAGTTGTTTATGTCTTTTCTGCATAATCATTTCATTTTTGGTATTATCATGTGTGGAATTGAAAACCAATTGAAGGCATATACCGTTATAGAGATGATGGACATGAGTTAGTCGATATCCTAAATATTCCCTCTTGGTCTTTATTGTTATTTACTAATTAACCAGCATATATAATTGAATTTCTTGCTGCCCTCCTGACGGCAATTCACAAGCTATATTTGTCCTACAATTCGAATCGATATCAAAGGGTAATCAACCGTATGTAGCCCGATTAGTTTTACGTGACTAATTCACCGACGAAGACTTCCATTTAGCAATACAATTATACCGATCGCATTTCGAGCCGTTATATTGCAAGTTGCATTGAAATTAATATTAAAGCGCTTCTTAATATGGAAATCTCTGGTACCTCATGGGTATCATTACTTGATCAATGTGATACGATCATATGACCATAGGACCATTTGATGCGACATTTGGTAAGTCATGGTTGACGTACCAATGAATGATTATTTTACGAGTAGGTGGTGAATAGGCATACAGATGAGCATAACAGAAATGCGTCTACGCACCAGATTTGGCCTTGTAAATCAATTTCTATTCCATTTCGGGAGCACTGAGGTGACCTCATTCCTAGTAATTTAATAACAACACAAAGCGTCTTATACTTTAGGCTTGTTTTGATAATGCGTTTATATATTTGTTCCGTTCCGTATTGGTTTGTATACTTTACATTAATACTTATCACTAGTGATCAACATTTCAAGATCTTCGTTCAGTTCATTGTAGAGTTTTATCGCATTATAATCTACACCGTGCTGCTATTGCGCAAATGTAGTCTGCTAATAATTAATGAATGACAGAATAACCATGGCGAGTCCTGACAGGAAGCAGGAAGCATCCGCATTGAGACCTCGTGCATCATAAACAGAACAACCGCCCAGGACAAGTATCGACCCAGTTTAAACATAGTCTTAACTCCCCATTAGTGTGCTAATATCATCACCAACGCACATTACTCTGTATATACGCGAAACATAGCAAATTAATATCCTTAAATATATCTAATATTCTTCATAGGAATATTTTAACAATGTGGCACATATCATTAACATAGACGACGAATAATGCTTGATCAATTTCATACTCAGCCGCATGGATTTTATTTCTGGGCGATACATGCAAAATATTCATCGTGTTACGGAGTACTTGTATAAATAAGTGCATTACGCTTGTTTCAGTTTATATACATATAAATATTGTTCACTATACATGGAATATACATTTTATAGACAATAAAAAGAACAGCCCTATGAAGTAATTGATTTAAGCCTTTGGCTACTGCATCTGCCTGAAGGGCTCTTCACCTATGTATAACAAGCAGAATCAAATAAGACTACCTCAATAAAACATCACACATTGCTGGGTCATCGCTGGGGTGTAATGTAGGAGTGATTATGTTTTCAAGACATGCGTCAGACGTGTATATAGCTGAAACCTGTTCACATTGAGTATTGAATGGACATTGTTCAATCAACATCAATCAAAGCGAATAAAACCTTAGCCTTACTCTGACCACATGTATTTCAGTCATGTGTTTTGCAGGGTGCGAATGCCACGGTATATTGTGCAGCTCAGGTTGATCTTTGCTTAGGTTGATCTTTTATATCGCTATCTAGTCATTAATGTTGTTACACACTATTCGCGCAACTGTCTACAATTCAATAACGAACCAGACTTTTGCGATATTTGCATCACCTACCGTGTATATCAGTGTAAATGGCTAAATCGTATTACTCATCTCAAGATTATGCATTGAAAAACAATAACAAAGCAACACTGAAAACAGGTCGTGACATAGACTATAGTAATACCGTGGTAAACAAAGTGGTTAGTGTTTCCAAGCGACGTGTTATTTACATTGGTGTGCACTGTACAAAAACAAAACGAGCTATTGTAATTCAGGCGCTGTCACCATAACGTGCGCAGAGAAAGATGATATTTGTTTTGCGTTCCAGTAACACTCCTCTATCGAGTCAAAACTGAAAGGAAGCGGCTGCAAAACACTCCACCGTGTTGACCGTTGAATATAAATTAGCTGCGGGTAAGCTTTTGCAGCACAAAAAGAAGATGTGTTTTTTCAACTATGAGATATAAAAGCTCAGGTTATGTTAGAAGCAGTATATAACACTAAAATCTCAGAACAATATCTGCTTTTCTGTTACGCAGGACTAGTCCATCAAGGTAAACGCATCAGAGGCAGATTCGCGAAAGCATGTGATTCGTTTGTATTTTCCTCACTTTGATATCAGATATTGATTATGGCAATATAGCGATCACCTTAGCAGACACCGTCTATATGGACAGACTGCGATTGTTCACGTTTCTTACATATAACAATACGAGATTCGGCCTATAGAGAGTAATTAATATTAGGCAACATATGTCTCAGTTATTTGGTGCTGTTCAATTTTCGCAAAGACAATACGTTCTGGCTAGCGTAAGACTTTGCAGGTTTTGGTATTTGTTGACAGTATTACGACATGATTATAACAAACTTGACCAAAACATTCACAATGGCCTAGTTGAAGTGCAACACTGTCACAGACAAGAGATGAGATTAAAATTCTCTCTCAGCAGGTTGAGCAATTTGTTGACTTTACCTGCCTGTCGGCATGATATATGATATATGTATTCCGTAAAGTATGCATAAAGTCATTGTGTGGAGTATATTTGCCATTCAAAAAGATCATTTGATGCTCAAGGTACAACTTAGATATTGAGTCTGCATGGATAGTAAAGCTATAGAAATCATTTTCCTGGAATGATAAATGTGTCAGTGAATTAACTATGAAGTTGTACAAGCCTACACAAATTGTTACAACGATGTTTAATGCCTCTATTGTCAATAACATATGTAAAGTAAGAACTAATCGAAGAAATAGTTTTGTGCTTTACGATATGCCATGACTTAATAATTAGTCACAATGCAGTTTTGATAACCAGTTTTCTTTCAAAGTTGGACAATCGAGCGTTTCGGTTGGCGTACGACCTGGTAGGTTTTGGTATTTGTTGACATGCTTACGAATATGAATACAACAAACTTTACCAATTCATTCACAATGGCTTACTTGAAGTGTTACACTATCACAGGCAAGAGACGTGATTAAAATTATCTCTCGACATGTTGAGCAATTTGTTGACATTAACTGCCTGTCGGTATGATATGTGATATATGCATTCCTTAATGCATGCCTAAGGTCGTTGTTTAGAATATATTTGTCATTCAAAAATGTCGTTTGGATGTTCAAGGTACAACTTCGATACTGAGTCTTCATGGATAGTAAAGCTGTAAAAATCATTATATTCTGGGATGATAAATATGTCGGTGAATTAACTATGAAGTTGTACAAGACTGCACAAATTGTTACAATGATGTTCATTGCCTCTATTGTCAATAAAATATTTAAGAGTTTTGTTCTTTGCGACATGAATTTATAATTAGCCACAATGCAATCATTGAAAATGTGATAATCAGTAGTCTTGCAAGGTAATAATATAAGGGGAATTGGAGTTTATGTGTTCTGTACACAACGGAAGCCAAAGACGTAATTAAGTAACATATGGACCTGAATTTGTCAGTGGTTATAAATTTTTACACATAATGAGGTTTAAAGGTGAAAGTAAGATCCGCATATTTTAGCCTAAATTTAATTTTTACTCTGATAACCTGAATCTATGAAAGGCACCGGAAGGTTTGTCATAAAATACTGCCTTCATTATTGGTTGGATGTTTGATTAGCCCTTTTCATTTATCTATGTGCATACGAATAAGCACCCAAATAAATATTCATATATGGTCAGCATTAGTTAATTAGTCTCAGGAAAGAGTTCAACATTTTGACCCATATCATTCCTTTTTGACCGGTCTTAAATGGACGTAAATTGTGAGACTCAACGTGAACCAAAGTAGCATTCAGTTATCATTCATGTGGTATTTTACATAATTGCAGAAATATACACCATAGTAAGTGCATATGTGTATTAAAATACCATTGCCCATACAACGGTTCCAAGCGAAATACATATGCCAGCTCTAACAACATTAGCTCACCTTATAGATTATTGTTATGGCCAGCTAGTTTGTTGTGGGCAATGTTAGCTTAAAAATGTCAAGAAAGTGGGTCGTAATCTATTGCCGGTATGCCATTTCCATTCAGCCACCCAGTCGATACAAGTGCAAAACGGCTATATCTGTTTTTCATCGTCGTGAAAGCGGTGCTATTATTGGATTTCAGGGATGCTGTGTTGCCTCTGTGATGTTCTTAACGGTCAGTTTCATTGGTGGCAGTTGAGTATCATCTCCGAGGAGGTTGTGCTAAACAAACTGTTGAGCCTGTAGTGTTGTAGTCATAAATCATCCAATCATTTGCCACATCACAGGTGCCCAGAAATATTGCATATATCATACAAGGAAAGTAAATCTGTACCATGCTGTTGGTTGTGCATTCACAAACAAACAACATTTTCAATGCTTTGATGTGTATCTTCGCAAAATAAAGAATTCATTTCCTAAATAGTTGGACTCTACTGTCAAATAATACTCAATATTGTTACTTATATGAAGCTCATTAGTCGATTGCCCGTTTAGGCAAGTATATTTAGGCCATTTCAACTAGGATATTCGTCACCAAAGACCAGCTTAGCGCGACCCACACGAATGCATACTGAAGAAAAACAACGCTCAATTATTGAAGTGGCATCGTTAATCATAATAACTTACCCACGGTTGCCAACAATACCGCATATGAGCCCTATCAATCAATCAGCTACCGATGCTACTTCAATGTTCCTAAACCATCATATTAATATTTTTCATCACTTATCATGGGACAATTTAATTTGCGGAGAGGCATCTATTGAATGAAAATTCGAACAGTCCACATTGCTCTCTACATCAATTATAAATGTATTTTCATGGAGATATTGGAAACAAATATCGTCTGCGGATGGCTCTGCCCAAATATGAGCAAGGTGGTCATCTAAAACACAATCACTCTGGAATTGCCTCAATTATGAGTCTGTGTCTCCTAATAAATGAACTAGGTCCGCTGTATTCACGTCGTGTCAATATGTAATCTAATGGCGCAATACAATTTATGGTTGCCGAATAAGTTCACATGTTCTTACAAATAA
The DNA here is from genome assembly GCA_034190875.2 of Urechis unicinctus. NCBI lineage: Eukaryota > Metazoa > Annelida > Polychaeta > Xenopneusta > Urechidae > Urechis > Urechis unicinctus. The sequence continues at coordinate 17,128,026 of CM067354.1, forward strand.
CTAAGCTTCTCTTCGACCTAATCTCTTTTCTAAGACCTCCTTTACTCAATTCGCGCGCGTGTGTGTGCGTGTGTAATTGAGCGTGTACATGTCAAATAGATAGTAGGCGCATTATTACGTTATTACATCTGTTTATTACAAACAGTAAATGAAGAAAAGTTCTGGCGGATTGCATCAGAAATCGACGTGATGGATTACGACGTGTTATTACTTTGCCAATTAGTACTGTGTTTACATACCCTCCGAAAATGTATCAGCTGGCGCTTTTTTCTGTCAATCCTATCAGGTGTATATCCTGAGCATGAGCAATCCGTCTAGACCGCTAACACATCAATTTGCTGCTGGTTTGCTCTTTCAGCCCGAAATAAATCTACTTTCTCCAGCAGTCAGACATAAAAGCCGAGCGATGCGTTATGTGCCTGCGTCCATAATGTGAGACGCGGTTGGCAAAAGCTGAAATATATCTGCTTCCCTTTAATGTATCAGGCAAAATAAATAGGAGGCCATTGCGCCCTGTGATGTGGGTAATACGATATATGATGCTGTTATGGTTGTCCGCATTTATGCCGGCACAATTAATACAATATTTACACATATCAAAGTGAGAAAAATCAGCCCACAATTGTTTTTTTTCAGAAATGTTAAGGCAGTTTAATTCAATAGGAATGAAACAGAAGCCTGAAAAAATACATTTCCCAAAACGGCCGGCCATAAGCTGTTCCTTATGTCATCTAACTGTATTCCAATATGTTTATAATGGTTGAGTTATGCATGATATGTCATCTTCCTTTTCGATTGTCTTTCAACCAAGCGTATGACTGGTATTTATGAGACAGCTTCATGCTGTCTACACAGTTATATTGTTTTCCTTCTTCTTTGGTTACTACACGCAATTGTCATACGTGTGACTCAACACACTTCTTTGATGCTTGGTGCCGTCAGTTTTTTTCAATCCGAATTTCCACCAATGTATTTGGAGCACGGTGATACATTTTCCCGTTGTTGATGCGCAGAAATGTATATTGTTGTTACGTTGAGCTATCAATTCAAGTTGCTGTTTGGTTGTGTTCTTGATCAGTTTTCAGCTTCAGCAATAAAGCGCTATTTAGGTTTTTATATTGATAATAAGGCCCATTTCAGATTGAATACAACACATTGCAAAGAACGTGATCGGGGAGATGACAGAAGCCCAGGCATAACTCAGAGAAGCAATTTCATACCCGCAGACCAAATGATTCCCCTTTGACCTTCAGTCGACAGTATAAATATTTCTGTAGGGAGGAGAAAGTTGATTTGAAGGACACTGATTGGCATTGGTGCTATTAGTGTACATAATAATCAGAAACTAATTGCCGACCTGCATTGCAAAAACGTGTGCTTGCCTCTTCAGGAATAATGCAGAATGCCATTAGGTTCAATGGTACAAAGGTGCTTGACCAATAGCACAGCAAAGGTGAGATTTTGTAATAGCAGATGCCGATGCTACTTCTATGATATGTTTCATAGAGAGATGGATGACTGCTACTTATTACCTTTAGTAAGCATTTCAGGACGATATACTTTTGTATTTTACGGTTATTACCTTGTGCTTGGTGTGTTTAATGCAACTTCACTATACTGTATATACGCAAGCTAAGATGTGAAGCATCTGGCCCGCAGCGAAAATTAATGATGTGTGTCGGAGTATCTATTATGATTGAGTGCGGTTGCATACATATTTGACATTAGCCTCACTCTGTTGCGTAACAAAATGCGAGCTGCATAAAAAGCGTCAATGAGCATTTTGAGAAGCAGCATTGTCAAATGAAGCAATATCTATGTGAAATTTAGGAGGTCTTCCCCATTAGCATAATTCATCAATACATCCTTCTTTGCTGAGAATGTAATGCAACTGTATTGATCGAACCAGTATGTGTTTGTGTGCTGCTGATTGTGCTGTTCGGTATAGGGATATTTCTATCACATTGTTCTCGTAAGTTATGTTGTAACAATAGCTGGGGAAGTACAAATACATTCAGCAGACAAGCATAATGGTGTGGATGTTTTATTATTTCATCTGTATCATTTCACACCACAAGGGATTTATCTAGAATAAGTCATGAAATAAACGCCCGCTTTGTATGGTAGCGTTGGCTGTTTGCGATATGAAATCTGAATGTTTGACTATTTTGTAATGGAGGTGACATACACCGACGTTTTACTCTGTCAATAAAAAACTCCAAAATGCCATCACCCTTGTGTGTACCATATGGGGCGATCCTAACATATAGTAAAACTAAACCATGCTTACGTTTAAATCAGGTACGAATAAGCCGTTTACACATGGATGCAATATGCACCGAGCGACATAAATGCAAAGCGTCAAAGTAAAGCTAACCTGGTGAATGCAATGTGTAATGGCCCTTAACAAGGTCCAGACCACTACCTTAATAATTTCGCCTACACAGATTTGTTCTTATAATTTACAAGACAGGAGTCCGCAAAGCATGCAAGCAAATGTTTCATGTCAGTAGAAATATGACGGTGACAAGGATGCGTTTGTATGCATTACGAAATATATTACCATGACAACTCTGCAACTACGTCTAGCATTTCATAGCTCAACCATGGTTACTGCGATCATGCTTTTCGTCGATAACGCAGATACTATCATTATAGGTGCAAAACACATGAGAAAATTTAATTTGGTGCTATACAATTGGGTATAGTACGAGTCGTAGATTACATTTATCGCCGTCCGACAGCTACATTATCGCAGAATAACCCACGCATGGCTTGTGAGAGCAATATGATTTTCCAGCTTGGTTTGCCTATGAATTTAAGTAGTGTAGGACCCACGTGGATGCTATCGCGTTTACCGTTGGTTCGGCGTGATGGGGCCGATTCACGTTTCGTACAGCAAACATATTCGCATTTATGTCAGAGACAACGACACTCTGGCACACATTCTGGGGAGCTTGATATGTTGTATTATTCCGAATGCTATATTTTCGAAAGGGCTTAGTTACACTGTAAGTTATATACTTATCGTATATGCCTTTCATGACACAGAATCCTGATGCTAATCAATTCTAATCATATAGCTGTTAAAGCGGTTAACTGTCAAAAGGATAACCGTTTACAAAGGTGAGTTCTAATAAAGCGCTGTCCAAGTCATCGCATATTGTGTTTGATGTGCAAACTGCCATTCGCCCGCTGATGCCATTTCACATTTGTTTACTACATATATGCGACTAATGACGCTGGTGATATGACGATATTGGCGTATTTATCTCTGTTAGCTCATTTCATAGTTATGCTTTCTATCACTTAATCAGATTAATGACTTCACTTACGAAGCCTGTATAGGTCCTATTGCACGTTTAGATGAAGAGTGTCATGTTGCATATTAGTGTCTTTCAGTGGAAGTTTAGAAAAAATGTATATATATATATATATATATATATATATATATATATATATATATATATATATATATATATATATATATATATATATATATATATATATATATATAGAGAGATATATATATATATATATATATATATATATATATATATATATATATATATATATATATATATACATATATATATATATATATATATCTATATATATATGTATAATATATATATATATATGTATGTATATATATATATATATATATATATATGTATCATATATATATATATATATATATATATATATATATATATATATATATATATATATATATATATATATATATCTATATATATATATATATATATATATATATATATATATATATATATCTATATATATATATATATATATATCTATATATATTGAGAAATGTCAGCTGGTAATATCCTTGTTTATATTCCTTGGCTGTGCTCTGTCAGTGATTTTTGGCGCCATATCCTGATTGAATCGTGCATAACCATAAAAGTTGTGAGGATTATATGGTGACTAAAACCCAGGCGTCGTTTTAAGAATCCAATATATCAGACATCATTACAAACGTATGCTGGTAACTGCAACATTTGCACAAGTAATCATAAAAGACACAGGGATTTGCCCTCTTTAGTCTACACACTCGCACGGCTATGAGAACAATGATTCCCACATAGTACGTGCTCGCCGGCACATGGTGTGCATCTCACTAGGGAACATGTACCATAATTCGGCGATCCGTTTATAAGGCAATACGAGGTCTGGCAGTCAGGTTAAGTCAATGAATAGATATTTTCATGTTAAGCAAGCAATTCTTCAACAGTTGCTTATGACTGACTTGTGTGTTCAGATAGAGCAAAGGGACCCTCTTGGAAAGGAATATCACTCGGCTGCAATGCATGGAAAAATGTGATTGTTTTGAGCCAATGCCCATGACTCATCTGATTCAATAAGACCGACCTGAAACAGAAGTTCAACAAAAGCCGCAGCGAGTAATAGGATTCACTGTTAATTACGCAGGGTCATATTTGAGGTAAGGCAGCCAAAATTCTCCGAAAGCGAATGAGAGTAGACTACTTATACAATTCCGCTCTGAGTGATGCACCACATCTAATGGTTTTCGTGTTTATAATCTCAAGGCACTGAATTAGCTTTCAAAGGGTACAACAACAGGGACAACTTACATGCACTATATCAACCACAAAATGTCAAATCTCTGAAATAAGATGCTTGATATCACAGCCCAGGACTGTCAATCTTGTGGTTACTTGATATTTTAGGAAAGGCCAAATATTAGTGCCAAGATAATGTAATGTTTAACTGCAACGGGCACATGGAAATTGTAATATTCACACCGTCGACTCACAACGTATACGCCACTTTTTTAACTTGATGAAACCAGTCATTGAATTATAACACAAAACCGACAATAGAATGTGCTTTTCTGAACCGTCAATGATGGCAATAGAGTGTTGTCATTGCATGCAAAAGCCACATATGTAACCTTAATAAGTTGATGAACTCTATTTTATGGTGGCTGAATAAGTTTACGCAACAAGAAAATTGGAAGTGAATAATATGATATGCTATTGTACCAATTGATGTATGTTAATGCTCATAAGGGCGGCAACTGCGACTACCCAAGTGGTTTATGGCATGGACCTATGTTCCGTAAAATAATGTAGTTAGCAAATGTATTAGGTATTGGACATGCATTAGCTATACCATATGGCATGCCGGGACCATATCAGCATGGTAAATCACGATGTTGTACATGATGCAAACGATCAATCGTTATCTTTCTCTTCGTACATTTCCACTACATTTTGTACATAGTCAAATGCAATCAAAAAGGAATTGTCATTATCTTACTAACCGATGGTGTTGTAACTGTCCCATCTGCATAAACATAAACAATAAACACATCAACTTGGGTCAAATTGCAGGTTGATCACCTTAACATGCCATCATAAAGCCCATAATGATATATGTGTTGTTGTGCATCCAATACAATAAATGCCATTTGTTTAAATCTAAGAATTTTTATTATTTTGTCATATAATGTATACACGTTTAGTTTAGCCTTTCAATTGGACGCAATATCTAGTTATCGAGTTGGTGGGTGTGCTAAGTCGGTGAAACGAAATGCGAGCTGGTGTTTAATCACAATATTAAGCGCAAAGACTACACGCTACAAAACCATGTATTGCACACCAAATGAATTGCAGGGAGGTATGTAGTGAACTGTGTTTGTGTTGATACCTCGAAATAACCGACATTACAGCTTGTACTTTTGTACGTGTAGTTAGGTTGCGGCATCAATATAGCCAAAAATGCACATTCATATAGATGAGTTTCAGATCTGAGTCAGACATTGATTATGTAAAACAGCTCAGGTAATGCTTCATTCATTTGTAAACGGCTTATTCATACCTTATTTTGACGTTAGCAAGTGTTGAGAGTTTACTATTAGTTATGATTGCACCATATGCTGCACACAAGTTTGTGGCATGACGGAGTGGTTTATTGACAAGATAAAAAGACGCTGCAAATCACTGTCATTGCTACAAAATGTTCAAACATTCTAATTCTCGAAAGCAGCCAACGCCACCATGAGGAACAGGCGTTTACTTCATTGCTTATAATAGATAAATCCCATGCGGCGTGGGAGCAACGTGGTAGAAATGATAAACCACCTACACCATTGTGCTTGTCGGGGAAGTGAATTTGTACTTCTCAAACTATTGAAACAACATAACACGTGAGAACAATGTGATAGAAATATCCCTATACCGTGCGTCGTATACCAAACGACACAATCAATGACCCATGCGCTAAGTACTGGCCCCATCAATACTCGTGCATTATATATGCAACAAAATAAGATGAATTATGGAAATGCCTCGTCGCTTGGGAGAGCTCTTGAATGACATATAGTTATTGCTGCATGGCGCAAAGCTGCCGCTCCATTTGCTCATGGACGCTTTTAATATGGCTCGTATTTTGTTACGCAACATAGTGAGGCTAATGGCAAATATGTATGCAGCCGCACGCAATCATCATAGCTACATAGACAGACGAATAATTGTCGATGCATGCCAGATGCTTCATATCATACCTTTATCCATCAAATATTCAATGCACTAAAACTGCATAAAACTCACCCAGCATAAGCAAATAACCGTAAAATACAACTGTAAATCGCCCTGCGATGCTTACTAAAGGTACTATGTGGCAGTTATTCATCTCTCAGCTCGCATCTGTTATTTCAACCTATCAAATTATCAGTGTTATATTGCAAAGTAAACAGCTGCATTAGATGTTCAATGGGCCCCTTTAATCTTACCACATTAAATGATTACAAACGTATATTAGAGAATACATTTGCGCAATACCAAATGCAGAAACATATTCAATAACTTTATCACACAACTAGAACAACAAATATCTTGGACAGGTATGCCTGATATCACCTAGCTTCCATATTGATCACCTCTGTGTATATTTTTTGTATGTTTCACTTGTTTTCATTCCCCTTATCTTGACGTTTTGTTCAGCTCGATATCATAGTTACTCCTCTCGCATAATTTTGAGAAAGCCGCTACAGAAATAAGCATATCGTATCTTATCGTAAGTTAATTAATATCAGGCATCATGCGTTTAAAAATACTCACGAATTAGTGCCTAAACAACCTCATGTGCCATTACTATAATTTAGTAAGTAGGACATCGACCCTTCTCGTGGTAAAGGTGCAATTTCATAACCGAATTGAGCGTTTGGATGGCCGAGACAGACTAGGGTACAATGCCTATATACAGCTGAGTAATTATATTTTGTTCAGTCATTGACGAAAGATGCATGCCCATTATTATTCAAAAACAATCACATGGAATTTCTTGCAGTTTATCCTATGATGAGATATACCAGAAATTAACTGATCAACAGTTGTTACATATAACTAATCTATCGACATTAGTTCATAGGTTAGCTTTCACTAGTCCAACCTGCATGGAGAAAACAGTCTTTCAAAACGAATTTCCGCATTCCAATGAATGTGCTATTTAAGAACACAATAGACCATGCCTGGTAGGCCTAAGTAAGTGTGATCAGAAATTAAATCAACTAGCCAATGCCATGACACTGTATTGCATTGATGCATGGTGATGGATGCGAGCAATATAATGGGTACGACAGATAAGCAAGTCAAACCCTCGTGCGTCCATTTATAATAACAATATTAAGTACAGTGACTACGTGTTAATATATTTATGGCTGTGTACAGCTGTGGCAATGCTTCAGTTCAACAAAACTTATTAGATATCTGCATTTAGGCTCTGTACTCATTCATATCTAGGTTTTATAAGCTTGTTGTAGCTAAGAGCCTCCAGATTGATCGTAGTTACCATTAACATGACGTTTACAAAACATTCCCATCAGTTATAAACCATTGGATACCAACTCGGCGATGGTTGAACATAGTGCCGAAATTCCTGGATTATACTGCGAATGTTTGCGACGGAAAACATTGCTTTACATAATCTCAGCAAGTTCTATATAAGTACTTACCGTGGAATCCAATCGTGACCCCATTACATGCTCAGCGATTTCAGCGATGCGAATGCATTATTTACGAGTGCACTACTTCTTCACAGGTCGATCTTGCAGCACATCAATGACTCACATCAGTTGAATTGTCATGAATTTCTATTACTTTGAAAGTAATCACAGCATTTGTGCACATAGATTTTGTCGAAATAGTCTGCCTTGGAATTTAAAATATTTTTAGTGATCATTACATACACGAGATGTGATTGCATATTGAAAACTCGTCTGTTAATCTACTAACTTTTGTTGATTGAAGAGCTTTAGGAGCTGATGAATATTCTCATGTCAAGCTTACCGGTGACGTCTCACAGGCTTATTGCCTTGCTCAATGTTTTCTTATCATTGCGTGTCGACCTGCATGCGTGCTCTTTTAGATCAAGGCGGAAGCTCACAAGCTTATGTATTAATGTGATTTTATCGCCAAGGTGCACATACTACAAAACATTCCTGGTTTGTTCGACCGTGAGGATGCGTTCGGATGGGAGTAATTTTGTTAAGGAACCACTTTTGTACTTCTCTCTCCTGCCAGGTGATGAAATTTAAATGGTCTTATATTGCAGCTGGTTACATAAGCAAGGGAGTTGGGTAGGATTACTTGGTCTGCAGCCTCGAGGATACAATATACAACACACTTGGGCTCCTGATAATGCTACCCCGTCATCTTTATGATCATGTGTTGTATTTGGTGAATATATAGAACATCTTGAATTGCAATTTATTATCACTATGCCTTTATGATTTGTGGCAGATATAATTGTCTAAGCCAATAACTGCAATATGCGTTCAATATTCAGTCAGAACACAACCAAATAGCATATATAAATGCTATTATATAGAGAATATGCACCCTCATGCAGTGCAATATAAACTCTACGCTTTTCATTGTCTGGACAACGTTAAGTGCTCTTAATCTACCCTGCCCTACCCTGCCACACACGGCGCATGTGATAGGGTACTATGTGACGGCCAGTATTTATGCCACGTCTAGCGTGCATGAAGCATTGGTTATTGTCTATAACCGTTAATAACAGCCATGGCTGAAGCAATAAAACATCTACTTACTTGCGTGTCACTATGCATCGCAAACCAAGAGAAATGTTTTGCACTAGTCGTTCAGGTCATTGGCGACGCCGCATCTGCGACACGTCCGTTTGAGGTCTGGGCTGTGTCTGCTTCGTGCAATTCATTTTCGATCAATTTAATGTGTTCGGCTAATCTATTATGACGGACTATGCTCAATGAATCGATATTCAGTCGAGATTTAACCAATTACAGGCTGGTGTAGATCTGCAGGTAATTTATCGAGGCTTTGTGTTGCCACAAACATACCTCATATAAAATCATCGAAATGATTGCTCAGATGCAACATGAGGTTTCAAAACATCTCTAATGTTAAAAGACCCGTCTAATCGCTCATTCTGTTTTTGTTACTGGATGCAGTATTGGCATAAAAAATATTGACCAATGCTAACGTATCATATCACTCACATGTTTTTGTGCAGCAGCCTGCATCCCACTTACTAGATTGACAAGTCATTCGTCACAGGGAAAGAATTTTGCTCGGTAGGGGTCTTTTGTAGTCGACCGCGTCCTACATTATCGCCAGCTTTTTATCTCATGGCTGGTAATGAAACAAGTAAGAGCTACAGCATTGGCTTTGTCGCGACTATTTCAATAAGGTTATTCCGGATGTTTTATTCGAGACTAGCTGAATACGAAATGGAAAGTAATGCATCTAGCTCTAATCAACAATGGATCGCCTGAATACAAAATGAAACATAGCCAATGAGTGCTTTGATACAATGTTCGATGAGATACATAACATTCACAATTCATCTATTATTCTGATTGTCCGTTCTTGAAAAAACATTATGATAGTTTACGTTGCACAGACAGAGCACAAGACAAACTGTTAAATAATCCGTGTATGACAGCTTAACTAAAAATGATTCAGGATGGTGATGCAAAAGTGTAATATATTCTTTGCACTTGAGCTCACAAATGCGTAATAATACCCTTCCGGTCTGGTATGCCAAATATATAAAAAAGAAATGCTTCTAATCTCGATTAATGCAAGCTTGGCGGAACGATTCAGCTGATGATTATCCATTAACGCACATAATAATTCAAGAAAGATGAATGGCTTGCAGGTGAGTAAGCACCATTGGGTGTAGTACGCGTCGTGGATCATATTTATAGCCATCTAACTGCAACATTATAGCAGAATAGCCCACTACCTGGCTTATGAGAGCTTTATCATTTTCCAGCCTGTGCGTTGACGTAGTGTTGGAGACGCATGTATGCTAGTGTGGTTGCGTTGGTTCGGATCGATGGGGCAGATTCACGTTGTGCACAACATTATTTTTGCAAATATTGTTCAGCTCAAGAATACGCCCGCATTAATGGAAGAGGCAACGACACTCTAGCACACATTCTGGGGAGCTTGATTTATTGGACCATTCCTTCAATTTTATGACGCACAGTGCATCGCCCTGGTTTACCGAATATAATAGCCATGAATATTATCGGAAACGTTATGCATTACCCAGTAGAACAGCAGGTAAGTCATGATTAATTAGCTCTTATGTTGCGTGTATGCGTTCACAATGAGTTCGCATTTCGTTAAGCCCAAATAAAGCACGGTCAAAGTCAAAGCAAATTGTGAATTAGGGACAAAACTGTCATTCGCCCGTTGATACCATTTCACATGTGTTGACTACATAGATGTGAATCTTGACGCTGCTGATATAGATATACTAGCGTATACAAGCTCGCTCTTCTTGCTCATTTCATAATCATGCTTTCTTTTATTTTAACAGAATTATGACTAAAGCTGCGAGGCCTTTATCGTCCCAAGTACACGTTTATAAGAGTTGTGTCATGTAGCATATTAGTGTCTTTCAGCACAAGTATAGGCAAACTACAATAAAGCAATGTATAAATGCCGACATGTAATATAATTGATTTTTATTCCTGGGCTGTGCTTGGTCAGTGACGTATCGGCGCCACATCCCGATTAAATCGTGTATAACTACCAAACGTTAAGTAAACAATAGGAAAAGTGTATTAACTGATTATATGGCGATTTCAAGCCAGACGTCGTTTAAAGAATCCAATGTATCAGACATCAAAGCTGCAGCTTTCCGATCAGTTATTACTAACGTGTGCTGGTATACTGCTACATTTGCACATGTAATCAAAATCGGCACACGGATTACACGATCCGTTTATGAGGTAATAGGAGGTCTGGCAGGAAGGTAAAGTCCTTGATAAATAGTTATTTTCTTATTTAGCAAGCAGCTGATGAAGAATTGCTTGCGCTACTATGACTGGCATGTGGGTTCGGGTAGATAGGGAAAATACAAGGGACCTGCCGTCCTAGAATTCGTGGAAACGGATATTGCTCGGCTTCAGTGAATGGAATAACGTGGAAATATGTTGTGCCAATAACGGAGAATCACACAATTCAATAAGGCGGACATGAAATAGAAATGCAACGAAATGCACAATGAGCAATACTATTCACTTTATATTACGCAGAGTCACATTTGAGACAAGGCAGCAATGATTCCCTGAAAGCGAAAGAGTGTAGACTACACATGCGATTCCGCTGGGAAGAAAGTTAGTATGCACCATATCTCTTCGTTTTCTTGCATATAATCCCATGGCACCGAATTCATTTTCATTCGGTACAACAGGAGGGACATGTCGCATACATTATATTAACCACCAAATGTCAATTCTCTCAAATAAGATGGTAGTTATATCAGTCCAGGTTATTTGATATTTTAGGAAATGCACAAAAATAGAGTAACGATCACTGTGTTTACCTAATTTAAACTGCAACGGGCAAGTGGAGTTCGTAATATAATGTTGCCACTGCTGTGTATGCACTGTGCGACTATATATAGGTGACATCTATGCAGCGATTTCGTCATTTTACTTTCTTTATTTGGTTGAATGGAATATGATCAGCTTGATAAATCAATAGACATGATAATATGATCCTCATAGCCGTTATCTGCATCATTCATGTCATTTATAAATGAATCAAGCACTTGCAATCATCAGGGAATGTTTTTGTACTCAGAGCACGACCTTATTATGTTGACAATATTTCGGCGTATTCTTCATTGGCAAATGAAATTGTCAGACAAACGAAACGGTAACTTGCAGTACGAGCATCAAGTAATGTCAATTAAGCTATAGGGGGAGGCATCGCCTAACCTGCATTGCAATTGCCATTACATAATCAAGCTTGATTAAACTAGTCATTGAATTATATCACACTACAAGATGGTTGATTGCAATTGAATCGTTCGCAAGTCAGTTAACCCAGGTCAGTCAACAAAACTGTGCCGGTCTCTTTTTTTAATTATTATTAGTGAAAATTAAATACAATCACCTTACAATTTGTCTTGAAAATGGCAGAATGATTTGTAGTATTAATATCATACATAATGGTTAAAATATAAACTTGAATGTTTCGAACGCCGTTTGAACATCAAGTATAAAGCATCAATGGAGTATAACGGTTTTTCTTATACCCTTATAATTTGTTGTAAGCTTCGTATCAAAATTGACGTACCGCATTAATATACATCATATTTAGCGATTGCTAAGGAATATTTTGTACATAATTCAATGTATGACATCAGAAAAATGCGCTACTAACACTCAATTGACCCAAATGTGCAGACGGCCCATCATTTAAAGTGTTACCGACTTAATATGATAAATGTCTACACGCACATGGCTAGACATGGACCACTCGGATGAACGAATGTAGCCAGCTCCCGGGAACATTAATACGCAGCATGTGGTTTGTCTGGTGCGAAAATTGAAGGATGTGCTGTAAAGATTGGTGCCATTGAATTCAGCCTTGTACAAATGTTAGAATGCAAACCTAGAATAAGTTCAACTCGATTGCACATGTTTACGGAACAGAATAAATGAACAATACAATATGCGTGTATTATTTGGCAATGATCTACAGATCGGATGCGGTATCGCCTTTAGCTGACACGTGTGCATCTTCATATTCAGTAGGCAAATGTTAAGTCACAATACGGAGGCACCGACATGTCGATGGAAATGTTTTAATATATCAACCCCCGCGGTGTTTAATACCACAACATGCTTGATTTAATGACATATTCATGATCAAGAGGTTGCATCAAATAATTACCATGAGCCATGTAAGACGCCTGATGCACGTCAGGCATTTGCTGTTACGATTTGGCTTACCCTTTGCATGATTGGTTGTCGGAATTGTAGTAGCATCATACTCCGTGTGTACATTTAAATATGTTGTTTAGTAAGTTGATCATTACCGACTGTTTAATCCGACTTATTTAACTGACGTCCTGTTATTGCGGGGGTTATTACTTTGTGCTGTGATGTACGATTTATGCATTTGCTGCATTGGGTAGTGTAGATATGTAACCATTACGCATTCGCGGATAATGATGAGCAATTTGTTCCCTATGTGAGTAACGCTGTCATTCTTTCGCGCTGTGCACATGGTAACTCAAGCATCTAAAATGAGTTTTTGTTTCTATCGTACACTTGTTGCCATTCTGTTATATCAGTTAATTAATGAAATATGTATGATGTAGTAGTTTACATTTGAAGCCAACAGCAAAGCAGAAACAATTACACGGTTGTGAATCAATTTGAACGTTCCTTCGATATTCAAATAGAGCATCGCTTCATCTAACGTTGTGCATGCGAGGTTTGCGTAACTAAATCATTGCTCAGTAATTTGCGCTCTGCAACCAATTTAGGAGAAACAGTTGGGCGCTGTATTTAGGTAAACAATCGCCAGAAGCAGTGTGCATTATTTGTGTGTTATCTCATCGCACTTACGACATATCGCTATAGCTATTAAACGACACTCGAATGTCTGAAGCATGTTGAAAATGCCCTGCATCGACGCTTCATGTGTAGCATGCGTTCATTTCCATGCTCAATTATTCATGGCATCCATATATTACAGGCTGCACGAGTTATATTCATCTCGAAGATAAGGTTCTTCAAGACATACGACAAGCACCATAGTAAATGTAAAGCCTGTTCCTCTAGGGACTTTATACTTCCAATATTTATTATATCGACAGAAGTGGCCGTTGAATGTGCGGAGTATTATCAGAGCATTGTCGGACGAACAAATTACACAAGAGCGGTATTATCCACTCAAAATATATTGCTGAGTTGCGTGACGTCGGTCTTGGTTACGTGTCCTAAAAATTCAGTCAAGACCTAATTATGCAATACTCATGGGATACTACTCGTTGAAATATCCGGAGTAGGATGCCTTATTGTTAGTGAAACCATGTAATAAACCCTGAAGGCCCAACAAGACGGATTAACGTTGATCTGTTCCTTGAGAGGTTCGTTGTTTTCGTTTGCATTGCTACGGAGTGGTTGGCACTCTGTATTCATTGAACATGCATTGCTCAGGTAAATATATATTACTCGCGGGTCCTGTGATATACCGGCGTCACACTGCACGTAGTTGAAAAAAAGCGTTTAAAAGTGCATGACCATTACCAACCATTGGAGGTAACATATTTGAGGCTGAATAACGACTGTCGCTGCTTGTACAAGCTTAATCAAACTAACTGATGACAATAAGAGCATCAACAGACTTGGGAATTAAACTATATCCCTCAATCAAAATAAATGTCAGGCGGCAAGTAGGATAACAAACGAGAGTCGGGACCTTTTGTTATATTAGAGAAGTTTGGTCATATAATACCTATTATACACAGCAGCCGTATCAAGATGATAGACATATGCCAGTGGGCAGTGAAAATCGGAGTAGTTCCCATGACTCGGATGATCATGTAAAATGACGGTGCAATCTATGAAAGGGAATGCCCGTGACCCTGTAGCTCAATGGTACCGAGCTTGACCCTCGACCTAAGGGCCTGGGTTTGGCAGACCAGTCTGGACCTCGGGTTTGTGTCAAGCAGACTAAGCCTCACAATAATCCTCATCCATCAACGTTGCGATGTTTCTTCGTTGTTGGAGTCGACGTGACACCTCAATATTATAACCTAATGCTCAAAACTATCGAAGGTAGGCCCTTCATTAAATGATTTAATCAAACTTTGAGGGATAATATGTAGGTCTATCTGTCAATATAAGTGATATCTATAATTTGCTATCATATTGTACAGGCTGTTAAGACATGAAGTCCATGACGTTGACTCCTTTCAATGTGTGATCAGTCAAACCTCCATTGCACCAATACGAGTGTCATATTAAACAATTAAAAGAAGAGTAGCATTGCAAAATTGTGAACATAAATTGTCAGCGTACTTACTTGCTCTTGTATGCATCTTGCAGTAAATTAGTATGTGTAGTGATATAAAACTGCGAGAAATTGATGCTTTCCAACTCTACGCATTCACATTGATCTTTTGCCTCGCTACTTCAGTCGGAATTTGTGACATAATTTACAGTATTCCGACTGTTAACTGATCAATAATATGACATTCTCAAATGTTAAAAACTTTCTAAATATCGCAAAGGACATAAAGTACTCATTGACGTCACGAACAGCTTGGTTACTATCGGAGAGTTGACGGCTGTTTACGTTAAATGAACACGACTTATTGATTTTTCTGATACCTATCGATTAAAGATAAGCACTTAATATGTTATCTCTGAGAAATAACCAATCCATCAAACAAAATAGATATCTAGGGCTGGCATGCACTTTAACACTTTGTAGCGAACGAGTGTTTTACTGACGCGCACCCACTTTTACGTGGTAAAGTCATATAACTCTACCATGTGGACGTTAATCATCCTCTCCGTTTCAGTGGGGGTGAACTGTGCAGATGGTCAGCTTACTACGCTGCGATGGTCAGCTTACAAGGCGGCATACTTCTTAAAATAAATGCATTGGAAAGACATCCAAAATTCAAAGTTTAGGGGACATATTTCCTCTATGCAATCAATAACGTCAGTGGAAATGTCTCGAGAGCGGGAGAAATTAAACCTCATTATGCAACGTCATTTGCTGCGCTTCATGAGAGCAAGTATTGTAAAGCAAAAATGCCTGGCAGAAACAACATTCAAGGGTTATGCAACATAACCAGAGAGAGTAAGGTTCGCATTTGAACACGGCTTTTTCATAATTGTCCATGTAGCAAGTAACATTATTGAAGCGACAGACTTAATACTCACAATTATTGGTTTATCTGCTCTCCATCTATCCACCGCCACTGGACAGATAACATGTAATCCTTCTAATGAGGATCGGTGAGTAAACATATCTCGCTTAATCCGAAATGGATCCGTACCGAGTCGCATAATGCAGATATACGCAGCATTCGCATAATTTGTGGTAGACATCTGTCATAGACGTCGACGAAATGCATTGGACACTTGTTCACATGTAGTCTTTTAGTTCTTGCTGTTGTTCTTAAACTGTTATCAACACGACATATACCCACAGCTTAAACCGGTCACTCAAATCCGTCACTTCGAATGATGACAATATCAAGGGCAATAATTTTGCAGTGGCATTCCAAATCGATAATAATTTATGCAGCCATTATAAAGTTATCCATGGTTCTTATTGTTTTTGAATGCACTGGTACCACGGGCAACTGACCAGGAAGTTAGGGACCACCCCCAGCCCCACCCACACTATCACTCGATCATCCCTCTCCTCTCGTCCACGAGCATCTGTATCATTGTGTTTATCTCTCGCTTATGGCTGCTATGAATTGCGCAATTGCATCATCCGCGATCAGGTGGTAGCTTTATAACTCGAGTTTATTTGTAATACGTAACAAAATATATGGAAGTCAACGGTAAGTTAATTTAGCGCATTACAATGATAAAGTCTCAACTTGTATTACTTGTTTGACGCCAGCGATAAAGCCAAACGTCTTTATGAGTTCAAACAGTACTCCATATTTTAAAACCAAATGCCACTTCGCCAAGCCAATAATAATATATTATGATCTATAATACTTACAAAGCCTTGATACTACAATGTCTGTCAATATTGTATTAATTGGGGTTTATCGATTATGCCCTCAGCTTGTGGATGCGTATTAGGCGGTAGCGCAAAATCAGTTTTCTACGGAATGATTGCATAAGGTGGGAAGGGGATCACAATTTGGCAGCAGCAAAGAAGGTACTTGTGAACACAAGTACATGCAGGTATAAAAGCTTTGCAGTGATATCAAGACTTCGTGAAGCGAACACCTGTCATGCACAGCTCAGCAACCATAGCAATAACAGCATTTTGCACGGCCCAGCGCTTATGGTAGCATATGAGTGCGTACCTATGGATGATTCATATTGGTTCAGCTAACGCAGAACGCTTTCGTCGTGTATGCGTACAGTTGACTCCCATATATCACTTAGAGTGAATGTATGACGTGTCTGCAAGAGTGATCCCAGGGGTGATGGATCGATATCAACGTGTAAAAGACTAAAGTTCTATTTTCAGCCCCCCACCCTCCCCGCCCCCATATTCGGCAAAAATGCCACATCATTGACTTCTTCTTCTTCTTTCAAGCTTTGAGCCGTTTTTGGCAACATAGGCCATGTACGGCTATCATTGACTTGGACATGAACATGAACTATGTGTCGAGTTCGGAAATCCAGACATGGTTAGTTTCAGAATACCAAACCGCTAATTCGACGGCTGCTAGATTCAATTACTGATCGTGTGGCGCTAAGGCCAGTTGACATAGCGCATAACAGCATTGATGTCCAATCGTACGCCATCTGATTTGTGTTAATTCATTCTGTTCTGCTTGTATCAATCAATAACAAGCGACCCACCGTCAGGGACTGACGTTCTCCGCTTTTACACAAGTCACTTTATATTTAGGTCGCGCAAATTACGAGCGGCAATAGCACCGCTTGATCGGTAAGCTTTAGTGATCGGTGGTGATATTAAAGAAAGCACCCATCGTTAAGCTCATACAAATCAATCCTTGCATCTTACTTACACCTAGGTACTAAGCTATGCAAATTGATCAAAATGGTTACAGACGGAGACGAAACGGCGATCACATATTCCCGTCGACAAAGCTGACATATAATCGAGTTTAGTTTACATGTGCTCGTCTGATAAATTTATATAAATTAATGCAACGTTCGTCGCAAATGCATTGCATTGCGTTGACCAAACCACGATGCCAACGAGTTTGGCATTTTTTAATTTCTCTGTCCCTTTCTAGCTTCTTCGCAAAAACCAAAATTTATTAACGCCGTTTCACATCGCCAAAATGTTTCGTCATCTCAACAAACTATGATGCATGATATATGTGCTGCAATGAAAATAGTAATGGTAATACACAACATTATAAACTCGTCTGTACATGAAACTATCATTCTCACATTAGAGTAAACTGCCGCATGTTACATGGCATAGATCGTGAGGTTCGCCTACCAAGACGTCCCTCCCCCATAGACTATTTCATGATCCACTAGGTCTCTACAGGCCATCTTCGCCATTATTATTGGGTAAATATATTTATTGAAACTATACGTTCTGTCCATTGCATGTTGGCCTGCTTTATATCCAAGCGATTTATGTGATTTGGCGTTCTTAAGTAGTAGGGGCTAGGCCATTGCAAACAAGGGATATTCATGTTAGAGTGAAGGCTTCAGGCCACCATTAGTATTGAAAACATGCATTTTAACTCTCTCTATTGACCGCTGTAAATTGTTCTGGAGGTATGTTTACTATCTAACATTCAACATACAGGCACTTGGTTATATATATATATATATATATATATATATATATATATATATATATATATATATATATATATATATATATATATATATATATATATATATATATATATATATATATATATATATATATATATATATATATATATATATATATATATATATATATATATATATATAATATATATATATATAAAGAGAGAAACAACCCAATTATATGCTATATGTGATCAGAATATATGACCCAGCAAATATCTCACCACGGCGTTACATTGCGGTGATATGCTATCCCCAACGTAAGAAGTATGCAGTTTATGGCGGGCGGTTCAATACCTTGCACAACTGAACTACAGCGTATATGTTTGTTTGGTATAATCGTCAGACGAAGGGTTCCGCTACGCTTCTCGCCCTAGAGTCTACGATAAGATAAGGTCTTCGAATATTCATTAGACTTGTTCGTTAATATTCGTGACCAATCAACGCAAAGGTTGTGACCCGGATTGACCTTGATTGCGCGTGTCTGGTTCATGAAACTGGCTTGTGATACGCACCATCGGTATTATGTGACGCCATGTACATTGTTGTGGTCTGCGTCCAATGAGAACACATTGAATGAATTCTGGAATGATGGGGAAGCAACAATTCGTCTCATAAAAAAGTTTTCAAGTTGGCACCAAGAGACACGGCAACAAATCTGGGATGTGCTTTCAATCCGCTATTCTCCCCTAGACCTGAAGGCGAGACTAGCATGTACTGATCAAGAGGGGACCTTGAGTGTAATACATGAAATCATGCAGCAGGAGGAACTCTATTTAATCCTGCCGACCAACTGAGCTAAGTTGACCATATTCAGTGTTAGATATGTCGTTAAAAACGTTAATCTCAATATTGTGACGAGTTGTTAAACTAAATGAGGCTGGTCGTTATATCTCAATATTGTCTTAAACTAGATGGCTGGCTTATATATTGTTTATAAATCTTCTCGCATACATTGTGCACGAGGACGCATATAATCGATGGGAACGGCTAAATAGATGAATTTAGGCACTTCATTAAATTGAAGCAGCCAAAACCAAATTCCTATACTTGTAGGGAATATTTTGCCACGCACATACGCAAAATGTGCACTTGTGGCAGTTGTGTTCGGGATGTAGTATTGGAGGCAGTAAGTAATATTATATTGGCGCAACAGAGACATTTATAAACGATTGATCTATCAAAACTACGATTCATGCGTCTAAATATATTTCTTTTTCACAACGACTAGTTTATACATATTTATGCATAGGAAAGACTCGCGTAGGCCATAGATGCATATTTTATAATCAGCCGATATGAAACCACTTAGAGGCTGATGCATATCTGCAGGTAATATATCAAGTCTCACCAGCATGCCAAGTAAGTTTTTAGGCAACTTTTGCGTCGCCGTATGAAGCATAATGATTTATTAGATTTGCGAAGTTTGTAAATTATTCCTCCTATTCTAAATCACGCCATTCATTTAAAGAATAAATCCGTTATTTATAAGAACAATTTGTAATTTGTAGTTGTCAAATATCCTATTCAAAGTCAAGTATGACACCAATACGAACTAATAAACTAAACATTTCTCAAACTAGGCGATCCATCCTATGGCATTGAACCTTATGTTCTACCAAGGTGTAGTGGAAACGCGATAATCCGACCTATTACCTTATTGGAATCCAACATCGTACGCAATTTCAAGCACATAGCTGATACAAAAGGATATTATGAACAAACCATTATAAGTGATGGTGCGGTAGGTAAATGCCCTTGAGTCATATATTGAATATGTAGCGATAAGTCAAAGAGAGAACTCATATCTGCTGCATCCAGATGCGTTTATATCACCCAAATACCATCATTGTGCGAAGTGTACGCTAATAATGCAATTTTAGTTGTTATCATGGGCTACCACATGATTCCAATTTAGTAGTTTGGTAACTGAATCACCGATCAACGAATTAAAGCAAAAATCGCATACTCTCGGACCAGCTACTTCCCAAGCGGTTCTCATATTCACCTTGAGCGTTCACATCACAAGATACAATTTCAAACGCAAAACCCCATGTTTCAATATGACCTCATCGTAAGACTGCTTTACCTACTACATGTGTGTATTGCATAGTCCAGCAGTCGTTTCCAGCAATTGAACCCGCATAAATTGTCTCAATGCTATGCTATAATTGTGAACGATTACGCTATAAAACACGTATATAGGTGAAACCGTTGTTGGTGCCGCAAGAACAAACAGTTTACACACACAGCTCAGTCCTTTATATCAGTTATCAGGCATTTATGACTTGTTTACAGACGAAATGAGTTCCGGGCTGTGACGGATGTTCTTTCACCGTGTTTATTGCAGCTGTTTTATTTTCCCAGATTTGCATACCGATTTATCACCGTATTTTAGCTGAGTCAGCGCCATCGCTTTATCTCCTACCGTATAGGCTCATCGCTTAGAGCAAGCCATAGCAGAAATAATGAATATGAAAATGCCTTAGATAACACAGACAGATGCACACCATGCCTTCGGTCTGTGTTAGAGACATTCAATCGATAAATTAATCATCTGACCAAGTCTGAGTCCATTTACCAATATGAATTGATATCGACGGGCAAATGGCCGTTTTGTACACCATTCACAAGTTGCTCTGACAGCGCTGTATTTTGTCTCTACCACCGTTTGTAAAGGTTTAACCGTTTGACAGTTAACAGCTTGAACAGCTATATTAGATTTCTGTCGAAAATCAATTTTGTAGAAATATAGTTATTTCCATGATAATCGACAATATATACAAAAAGTCTAGTTGAACTCTTTTCCCATACTTCACGTAGATTATCTGACCTCCTTGTGAACGCATACACGCAAGAATGGTCCAAGTTATCAATCTCCCCAGAATGTGTTAGAGTGTAGTTGCCTCTGGCATTAATGAGGGCGTATTCTTGAGTTAACAATTTTGCGAAAATGATGACGCTGTACACAACGTGAATAGGCCCAATTACGCCGAGCCAACGGAAAACGCAAGCTGAAAATGATATAGCTCTCACAAGCCAGACAGTAGGCTATTCTGCTATAATGTTGCCATAAGACGGCGATAAATATGATATACGACGCGTACTACTCCCGTGGGTGCTTATTCACTTGCTAGCAGTTCATCCTTCCTGAATGAGATGAATTATTATGTACGTTAACGAATACTCATCAGCTGAATCGTTCCGCCAAGCGTGCATTCATCGATATTTATAGCTTATAGCATATATATATATATATATATATATATATAGAGATATATATAGAGATATATATATATATATATATATATATATATATATATATAGAGAGATATATATATATATATATATATATATATAGATATATATATATATCTATATATATGTGAGAGAGATATATAGATATATATATAGATATATATATATATAGATCTATAGAGACATATATATATAGAGATACATATATATATATATATATATATATAGAAAGATATAGAGAGATATCTATATATATATAGATATATAGGATCTCTATATATATATATATCTATATATATATATATATATATATATATATATATATATATATCTCTCTATATATATATATATATCTCTCTCTCTATATATCTCTATCTATATCTCTATATATATATATATATATATATATATATATATATATATATATATATATATATATCGCATACCAGACCAGAAGGGTATAATTACGTGATTTTGTTAAGTGCAGAGAATATTACACGCTTTTGCATCTCCATCCCGAATCATCTTCTGAATCTGTCATGCAAGGATAATTTTACAGTTTGTGCAACGTTTATCATCATAATTTTCTTTTTAACAGCGATAATGTCAGAATAATTGATAAAATGTGTGTTCCATGTATCTCCTCCAACATTATACCAAAACGCTAATTGGACATGTTTAATTTTTTATTCAGGCGATCTGTTGAATGGAGATGAAAGCGCTACTTTCAATTTTATCTTCGACCACCAACTATGCTCGAATAAAACATCCGGAATAACACTACAGAAATAGTCGCGACAAAGCCCAAGCTGTAGCTCTTACTTGTTTCATTATCAACAGATAAACAGCTGGCGATAATGCAGGACGCGGTCGACAACAAAAGACACCTACCCAGCTCAATCCTTTCTCTGTGGCGAATGTCTTGTCCATCTAGTAGGTGGGATGTAGGCTGCTGCATATAAAAATACGTGTTTGATATGATACGTCAGCATTATTCAACATTTGTATTGCAATATAGCAGTTTGCAGATGTAAACTCCATCAACAAAAACTAAATGACCGATTAGACCAGTCTTTTAGGGATTTTCTAGAACTTCATGTTGAAACTGAGCATTCATGTACTTGATGGCTTGATATCTGATACGTTTGCGGCAACAAATACCTGGCATGCTTATGAGTTTCGATTGATTATCTGCAGATATACATCAACCTTTAATTGGTTTCATCTCGGCTAAGTATAGAATTCACATTTATGGCCCTTGCGTGTCTTTCCCTTGAAACAACCTTGGCTGTTTGAGGTACATACGCAATGGTACATCCTTTTTGTCAATGTATTTATCGTGGTAATATTTGTTCTGCAGTGCTGACTTGAAACACGTATATTCTCTATCGTTACCCCACCTAGCACGCCCAATTGATCATATGCCAACGCGAAAACAATCTCTCGTTTGATTCATGGAACATTGTCCGTCATAATAGATTAGCTGAGCACATATAAATGATGAAAATGAATTGCACGGAGCAGACTTTGCTTGTCCCAGATGCGGCGTCCTCATTGATCTGAGCGACCTGTTCCAAATCACCATGTGAGCAATCACCTGTGCAAAATATGTGGTGCATTATGGCACGCCATTAAGTAGATGCTTTATTGCTTCCGCAGTGAGTGCTATTACGGTTATACACAGTAACAAATGATTCATGCACGCGATATAACATGAGCGTGTTATTTTACTGCCATCTGGTGTGTCATATCATTTTAACACATGGAAGCGAAAGCGACGGGGAATATTGACAGAGCAATTGATGGTTTCCAAGTAGATCAACGTTCCATCATATACATCAAATGTCTTTGCGATATTACGCAACAATTTATCTCCTGGGGCAAGGATCTTAATCAACCAGGTTGTGTAGAAGACGCGGCTAGTCGATTAATGTGTTTATGTGATATAATCCAATTTTCAACCAACCTAATTAGCAAAACGATTTTTCCTTTCAACATTGATGATCAATATCAATAAGCACAGTAGGTACGAGAACACTTGGAACTCGCCACTCACCAACGGTTGGGTTATCTTAGTACATCGCGAGATACTGCATGTATCAACCTGATTAACAACAGGCGGAACGGGTTGTAACTTGTGAGAACACGACATAAACTAGCTGCAATATACATGAGACTGATAAATATCCCACAACATAAACGAACTCGTGCATCACCGATTACAAAGCAGGGATTCTGTATAGTTAGAGAGATGTTTCCCTTCAGACTACTTGCCAGACCTAGCACATATATCACGGGCGCAAGATATACATAAGGAAGCAGATTATGGCTTATTATGGGTTTTATACTTTACTGTCTAGTCTGCTATAAAATGAAGTGAGGAATTATGTGTTATGTGTTTCATAATTACCTGCGTATACTGTTCAATTCATATTGTACTGATTGTGGTGTTTACCAAGGTGATATTACTTTCTGTCCTGCAGCAATATATTGACAAGCTTCTTCACCAATTTGGGGTCGATTGTGTTCTCTTGCAAAAAATGCTTTACTTAACGTAATTAAGGCAAACAACCTTGCATAGCATGATAACGTTGGCACGTCATCTAACCAGCAGTGGCCTCTTCAATTAACTGTTTCGTCTCCTCCAAAACATTTATTTAGGCAATTCACATGATGAGTTCTTCCCATGCTAGTTTCCACACAAAGTCAATACAGTATGTAGAAGCTTCAATGCCGTGGCCATGATTGCCTTCGTGGTAGTAGATTAGAAATACAAAGCCCTGTTTGTTAGCTACAATGCTAGCTCTTTGGCATTCATCCGCAGTGGGGATATTTTAATACATCGTTACAAATATTGACTGCATTAACGACCCAATGAATTTTTGTCCACGCAGTCAGATCTGGTAATAGAATACATCACCACCTATAGGAGCTGCATAATAAGCGAGCGATATCGCTCAGCATGAATGCGCTGCCAATGGTTACTATTCAGGCATACTACAAACATGGATTTAGAGCGAATATAATACTCTTTGATCGCTCACTAGATACTAATGTACGCATGGTTTGCAAATCAAGCGTAGTTCTTCTTGAATAAGGATATAAAAGGACGCATATATTGGCTGATGTTCATTGATTTATTTTTGTTGTATTGTGTTCATGTCAATATGTGCCGACAATTAGGATTAAGAATGCATCATCCAATGCGTTTCTCATTAAGACATTCACATCATTCCCCATGCACCAATTTACACTTACATTGCTGACAATGCACAACTTAAACCATAAATAATCATAAAAACATCTCACGATAATGCGCAATTCATTGTGCAGCATAGATCCATTGAGCACAACGCCCGCGAATGTGATAATATTTCCAATTTTTCGCACGAAGATATCAATGTTCTACTTAACTTTATTAGCATATTATAATGACACCCCAATTTCTGTTAAATTTTTGAACTTTCACTTGATCTACTTAAAATATCTGTACCATGCGTATGAAATAAAGGCTATTATTATTATTTGGAGTGAGTGCTAATGAAAGCCCTACAAATATTAACCATACCTTGGTCCTGAGTCGTTCCTTTTAAATAATAGCTTTCATAATATAAATTAGTCGTAAGACCATACTTAAGCCAATGAAATCGTGTTTAAATTTCCAAGTTGTGCAAATGTGTCAGTAGCCCTTATATGCAGCTCACACTGCATGCATCCGTCTTTTATGATATGTACAAGTAGTTGTTTATGTCTTTTTTGAATAATCATTTCATTTTTGGTATTGTCAGGTGTGCAACTGGTAACCACTGGGTCGAAGGCATATACCGTTTATAGAGATGATGGACATGAGTAAGTCGACTTCCTAAATATTCCCTCTTGGTCTTTATTGTTATTTACTAATTAACCAGCATATATAATTGAATTTTTTGCTGCACTCCTGACGGCAATTCACAAGCTGCTTTCAAATCCGTTGTGTTACAGTGCGTTTAAACCACGCTAGGTATATTTGTCTTACAGTTAGAATCGATATCAAAGGGTAATCAACCGTATGTAGCCCGATTAGTTTTAAGTGACTAATTCACCGACGAACACTTCCATTTAGCAATACTATTATGCCGATCGCATTTCGAGCCTTTGTATTGCAAGTTGCATTGAAATTAATATTAAAGCACTTCTTAATATGGAAATCTCTGGTACCTCATGGGTATCATTACTTGATCAATGTGATACGATCATATGACCATTTGATGCGACATTTGGTAAGTCATGGTTGACGTACCAATGAATCATTATTTTACGAGTAGGTGGTGAATAGGCAAACAGATGAGCATAGCAGAAATGCATCTATGCACCAGATTTGGCCTCGTAAATCAATTTCTATTCCATTTCTGGAGCACTGAGGTGACCTCATTCCTAGTAATATAATAACAACACAAAGCGTCTTATATTTTAGGTTTGATTTGATAATGCGTTTATATGTATGTTCCGTTTCGTAACGCTCAGGACAAGTTATCGACCCAGTTTACAAAATATTCTTAACCCCCAATTAGTGTTCTAATATCATTACCAACGCTCATTACTCTGTATAAACGCGAAACATAGCAAAATAATATCATTTAGTATATATAACATTCTTCATAGGAATATTTTAACAATGCGGCACATATAATTAACATAGACAACGAATAATAATTCTTGATCAATTTCATTCTCAGCCGCATGGATTTTATTGCTGGGCGATGCATGCAAAATATTCATCGTGTTACGGAGCATAAATAAGTGCATTACGCTTGTGTCAGTTTATATACATAAAAATATTGTTCACTATACATGGAATATACATTGTATAGGTCATACAATGGATGGGAACATATAAACTTATCTAATCTCAGCCATTTCAAGTAATTGAATTAAGCTTTTGGCTACTGCATCTGCCTGTTAGGCCCTTCACCTATGTATAACAAGCAGAATCAAATAAGACTACCTCAATAAAACATCACACATTGCTGAGACATCGATGGGGTGTAATTTAGGAGCGATTATGTTTTCAAGACATGCGTCAGACGGGTATATAACTGAAAACGTGTTCACATTGAGTATTGAATGGACATTGTCCAATCAACATCAATCAAAGCGAATCAAACATTTGCGCCAACTGTCTACAATTCAATAACAAACCAGACTTTTGTGATATTTGCATCACCTACCGTGTATATCAGTACGAATGGCTAAATCGTATTTCTCATCTCAAGATTATGCATTGAAAAACAAGAACAAAGCAACACTGAAAACAGGTCGTGACATTGACTATAGTAATACCGTGGTAAACAAAGTGGTTAGTGTTTCCAAGCGACGTGTCATTTACATTGTCGACATGTTGGTGTGCACTCTACAAATACAAACCGAGCTATTGTAATTCAGGCGCTGTCACCATAACGTGAGCAGAGGAAGATGATATTTGTTTTGCGTTCCAGTAACACTCCTCTATCGAGCCAAAACTGAAAGGAAGCGGCTGCAAAACACTCCACCGAGTTGACCGTTGAATATAAATTAGCTGCGGATAAGCTTTTGCAGCACAAAAAGAAGATGGGTTTTTTCAACTATGAAATATATAGCTCAGGTTATGTTAGACGCAGTATATAACACTAAAATCTCAGAACAATATCTGCTTTTCTGTTAAGCAAGACTAGTTCATCAAGGTAAATGCATCAGAGGCAGATTCGCGAAAGCATGTGATTTGTTTATATTTTCCTCACTTTGATATCAGATATTGATTATGGCAACATAGCGATCACCTTAGGAGACACCGTCTATATGGACAGACTGCGATTGTTCACGTTTTTACATATAACAATACGAGATTCAGCCTATGGAGAGTCATTAATATTAGGCAACATATGTCTCAGTTATTTGGTGCTGTTCAATTTTCGCAAAGACAATACGTTCTGGCTAGCGTAAGACTTTGCAGGTTTTGGTATTTGTTGGAGTTCATGTGTTCTGTACACAACGGACGCCAAAGCCGTAATTTAAATTTAACATGTGGACCTAAATTCGTCAGTGGTGAGAAATTTTTACACATAATGAGCTTAAAAGGTGAAAGCAAGATCCGCATCTTTTAGCCTAAATTTTGATTTTTACTCTGATAACCTGAATCTATGAAAGGCACCGGAAGATTTGTCATAAAATACTGCCTTTATTAATGGTTGGATGTTTGATTAGCCCTTGCATTTATCTATGTGCATACGAATTAGCACCTAAATAAATATTCATATATGACCAGCATTAGTAAATTAGTCTCAGGAAAGAGTTCATCATTTTGACCCATATCATTCCTTGTTGACCGGTCAAAAATTGACGTAAATTGAGAACTCTACGTGACCAAAGTAGCATTCAGTTATCATTCATGTGGTATTTTCCATATTTGCAGAAATATACACCATAGTAAGTGCATATGGATCCAAGCGAAATGCATGAATACATATCAGTATGTGGTAGTTCTAACAACATTAACCCACCTTATAGATTATTTTTATGGCCAGCTAGTTTGTTGTTGGCAATGTTAGCATAAATGTCAAGAAAGTGTGTCGTAATCTATTCCCGGTATGCCATTTCCATTCAGCCACCCAGTCGATACACAAGTGCAAAACGGCAATATCTGTTTTTCATCGTCGTGAAAGCGGCGCTGTTATTGGATTTCAGGATGCTGTGTTGCCTCTGTGATGTTCTTATCGGTCAGTGTCATTGGTGGCAGTTGAGTATAATCTACGAGGAAGTTGTGCTAAACAAATTGTTGAGCCGGTAGTGTTGTAGTCATAAATCATCCAATCATTTGCCACATCACAGGTGCCCAGAAAGATTGCATATATCATACAATGAAGGTAAATCTGAACCATGCTGTTGGTTGTACATTCACAAACAAACAACATTTCCAATGCTTTGATGTGTATCTTCGCAAAATGAAGAACTCATGTCCTATATAGTTGGACTCTACTGTCACATTATACTCAATATTGTTATTAAATGAAGCTCATCAGTCGATTGCTCATTTAGGCAAGTATATTTTGGCCATTTCAATTAGGATATTCGTCACCAAAGACCGGCTTAGCGCGACCCAAACGAATGCTTACTGAAGCAAAACAACGCTCAATTAATTGAAGTGGCATCGTTAATCATAATAACTTACCCACGGTTGCCAATAATACCACATATGAGCCCTATCAATCAATTAGCTACCGATGCTACTTCTATGTTCTTAAACTATCATATTGATATGTTTCATCACATATCGTGGGTCAATTTAATTTGCGGAGAGGCATCTATTGAATGAAAATTCGAACAGTCCACATCGCTCTGTACATCAATTATAAATGTATTTTCATGGAAATATTGGAAACAAATATCGTCTGCTGATGGCTCTGCCCAAATATGAGCAAGGTGGTCATCTAAAACACAATCACTCTGAAATTGTCTCAACTATGAGTCTGTCTCCTAATAAATGAACTGGGTCCGCTGTATTCACGTCGTGTCAATATGTATCTAGTGGCGCAATACAATCTATGGCTGCCGAATAAGTTCACATTTTCTGACAAATAACTAAGCTTCTAATCTCTCTTCTAAGACCTCCTTTACTCAATTCGCGTGCGTGTGTGTGTAATTGAGCGTGTATATGTCAAATGGATGGTAGGCGCATTATTACGTTATAACATCTGTTTATTACGAACAGTAAATGAAGAAAAGATCTGGTGGATCGCATCAGAAATCGACGTGATAGATTACGACGTGTTATTACTTTGTCAATTGGTACTGTGTTTACACAAAAGGGTACCCTCCGATAATGTATCAGCTGGCGCTTTTTTTCTGTCAATCCTATCAGGTGTATATCCTGAGCATGAGCAATCCGTCTTGACCGCTAACACATCAATTTGCTGCTGGTTAGCTCTTTCAGCCCGAAATAAATCTATTTTCTAAAGCAGTCAGACATAAAAGCCGATGGATGCGTTATGTGCCTGCGTCCATAATGTGAGACGCGGTTGGCAAAAGCTGAAATATATCTTCTTCCTTTTAATGTGTCAGGCAAAATAAATAGGAGGCCAGCGCGCCCAGTGATGTGGGTAATACGATATATGATGCTGTTATGTTTGTCCGCAGGTATGCCTGCACAATTAATAAAATATTTACACATATCAAAGGAGCAAAATCAGCCCACATATGTTTTTTTTCAGAAATGTTTAGGCAGTTTAATTCAATAGGAATGAAACAGAAGCCTTCAAAAATACATTTCCCAAAACGGCCGGCCATAACCTGTGTCTTATGTCATCTAACTGTATTCCAATATGTTTATAGTGGTTGAGTTATGCATGATATGTCATCTTCCTTTTCGATTGTCTTTCAACCAAGCGTATGACTGGTGTTTATGAGACATCTTCATACTGTCTACACAGTTATATTGTTTTCCTTCTTCTTTGGTTACCACAAGCAATTGTCATACGTGTGACTCAACACACTTTTTTGATGCTTGCACCCATGTATTTGGAGCACGGTGATACATTTTCCCGTTGTTGATGCGCAGAAATGTATATAGTTGTTACTTTGAGCTATCAATTCAAGATGCTGTTTATTTATGTTCTTAAATTGCACCTTTTAAGCACTTAATCAGTTTTCAGCTTCAGCAATAAAGCTCTAGTTTTGTTTTTATATTGATAACAAGGCCCATTTCGGTTTGAATACAACACATTGCAAAGAACGTGATCGGGGAGATGATAGAAGCTCAGGCGTAACTCAGATAGCAATTTTAAACACGCAGACCGAATGATTCCCCTTTGACCTTCAGTCTACAGTATAAATATTTCTGTAGGGAGGAGAAATTTGATTTGAAGGACACGCATTGCTCCTTTACTGGTATTGGTGCTATTAGTGTACAAAATAATCAGAAACTAATTGCCGACCTGCATTGCCTCTTCAGGGACAATGCAGAATGATATTAGGTTCAATGGCACAAAGTTTCTTGACCAATAGCACAGCAAAGGTGAGATGTTGTAAAAGCAGATGCCGATGCTACTTCAATGTTCTTAAACCATCATATTGATATGTTTCATAGAGGGATGGATAGCTGCTACTTATTACCTTTAGTAAGCATTTCAGGACGATATACTTTTGTATTTTACGGTTATTACCTTGTGCTTGGTGTGTTTAATGCAACTTCACTATACTGTATATACACAAGCTAAGATGTGAAGCATCTGGCCCGCAGCGAAAATTAATGATGTGTGTCGGAGTATCTATCAATATCGAGTGCGGTTGCATACATATTTGACATTAGCCTCACTCTGTTGCGTAACAAAATGCGAGCTGCATAAAAAAGCGTCAATGAGCATTTTGCGAAGCAGCATTGTCAAGTGAAGCAATATCTATATGAAATTCAGGAGATCTTCCCCATTCGCATAATTCATCAATACATCCTTCTTTGCTGAGAATGTAATGCAACTGTATTGATCGAACCAGTATGTGTTTGTGTGCTGCTGATTGTGTTGTTCGGTATAGGGATATTTCTATCGCATTGTTCTCGTTAGTTATGTTTTACTCTGTCAATAACCAACTCCAAAATGCCATCACACTTGTGTGTACCATATGGGGAGAACCTAACATAAAGTACACATTGAACAATGCTAACGTTTAAATCAGCCGTTTACACATGGATGCAAAATGCACCGAGCGACCTAAATGCAAAGCGTCAAAGTAAAGCTAACCTGGTGAATGTAATGTGTAATGGTCCTTAACATAGTCCAGACCACTACCTTAATAATTTCGCCTACACAGATTTGTTCTTATAATTTACAAGACAGGAGACTGCAAAGCATGCAAGCAAATGTTACATGTCAGTAGAAATATGACGGTGACAAGAATGCGTTTGTATGCATAACGAAATATATTACCATGACAACTCTGCGCCTACGCCAAGCATTTCATAGCTCAACCATGGTTACTGCGATCATGCTTTCGTCGATAACGCAGATACTATCATTATAGGTGCGAAACACATGGGGAAAGTTAATTTGGTGTTATACAATTGGGTGTAGTACGAGTCGTAGATTATATTTATCGCCGTCTAACAGCAACATTATCACAGAATAACCCACTGCATGGCTTGTGAGTGCAATATGATTTTCCAGCTTGGTTTGCCTATGAATTGACTTGATGGGGCCGATTCATGTTTTGTACAGCACACATATTCAGCTAAAGAGGACGCCCGCATTTATGTCAGAGGCAACGACACTCTGGCACACATTCTGGGGAGCTTGATATGTTGTATTATTCCGCATGCTATATTTTCGAAAGGGCTTAGTTACACCGTAAGTTATATACTAATCGTATATGCCTTTCATCACAAAGAATCCTGATGCTATTTAGTTCTACTCATATTGCTGTTAAAGCGGTTAACTGTTAAAAGGATAACCCTTTACAAAGGGTGAATCCAAATAAAATGCTGTCCAAGTCATCGCAAATTGTGTATGATGTACAAAACTGCCATTCGCCCGCTGATACCATTTCACATTTGTTGACTACGTATATGCGACTTGTGACGCTGCTGATGTGACGATATTGGCGTATCTTATCTCTGCTCGCTCATTTCATAGTTATGCTTTCTATCACTTTATCAGATTAATGACTCCACTTACGAAGCCTTTGCATGTCCTATTGCATGTTTAGATGAATAATGTCATGTTGCATAATAGTGTCTTTCAGTGGAAGTTTAGGCAAAATGTAATATATATATATATATATATATATATATATATATATATATATATATATATATATATATATATATATATATATATAGTATATATATATAGTATATGTATATAGATACATATAAATATAAATATCTATATAGATATATATATATATATATACATATATATATATATATATATATATATATATATATATATATCTATATATCTATATATATATATATATATATATATATATATATATATATATATATATATATGTATATATATATGGAGTAATGCCGACAAGTAATATACTTATTGTTATTCCTTGGCTGTGCTCTGTCAGTGATTTTTGGCGCCATATCCTGATTGAATCGTGCATAACCATAAAAGTAAACAATAAGGAATGTAATATTGTGCCCAGAGGATTATATGGTGACTAAAACCCAGGCGTTGTTTTAAGAATCCAATATATCAGACATCATTACAAACGTATGCTGGTAACTGCAACATTTGCACAAGTAATCATAAAAGGCACAGGGATTTGCCCTCTTTAGTATACACACTCGCACGGCTATGAGAACAATAATTCCCATATAGTACATGCTCGCCGGCACATAGTGTGCATCTCACTAGGGAACATATACCATAATTCGGCGATCCGTTTATAAGGCAATACGAAGTCTGGCAGTCAGATTAAGTCAATGAATAGATATTTTCATGTTAAGCATGCAAGTCATCATCAGTTGCTTGCGCTATTATGACTGACTTGTGTGTTCACATAGAGCAAAGGGACCCGCATGGAAAGGAATATTACTCGGCTGCAATGAATGGAAAAACCTGATTGTTCTGAGCCAATGCCCATGAATCATCTGATTCAATAAGACGGACCTGAAACAGAAGTACAACAAAAGCCGCAGCGAGCAGTAAGACTCACTGTTTATTACACAGTGTCATATTTGAGGTAAGGCAGCCAAAATTCTCCGAAAGCGAATGAGAGTAGACTACTTATACAATTCCGCTGTGAATGATGCACCACATCTAATGGTTTTCGTGTTTATAATCTCAAGGCACTGAATTAGCTTTCAAAGGGTACAACAACAGGGACAAGTTGCATGCACTTTATTAACCACAAAATGTCAAATCTGTGAAATAAGATGGTTAATAACACAGCCCAGGACTGTCAATCTTATGGTTGCTTGATATTTTAGGAAAGGCCAAATATTAGTGTCAAGATCACTTGGTGCACCTAATATAAACCTACTAAAGCATAGCATTTGACAATGTAATGTTTTACTGCAACGGGCACATATAAATTGTAATATTCACACCACTTTTTAACTTGATGAAACCAGTCTTGAATTATAACACAAAACCGACAGAAGAATGTGCCTTTCTGAACCGTCAATAATGGCAATAGAGTGTTGACATTGCATGCATTCTTGCACAAAAGCCACATATGTAACCTTGATAAGTTGATGAACTCTATTGTATGGTGGCTGAATAAGTTTACGCAACAAGATAATTGGAAGTGAATAATATGATATGCTATTGTACCAATTGGTGTATGTTAATGCTCATAAGGGCGGCAACTGCGACTACCCAAGTGGCTTATGACTTGTGACCCATGTTCCGTAAAATACTGTAGTTAGCAAATGTATTAGGTATTGGACATGCATGAGGTATACTATATGGCGTGCCGGGACCATATCAGCATGGTAAATCACGATGTTGTACATGATGCAAACGATCAATCGTTATCTTTCTCTTCGTAAATTTCCACTACATTTCGTACATAGTCAAATGCAATCAAAAAGAAATTGTCATTTTCATACTAACCGATGGTGTTGTAACTGTCCCACATCTGCATAAACATAAACAATAAAAAGATCAACTTGTGTCAAATTGTAGGTTGATCACCTTAACATGCCAATCATAAAGCCCATAATGATATATATGTTGTTGTGCATCCAATACAATAAATACTATTTTTTTAAATCTAAGAATTTTTATAATTTTGTCACATTATGTTACGCACGTTTAGTTTAGCTTTTCAACTGGGCGCAATATCTAGTTATCGAGTTGGTGGGTGTGCTAAGTCGGTGAAACGAAATGCGAGCTGGTGTTTAATCACAATATTAAGCGCAAAAACTACACGCTAACAAAACCATGTATTGCACACTTCCAGGAAGTGCATTTGTACTATTGTAACTATTGTAAGCATAACACGAGAGAACAATGTGATTGAAAGATTCCTATACCGTGCGTCGTATACCAAACGATACAAAGAACGACCCATGCGCTAAGTGCTGGCTCCATCAATACTCGTGCATTATATATGCCACAAAATAGAATGAATTATGGAAATGTCTCGTCACTTGGGAGAGCTCTTGAATGACATATAGTTATTACTGCATGGCGCAAAGCTGCCGCTCCATTGGCTCATGGACGCTTTTTATATGGCTCGCATTTAGTTACGCAACATAGTGAGGCTAATGGCAAATATGTATGCAGCCGCACTCAATCATCATAGCTACCTAGACAGACGAATTATTGTCGATGCGTGCCAGATGCTTCATATTATACCTTTTCCATCAAATATTCATTGTAATAAAACTGAATAAAACTCACCCAGCATAAGCAAATAACCGTAAAATACAACTGTTAATCGCCCTGCGATGCTTACTAAAGGTACTATGTTGTAGTTATCCATCTCTCAGCTCGCATCTATTATTTCAACCTATATTGCAAAGTAAACAGCTGCATTAGATGTTCAATGGGCCCCTTTAATCTTACCACATTAAATGATTACAAACGTATATCAGTAAATACATTTGCGCAATACCAAATACAGAAACATATTCAATAATTTTACAACACAACTAGAACAACCTTGCCAAGATTAATTCATTGCCATATCATTTCTCGTCTTGTGATATTGCTATAAGCTAATTAAGAAGCTTTAAGTGTAGGAAAACGATATAACCCTGTCGACAACAAAAAGCTGTCTCATAGACACCAGTGATTCGCTTGGTTGGAGGATTATCGAAACAGAATTGGACATCTCATGCATATACCTACCACCATAAACAGCGCACAGCTGAATGACATAAGGATCAGGTAACTACATGTCAGGATGTGCAACTGTGAGATCGTCGGGAGAAAAGTGTCGGCTGATACTATTTTGATGGGAACCTTTCTTTGTAAGCAGCGTACTTACACGTAAGTAATAACGCACCGTAACATACCACATGTTACGAATACAAGGCACCGAAATATCTCAAAATAGACCATGCTTGGTAGCCCTAAGTAAGTGTGATCAGTAATTAAATCAACTAGCACATGCCATGACACTGTATTGCATTGTTGCATGGTGATGGATGCGAGCAATATAATGGGTACGACATATGAGCAAGTCAAACCCTAGTGCGTTCATTTATAATAACTATATTAAGCACAGTGACTACGTGTCAATATATTTATGGCTGCATAAAGATGTGTTTATTGCCGTCAAGTTATATGATGCTTCAGTCCAACAAAACTTATTAGATTATCTGTAGTTAGGCTCTGTGCTTATTCATATCTAGGTTTTATAAACTTGTTGTAGCTAAGAGCCTCCAGATTGATCGTAGATAGCACTAACATGCCGTTTACAAAACATTCCCATCAGTTATAAACCATTGGATACCAACTCGGCGATGGTTGGAACATAGTGCCGGAATTACTGGATTATACTGCGAATGTTTGCGACGGAAAACATTGCTTAACATAATCTCAACAATTTGTATATAAGTCTTACCGTGGAATCAATCACGACACCATTACGCGCGCAGCGATTCCAGCGATGCAAATGCATTCATTACGAGTGCACTACTTCTCCACAGGTCGATCTTGCAGCACATAAATGACTCTCATCAGTTGAATTTTCATGAATTTCTATTACTTTGAAAGTAATCACAGCACTTGTGCACATAGATGTTGTCGAAATAGTCTGCCTAGGTATTTGAAATATTTTTTAGTGATCATTACATAACGAGATGTGTGTGCATATTAAAAACTCATCTGTTCAACTACTTACTTGTGTTGATTGAAGAGCTGTAGAAGCGGATGTTTTTTCTCATGTCAAGCTTACCAGTGACGTCTCACAGGCTTATTGCTGCTTGCTTTGCTTGCTCAATGTTTTCGTATCATTGCGTGTCGACCTGCATGCGTGCTGTTTCAGATCACGGCGGAAGCTCACAAGCTTATGTATCAAAGTGATTTTATCGCCAAGGTGCACAAACTGCAAAACCTTCCTGGTTTGTTCGGCCGGGAAGATGCGTTTGGATGGAATTAATTTTTTTAAGGAACTACTTTTGTACTTCTCTCTCCTGCCAAGTGATGAAATTTAAATGGTCTTATATTGCAGCTGGTTACATAAGCAAGGGAGGTGGGTGGTATTACTTGGTCTGCAGCCTCGAGGAATCAATATACGACACACTTGGGCTTCTGATAATGCTACCCCTATCACCATTATGATCATGTGTTGTCTTTGGTGAATATATAGAATATCTTGAATTACAATTTATTATCACTATGCCTTTATTATTTGTGGCAGATATAATTGTCTAAGCCGAAAACTGCAATATGCGTTCAATATTCTGTCAATAACACAACCAAATAGCATATATAAATGCTATTATATAGAGAATATGCACCCTCATGCAGTGCAATATAAACTCTACGCTTTTCATTGTCTGGACAACGTTAAGTGCTCTTAATCTACCCTGC
This sequence comes from Urechis unicinctus, assembly GCA_034190875.2. Taxonomy (NCBI): domain Eukaryota; kingdom Metazoa; phylum Annelida; class Polychaeta; order Xenopneusta; family Urechidae; genus Urechis; species Urechis unicinctus. Next base: position 17,165,607 of record CM067354.1, read on the forward strand.
CCTCCCCGGCCACACACTGCATGTGATAGGGTACTATGTGACGGCCAGTATATATGCAACGTATAGCGTGCATGAAGCATTTGTTATTGTCTATAACCGTAATAACAGCCATGGCTGAAGCAATAAAGCATCTACTTACTTGCGTGTCACTATGCATCGCAAACCATGAGAAATGTTTTGCACTGGTCATTCAGATCATTGACGACACCGCATCTGCGACACGTCCGTTTGAAGTCTGGGCTGTGTCTGCTTCGTGCAATTCATTTTCGATCAATTTAATGTGTTCGGCTAATCTTTTATGACGGACTATGCTCCATGAATCAATCGAGGGATTGTTTTCGCGTTGGCATATGATTACTTTGGCGTGCCAAGTGGGGTAAAGATAGAGAATATACGTGTTTCAATTAAAAACTTCAAGTCAAATCGAACCACGATAAATCCATTGAAAAAAATATTGTGTATGAACATCAAACAGCTGAGGTTGTTGCAAGGGAATGACACGCAAAGGTCATGAATGCGAAATCGATATTAAACCGAGATTTAACCAATTACAGGCTGGTGTAGATATGCAGGTAATTTATAGAGGCTTTTTGTTGCTGCAAACGTATCTGATATAAAATCATCGAAATGATTGCTCAGATGCAACATGAGGTTTCAAAACATCTCTAATGTTAAAAGACCCGTCTAATCGCTCATTCTGTTTTTGTTAATGGCGTTTACATCTACTTGATGCTGTATTGGCATAAAAATATTAACAAATGCTAGCGTATCATATCACTCACATGTTTTTGTGCAGCAGCCTGCATCCCACTTACTAGATGGACAAGTCATTCGTCACAAATTTTGCTCGGTAGGGGTCTCTTGAAGTTCCCCGCGTCCTACATTATCGCCAGCTTCTTATGTCATGGTTGGTAATGAAACAAGTAAGAGCTCAAGTATGGGCTTTGTCGCGACTATTTCAATAAGGTTATTCCAGGATGTTTTATTCGAGACTAGCGGAATACGAAATGGAAAGTAACGCATCTAACTCCATTCAACAATGGATCGCCTGAATACAACATGAAACATAGCCAACTAGTGCTTTGATACAATGTTGGAGGAGATACACCGCATACACAATTCATCTATTATTCTGACATAATCGCACATGAAAAAAACATTATGATAGTTTACATTGCACAGACAGAGCATAAAGACAAACTGCTAAGTAATCCGTGTATGACAGTTTTTCAAAATGATTCGGGATGGTGATGCGTAGTAATACCCTTCCGGTCTGGTATGCGAAATATATAAAAAAGAAATGTTTCTAATCTCGATTAATGCAAGCTTGGCGGAACGATTCAGCTGATGATTATCCATTAACGCGCATAATAATTCAAGAAGGAAGAATTGCTTGTAGGTGAGTGAGCACCCTTCGGTGTAGTACGCGTCGTGGATCATATTTATAGCCGTCTAACTGCAACATTATAGCAGAATAGCCCACTTCCTGGCATTTGAGAGCTATATCATTTTCCAGCCTATGCGTTGACAAAGTGTTGGAGACGCATGTATGCTATTGCGGCTGCTGTTGGTTCGGATCGATGGGGCAGATTCACGTTGTGCACAACATTATTTTTGCAATATTGTTCAGCTCAAGAGTACGCCCGCATTAATGCAAGAGGCAACGACACTCTAGCACACATTCTGGGGAGCTTGATTTATTGGACCATTCCTTATGATATGTTTTACCGCAAGCTGTATACTAATCATGTATACCATTCAATTTTATGACGCACAGTGCATCGCTCTGGTTTACCGAATATAATAGCCATGGATATTATCGGAAACGTTATGCATTACCCAGTAGAACAGCGGGTGAGTCATGCTGCTAATTAGCTCTTATGTTGAGTGTATGCGTTCACAATGAGTTCGCATTTCGTAGAGTCCAAATAAAGAGCTGTCAAAGTCAAAGCAAATTGTGAACTAGGAAAAAAACTGTCATTCGCCCGTTGATACCATTTCACATGTGTTGACTACATATATGTGAATCTTGACGCTGCTGATATAGAGATACTAGCGTATACTAGCTCTTCTCGCTCATTTCAAAATCATGCTTTCTTTAATTTTAACAGAATTATGACTAAAACTGCGAGGCCTTTATCGTCCTCTATACAAGTTTACATTAGTAGTGTCATGTAGCATATTAGTGTCTTTCAGCACAAGTATAGGCAAACTACAATAGAGCAATGCATAAATGCCGACATGTAATATACTTGATTTTTATTCCTGGGCTGTGCTTGGTCAGTGACGTATCGGCGCCACATCTCGATTAAATCGTTTATAACTACCAAACGTTAAGTAAACAATAGGAAAAGTGATATCAACTGATTATATGGCGACTTAAACCCAGACGTCGTTTTAAGAATCCAATGCATCAGACATCAAAGCTGTAGCTTTCCGATCAATTATTACTAACGTGTGCTGGTAAACTGCTACATTTGCACATGTAATCAAAATCGGCACACGGATTCCGCGATCCGTTTATGAGGCAATATGAGGTCTTGCAGGCAGGTAAAGTACTTGATAAATAGTTATTTTCCTGTTTAGCAAGCAACTTATTACGAATTGCTTGCGCTACTATGACTGGCATGTTGGTTTGGGTAGATAGGGCAAATACAAGGGACGTGCCGTCCTAGAATTCGTGGAAACGAATATTGCTCTGCTGCAGTGAATGGAATAACGTGGAAATATGTTGTGCCAATAGCGGAGAATCACAAAATTCAAAAAGGCGGACATGAAATAGAAATACAACGAAATGCACAATGAGCAATACTATTCACTTTATATTACGCAGAGTCACATTTGAGACAAGGCAGCAAGGATTCCCTGAAAGCGAGAGAGTGTAGACTACATATGCGATTCCGCTGGGAAGATAGTTAATCTGCACCATATCTCTTCGTTTTTCCTGCATATTATCCCATGGCACTGAATTCATTTTCATTCGGTACAACAGCAGGACATGTCACATGCATTATATTAACCACCAAATGTCGAATCTCTCAAGTAAGATGGTGGATATAACAGTCCAGGTTATTTGATATTTTAGGAAATTCCTAGAAATAGAGTAACGATGACTTTGTGTACCTAATACAAACTGCAACGGGTACTTGGAGTTCGTAATATAATGTTGCCACTGCTGTTTATGCATGTGCGACTATATATAGGTGACATTTATGCTGCGATTTCTTTATTTTGTTGAATGGAATATGATCAGCTTGATATATCAATAGACATGGTAATATGTTCCTAATACATGTTATCTGCATGATTCATATCATTTATATATGAACCCAGCACTTTCAATCATCAGGGAATGTTTTTGTATTCGTTGACAGAGCACGACCGTATATTGTTGCCAATATTTCGGCGTATTCTTCATTGCCAAATGAAATTGTCAGACACACGAAACGGTAACTTGTTGTACGAGCATCAAGAAATGTCACTGAAGCTATAGTGGGAGGCATCGCCTAACCTGCATTGTAATTGCCGTCACATAATCAAGCTTGATTAAACGAGTCATTGATTTATATCACACTACAAGATGGTTGATTGCAATGGAATCGTCCACAAGTCAGTTAACCGAGCTCAATCAACAAAACTGTGCCGGTCTCCTTTTTGATTATTATTAGTGAAAATTAAATACAATCACCTTACAATTTGTCTTGAAAATGGCAGTATGTTCTGTAATATCAGACACAAAGGTTAAAATATAAGCGTGAATGTTTCGAAAGCCGTTTGAACATCAAGTATTAGGCATCGTTGGAATATAACGGTTTTTCTGATACTTTTATAATTTGTTATAAGCTTCTTATCAAAATTGATGATCCGCATTAATATACATTATATTTAGCGATTGTAAAGAAATATTTTGTAAATAATTCAAAGTATGACCTCAGAATAATGCGCTACTAACACTCCATTGATCCAAATGTGCAGACAGCCCATCGTTCAAAGTGTTACCGATTTATTATGATAAATGTCTGCACGCACATGGCTAGACATGGACCACTCGGATAAACGAATGTACCCAGCTCCCGGGAACATTATTAAGCAACATGTGGTTTGTCTGGTGCGAGAATTGAAGGATGTGCTGTAAAGATTAGTGCCAGTGAATTCAGCCTTGTGCAAATGTTAGAATGCAAACCTAGAATAAGTTCAACTCGATTGCATGGTAGCTGGATATGTTTACGCCACAGAATAACTGTCTATGAACAAGACAATATGCGTTTATTAATTGGTAATGATCTACAGATCGGATTCGGTATCGCCTTTAGCTGACACGTGCGCATCTTCATATTCAGTAGGCAAATGTTAGGTCACCAATACGGGTGCACCGACATGTCGATACAAATGTTTTAATATATCAACCCCCGCGGTGTTTAATACCACAACATGCTTGATTTAATGGCATGTTTTGATCAAGAGGTTGCATCAAATAATTACCATGAGCCATTAAGACGCCTGATACAAGTCAGGCATTTGCTGTTACAATTTGGCGTACCCTTTGCATGATTGGATATCGGAATTGTGGTAGCATCATACTCTGCGTGTACAAATAAATCTGTTATTTGGTGGGTTGATCAAAACACCAGTCCGTCCCTCATTTGTTTCGTCAAGGAAATTAAATCCATTTCAGCCTCCGTTATGACGCCTGACTTATTTAACTGACATTCTGTTATTGCGGGGTTTATTACTTTGTGCTGTGATGTACGATCTATGCATTTGCTGCATAGGGCAGTGTAGAGATGTAACCATTACACATTCGCGGTTAATGATGAGCAGGGATGATATCTCTAAGTGAGTAACGTTGTCATCCTTACGCGCTGTGCACATGGTAACTCAAGCATCTGTAATGGGGATTTTCTTCTATCGTACACTTGTTGCCATTCTGTTATATCAGGTAATTGATGAAATATGTATGATGTAGTAGTTTACATTTAAAGCCAACAGCCAATCAGAAACAATTATATATTTGTGAATCAATTTGAAAGTTCCTTCTATATTCAACTAGAGTATCGTTTCATTTAACGCTGTGCAGGCGAGGTTTGCGTAACGCAATCATCGCGCAGTAACAGCTGGGCGCTGTATTAAGATAAACAATCGCCAGAAGCAGTGTGCATTATTTGTGTGTTATCTCATCGTACCTACGACCGAGCGCCATAGCTTTAAACGACACCCTAAGAAAATTTTGAAAATGCCCTGCATGGACGCTTCATGTGCATCATACGCTCATTCCCATGCTCAATTATTCATTGCCCCCTTATATTGGAGGCTGCACAACATTTCGTGTTTTATTCATCTCGAAAATGAGGTTCTTCTAGACAAACGATAAGCATCATAGAAAACGCTAAGCCTGTCCCTCTAGGGCTTCTCGACGGCACCCTAGGCTACAAACAACTTTATACTTCTAATATTTATTATATCGACAGAAGTGGCCTTAAAATGTGCGGAGTACTATCAGAGCATTGTCAGACGAACAAATTGCGGTATTCTCCACTCAAAATGTATTGCTGAGCTGCGTGACATCGGTCTTGGTCACGTGTCCTAAAAATGCAGTCAGGACCCGATTATGCAGTTCTCATACTACTCGCTGAAATATCCGCAGCAGGATGCCTGGTTGTTAGTGAAACAATGTAATCAACCCTGAAGGCCCAACAAGACGGATTGACGTTAATCTGTTCCTTGAGTGGCTCGTTGTTTTCCTTTTCATTGCTACGCAGTGCTTGGCACTCTGCATTCCTTGAACATGCATTACTCAGGTAAATATATATTACTCGAGAGCCCTGTGATGTACGGCGTCACACTGCACGCAGTTGAATAAGGGCGTTTAAAAGTGCCTGACCATTACCACAAACTGCTCAATGGTGTTTATCTTGTAAGATGTTTGACACAAATGTATATGGTAGTCCTATTATTTATAACGCGCTGGTACGTGAGTTGCCATACATTTGGTTTATTGCTAATGCCAAGGTTCTATCATTTAAGTCTACAGCTGCAATATGAAACAATATGTCATTGCATTCATGCTACAAAATGTGAATCGCTTAAACAAGATATTTGGCTTTTAAGCGAGCGTTGTTCTGATTTGAACGATTAATCATGGCATGTCAAATATTAAACCGTTCACCACACACACAGAGCTATAATATATATATATATATGCATATGTATATATATATATATATATATATATATATATATATATATATATATATATATATATATATATATATATATATCTATATATATATATATATATATATATATATATATATATATATATATATATATATATATATATATATATATATATATATATATATATATATATATATATATATATATATATATATATATATATATATATATATATATATATATATATACATACATTGGTGGCTGTCAGTTACTATGCTATTGCATAAACACCCATGGGCTTGAAAGAGGGTTATTTTCTAGGCTGCTACATTTAGTACGGACAGGCAACATTGATTGATTATCCGCTAATACACATTAGGCATGTTGTGACTTTCAGTGCGCTATAATTTTGGTTGCGTTCCCTGCAACGGCAGGCTTTTCGACTTATCTTTTGGTTTACAAAATCCTGATTTACAGTGGAAACGACAACAATATCAAATATATATTGATTGTGCAGCCTCCTGCAATTTGTTTTATCTTCACGGACCCTTAAAAACAATTTAATTGGGCAATATGCCTACAACGATATAACCATATGTGCTACTGCATCGCCAAGGGGAAGAAACAACTCTGGTCAATATTCTGTGGCTTTTAATGTATTTTCCTGTGAAATGAATTGCTGTTTCACCATTCAGACTGATATTAACACCATGGAATGCATTATGTTGATAAATCATTGGTTTACAGTAGAGTTATTACCCTACCGCCGGATAATTCAGAGAAAGCTTTGTCAAGAATATTTGGGGTTTAACTTGAATCATAAAACTATTGGAAAATGAATTCAACGTAAATTCGTCCTGGACAGGATGAACTATAATGCACGGCTGGCGGAATGACACATATGGACCTGGTGTGCCAACATCAGGATGAATAATGAAAAAGGTAAGTTACCATAGAGCATATCGGTTTTGCTTAGCTAATTCCCTCTATTCCAAGCCTGTTTAATGTTTGCTATAAACGGAGATAACCAATAAAGTATTGCTCGCAGCATGAAAGATAAAAAGCAATTTAACAAGTGTGTTACAATTAGGTAGGATATCAGGGAAACTTATACGACGGCAATCCAAGTCTAGCATTACCGACACGTACGATTCTCCAACTATGGAATACATGAGCGAAAAACGGACAGAATCGAAGGCCTGAGAGTGCATCTGAAATAACAATTAATTGCTTCATATTGATTACTCTCTCCTTGTGAACTTGTCTGGAGTAACCAGAGATGCTACTTGTAAATCGGTTGTGAAAGGATATAAGAATTTTGCACGTAAAAAGCTACATTATTACAACCAGTCATTGTCATGGTCTTTAGGGAACCGAAGGGGCTGTGATAGCTCGTATGAAAATCCCAATGGACAACCATGATTTTGCAATCAATCGATTGACATATGGTACGAGCCGCGCTTTTGAACAAACATAAATCATAGTCAACGTCCCTCAGCTCCTTTCGAATATTGCGTGTCAGGCTGTAGGATGAAAACATGCGTTGATATAATGCAGCATGTAACGCTTTAGGCTATCAAAGTAAATAACTAGAGTACCGACGCGAAGTCGCTGAGGTGAATGTAAAAGAAGCCCTAAATTACGTACAACAGTCAGTCTGCATGGTTTAAAAATCGTCTTGTATACATTGTGCATGAGGAACAGCATGTATTCTATGAGAACGGCTAAATGGATCAACTTAAGCACTTCATTGAAATTGAAGCAGTCATAACCAAATGCCTATACTTGTAGGTAATATTTTGCCACGCACATAAACAAAATGCGCAATTTTGGCTGTTGGGCTTGGGATGCCGCAGGATTTTTTTTTGTAGAAGTCGAGACAGTAAGTAATATCATATTGGCGCCACAGAGACATCTATAAACGATTGATCTATCAAAACAAACAACACGTTGCGCTGCCATTAATGAGTCTTAATATATTCCTTTTTCACAAAGACCAGTTTATGAAATAGAATAAATGGAAGTGGTGACACATCAATTGTTGATATCAGGCGCCATTGATGTGTTGCAACTAATGTTTTGTAAACACCATATGCCAATACCAAACTTACAGTGCAATCCGTCCATTCATAATAACACTCGATTTATAAAGATAACATTGCCAAACATTGCCGGTAAACATTTGCTATACAAAGCCAGTCGTTTGTATTAACTCAATGACGGGTACTGACTCCAATATCCTCCTTTGGGTACCAATGTTAACCGATTCCAGATGAGCGTTTATTATATTGTACAATTTCGCGGCTGAATGATGAAAGACAATCCACAGCAATTAGCGTCAGGCGTTTGAACGTGAACCGCACAACATAATGCATATATAGACATCAAATGACTTACTAATAGACTGCTTCTTTTGTTACATGGCTGCTTCCCTTAGAGCCATGCCCTTAACAAACGCATCTACCAGATGTTGGACATTAGTTTGGTTACCCCGTCATACATTCCCACTAACTGATACAAAGGACTGAGCTGTCATAATTATAGCATGGCATTGACACAATTTATACAAGTTCAATTGCTGGAAACGGCAGCCGTACTATGCAAAACACACGCGCCGGTCGAGCGGCAATAGGCCTGCGATGGTTCAATGATCAAACAGGTATATTATGCGAAATATGTGTGTGTCATGGCAAATGCGTCTTTTGCATGCGTGCCATTACTTAAATTTCAACAAAGCATCTTACAATTACATCACCATTCGTGCCTAGCGGATGATATCAACACTTTTTATATTGTTGCGCACATTGATAGGGCTCTCGAATTCGTGCATTGCGAAATGTCCCAAACTGGAAATCAGCACAGCAAAACAATCAAAACTGATAGGCAACAATATGTCATTGCAAGTGATACACTATAACAATGGCCCGCTCCGTTTTTCTACCAGACAGATTTACTTACATTTACACTATAGCTCACCTGCTATACATAGTGCACCATATTGAACTACCAAGTACTAACCCGGAGGATGATGCAGCGGCGGGGATCAAATTGAATCTTATGCAATTGTACGTGTTACCACGGCATTATCAACAATCAATACTTGTTGGCAAATCAAGGGCCGTATTTTAAAACATTTGAATGCTTGTCTATAGAACGCGTTGATCAAGGAGGCAAGATTAACTTGTTCAAGTGTTGACGAATCGTGATGTACGAGGCAACACATAAAGCGAAACAACTGACTGATTAAGCTCGGTTCATTAATCCAACCAAAATTGCGACTGTTATTGTAAGGAGAACAAACTGCGGGTGAGCATGCTTTCTCAGGATCATCGCAAACAGTGCTCTTTTGTTAAACCTCGCGCAGTCTAATGATGAGGTAATATTGAAACAATTCAGTCAAAGGGATGTTGGCGAGTTTTACTGGCGTCTACATATATTCACTTGGTAAGGTAATATATGACATATATGCCAGTCATCTTTTTGTGTTTCAAGCACATTAACATCGGACATATTGCGCCGACGCCCGGTAAATGTCAGCCACTTCCATTTCTAATCTAAACAAAAATGCTTAGTTAACGCGGAGAAATATTAGCATTGGGTTCCCTGGCTACCATTTGATGCGGAAAGGGGGTTTTATGTAACGCACAGTATCGTTTTTCTGAATTCGCATAAGGATAGTAATATACGTTTGACATACAGACCCATATCTGTTTCAGATTGATTCCCCACTCACTCAACACATACAATTAGACAACAGCAAGTTTTGTCCTTTATTTGATTAGGGTTACATATATGCCGATGATGCAGTGGTTCAATAGACATACTGGCAGCAAACGACACTGCTGTATGGTAGCCTTTAATCAATATTTATGATATATTTCTTCAATATTCTCTCGTTTGACTCCAAGTCCGCGGAAACTTGCGTGCGGCAAAGAACGTTTGTTACTAACATAAGCAATAAGTTACAGGGAAAGTTTTAGTATTAATAAACACATTCATTGTAAAAGAGCTACATCATCCAAATATATAAATGGGTTATGAATCAAGGCATGACAAACGTGCTTATATCACTTACTAAGTCAAAAGGCAATGTAATAGTTCGCGACAAGCAACTAGTCTGCTCATTGTGCCAAAAAGGTACTTCAGTTTATGAGGTTTACATGACCGATTTATGTTCCTTGGGTACTTAAGCACTACGTAATTGACTATAACTGACAAATTTAATGGCAAACGCTTGTCTTTAGCATCAATGTTCTACATGTTACCTTTTCTTCGAAGTAAAGAATAACACAGACGGTCCAGCGCTACCATAACTCAACTGGTGCATCTTTCCCTTTAGTCTTAACCTTCTCTGCGCAGGTTTAGCCGCCTCGATTGCATTTAATTGTACTTATACCCGTGATTTGACATCACATGTGCAACGAGATATCGCACAAACACACTTTTATTGTCCTAGTATATGTTTATAGGCTCTGGTCGGGAGCGGGGTGCATTGCAATGCTAACAATTCCAGTAATTCTTAGCGGTGATACACCGCTTCACAATCTCTGCAACTATTTTAGTGTACAATATATATTGCTCCATTTAGTATTTGAATGCTTAGTTATTGCAGCTTGTAATAACTGTATGGCGTAGGACACGAGATAAATACTATGATTGGACCGTTTGCAATGAATATAACATAATCATGTTTAAACGTTAACCAAAGGTTTCCCACATTCAGCCAATTGTCCCGGATAAACATGTGACAATATAAGGCGAGGTGGATTATTGACAAATTAAATTGCACGAAGTGTTACGTGATGCTATCAATATTGAATGTAGCCATTAATGAGGAGAGTTATAATGCCCAACGTCTATGCCCACTGACCCATAAGAAAGGCCAATAGGAAACAAAATTACTGTCCCTTACACAATCCACGCAAGTAAAAAACGTTACGGTCATCAGCATGGTCAATATATGTTCGTAAATCGATTGTCCCATTGCGAATGCAAAGAGATAAAAGTTTGCTAACTGTAAAATGGTGACATTGGTTATATGGACAGATGCATATTCTGCTAACGAATGTACATTACCATACACGTAAACGTAATGTTTATTACAAGTTAATACCATGCTGGTATCTAATATTGCGGTAACGTATGGTAACATGTGAATTTTTCTCGCAGATTGCGTATGTTCCCCACCATTATCATGCTGCAAGATCGATAGCAGCCGCAGGTGGTTCAAATTACAACGATAATGTTTTAAAGGATATTTGAACAATGAAAAATGATGGCAAATACCCACATAGAATAATGCTTGTTAATTTCCATATACAACGAGCATGCATTTTTAATGGTATATAAGCCTAGGGTGACTAGGCATAAAATAGACTAATCTTATAACTGAGATTTTAGTCGGGATGATAAACAATGCTGATATGAACTAGCGTCTCTTTTAGTGTGATTATATAGAGAACACAGTGTGCGCATAGCGAATTGTCATAAGCTAACAATTTTATGACTTTTAATAGGTGATTGATAGCAGGCAGTTGAGTAGATAACGATGCTCCAGTACGGCGAACGATTAATTTTGACAACAAATGATAACAGATTGGGAGGGCAGAACTATATTAATTGTTTGGAACTCTCAGAAAGATGGAATAAACATGAATTAATTGTGTATGTGTGCTTGTAAATTCACATACAGCTGCCGCATAATATCGAGGGTATTTGGGAGGCAGAGGGTGTAGTACGCTGTCATACTTTCCGAAATCAGTTGGACTCACTAACGAATAATTACTGTACATATGTGTAGGTCCACGTTCAAATGCGTGATATCGATGATCACTCTTTATGTCGTTGCATATAATCCTGCTCTATAGCTATTACATGCAGCATACTTAAAGGGAAATCCAGTTCTTCTAAGCCTTCATTGCAAGCACAAACACTAAGCACTAACGTTGTGAGCTACACTAACCACAGCCATCAGCTACACTGATAAACGAAATTGACAAACATTGCATTAATGGCTTGATGAGCTGATGTTACTGTGTGCAATGTTGTTTTACGCAGGTTCTTGCAATAATATAAGGTTGCCAACGGTCCTCACTACGTCCAGCTATACAAAGATATATTATTAGCTGGTTGACGTTTTTCACATATTCATCATCTCTTATATTTTATCAGTATGAAAACAAACCAACTTTAATCATCGGCACATAGCAACGTTTGCAAAGTAACATAATTAATCGCAAATATAATAGGAGTAAAAGCGTTAGATAATTGTGGAGCGGATCAACCCATATCTGTTTGCACAAACTGATATTTATCGAGGAACGCGGTTATGCGGCCCAGCCAACCAGGATTATTGCCTGTACTAGATCAATTACAAGCACACACAAATAGATTGACAAACACGTGGAAAATGACTGATACAAAATAGAATACATACAAGAGATCGCGTAGTCATTAAAATACATGTACTCTTACTCGAACACTCCTGTTTGTTATATGCGCGGATGTGTGCCCCGAGCAACGAATTCGATTCTGTTGCGTCGTCTTGCACTTGAGTCTAGATGTGTATTGCAGTTCATCTTACTTCATTGTACTTTGTTTTTCAGGCAATGACATTTCAACATCTATGAACTTTCGCCTCCTGTAAATTAACTAGGAATTCGGATTAATTGAAATCGTTTTATAAGGGAGTGATTTCGTGACATTAAAAGGCCTTTTCAGACACTGTCTGATATCTCGCACGCAATTTTCTTTTTTGAACATCGCTTAACGATTAATCTATTGCATTATTGTCAACTATTCCGCCTTATTCGTGAAATGTCGATGCCTTTGACCGTGTTGCATCGTCCATATGCATTTCCAAGGAATCAACTCAACGTAATATAGGTTTGTTTTGCTGTTCCAACGCATTCAGAAAACTGATTCTATTTTCAGCGAAAATGGAGAATAGTCTATCGCATGTCGATATAAAGCGAGTTATCGATGCCTTTCAAATAGCACCGTTTTTATGGAGATTGTTTCATAATGTCTTTTGTAAATCAATTGGACTTGCCAAAATTTGCTGAGTTCGAATTATGGTTTTGACACTTCCCCATACTGTGACTTATCCTCTATTGTTTTTATCATGATTTCACACGCCAACCTTTCTAGCAGAGACGATGAATCCTGATATTCTTGACAGCAATGTGTGACCTTTGGGAACCATGTATGCTAGTAATCGCAAATGAACATATTCTTGCTAATTTAAGTATTGCAAACAATCGCAGCAGCCGGTCCTGAATATCCAGAGACGCTTAGTAAATATATTCTTCATTCGATAGCAAAGAACGGTTGTTTTTGCTCGCATCATATAGGAGCTTGATTTCGGGGAAGATACTATATGCATAAAGCATCGTCCAATCTGCTGTAGTTTGACTGAGTTAGTTTGGAACCATTGAGCCTAAACTACATCATTGACAAGAGGCGGTGCCGAACTCTTACTGTTTGATTTTGCTACTGGCAGGAGACTAAATGAAATCGGATAAGGCCGACGCATTGTGTATTTTCAATAATTGCAGCAAATGCCTGGCGTATCACATGCTGATTTACTGTTATTCATCTACCACGAACTGAACGAACTAATTGCACAACCTATACACCGACAATTTGATATGTAACTTCAAGTAATACGTCATATGTTGTACTCTGGCCATAACAAAGAGGCATCGGTCTTACACGCATTACTCATGAGCATTACTCATGCAGCTATATGGTGTGGGGTGTGATTGGCGCGCCACTCTCGCTTTCGTCATCGCCCATACATATAACTGATATTTATTGCGTTTCGTCGTCTTGGGTAAATTGCCATGACATATATACACTGCTGCTTGGCGATAGGTGTACATAGGGAGCGGTGATGTGATAAACGGGCCTTTTAATATGATGTTGAACGCAAAGCGATTGGCATCAATATATACAGTTGATCACATTGCTCGCTGATAAATCGTTCCACTTATTATTATAAACATATTGGCGTTGTATCTAGCAATTACTCATGTGAAGCCTGTAAATTGCAACGAGAATCCTACCTAGACTTGCCTATTAGCGAATTGGTCCTGAGTTAACAATATTCACTCGTAATACCATTGGTTAAAACATATAGGACCGTTCACAATGTATAACAGTTTCACCGGATTGCAAATAACGACTGCTTGTCTCTCAAAAAGCGTGATTAATGCAATCATTTGCATATGCATCGTTATTTACGCTCTACCTATGGAAGTGTCATTAATTGACCGTCACACGATCGATAATATTAGTTTCCATTTCAAGGTTCTTTGATGGTCACCAGGAAAAAAAGGGCTAACGTCAAGAAAACCGGTTGCCGCATTCTGTTATGCATAACAGCTCTCTAAGACTCTAATGTTGTTTCTACTTTTGTGAACTAGACTATACTTGCATGTGTTTCTACATCCTCACAACTAATTTTTTATATCGTGTGGCATCAAACGTCTTTGCCAGTGTTTTTTTTTTAACAATATTGTGCAGACACAATCGAATAAATATTTTGGCTGGATGCAATATTTCAGCGGCTATGGCATGTAAGGATGTATGAGAGAAGTGAATGATAACGTGAGAGTAGTGATTATCGATAAGCACCAAGCGATACATCGTCCGGAAAACTACTACTTACATATAGATCTAAGCAAAGTGTGTGTTCACATTGCTCTGCGGAGTAGTAATTAGGACCTACTTAGTATTAAATAATTAGAATAGCACTAAAAGACAGTGGTCAGTTATCTACAGTGACAAACTCACTAGCCTCTTTCATCTTTCATGGACGGTAACGGATGATGGGTATCTGCTTTGATGTTAAACCTTCAAATGCCAAACTGAGGAAAACCCGTCTGAAATAGCTCCAGCCATTGATCAGTGACTTTTGCTGGATTTAGCCGCTAGCCTTTTGTATTAAAGCAAGGAGGATAATATACCGACTGACTATGCCATAGAAGTTTGTAGAACAAGGTATTAAACAATATATTCAGCATCTGGTCAATTCAGTTTTGCCGACTTCAGCAAACAATGCACATGTTAAACATTCATCTTGCTCAACTAATTTTAGAATACCATATACACATCAGGCTGTCATGCATGGATGTATTCGGAAGAAAAACATTATTGCACAAACTACTACCGCAATATATTTGATGATTTGTTCATAAGCAGTCTTGTGAAAGTAGCTTCATGGTGGTTCGCATTGAACGTGTACTACATTTGCTTAACGATTAGGGCAGTGTCAGAGATGTGTATGATTCGTAAATATACCTTCTGAATCGGCATATAGCATCATATGACCTCAACAATAAACGATCCTTCTGAAAACCCTAGCAGTAGATAGCCAATCCATTTAAATCTAGTGAATCAATCATACACAGTGACCTTTGACTGTTTCATTCAATATAAATGGCGCGTGCTGCTAGCCAATTTTGCCTCCATGTGATGACGTGGTATGGTCTTTGAAGACGCTCGATAGTCGAGTGCGGCTAAGTAATGTATACAAAAGGTGATATTTACAGATAACTCTTTCTAAGATCGTTGACTCAATGAAGGTGCAACCTGCATTATCTAACAAAACGTTAACTCACAGTGGCCATGGTTGCATCTACTTGTTTATTACAACAACTAATCGTCAATATAAACGTCTTAACGATATTCAAAATAAGCCATGCGGACTTAGCAAAATGCACGAAATCTGATGTGTTTTCTGGTACGATTTCCTGAGGAATGGCCCAATTGAATGGCTATTCCATACCAATGTAACCGTTAACCTAATCCGTTCATTTGTTTTCGCTCTAATGCGCCATTATATCAATGTTACCATTACAAAGATCATTTTCCAGACCATAATAACGATGCTTATGGTTATAATCTGATGTGAGGTAGAGGAGGCAGATAAAATAAAGAAAGAGTGCGATTGTGAAATATCATTTATCTGCACATCGAAGCTTACAAAAAGATATATTAATAAAGCACTATCCCAAAAAAAAATACAAAAAATACAAGAGTACCAATTTGTTTGAACATCGAAACTAAGAAGCTCATCTTCCTCTTGCAGTGTTAGAGAAGTTAACAAACAGCCTTTACGCTGCTGACACAGTTCTTGCAAAGCGCATATTGTCGCCCTGTCTTCTGCTGATACTTTGTTAATATTTAAAAACAATTCACGTACATTATTAAGGTTACCTTCATTAATTAAACTTAGTTGTTGGTAGTCTAAATTTAGTAATGCCAGACATAATCTTAAATTATTCGATACGACGGATGAGCTTACATTAGTGAGCATAGTAGCAAGTCGAACTTTTGGGTTGTTACTTAAGGTGCATTTAACCCAAAAATTAACAAAACGTAACAATAGCTGAGTGCGTATATCTGGTCTGCCTACAAGCAGCGGTAAAAAAAACGAGACCTCGTTCATCTATATTAAGCTTAAGAACTCTCCTTACACACTTTCGCCACGCAACACTTATTTTTTCAAGTGACTTTAAATCCAGTTTTCCATAAAAGTCTACCATAGAAGCTTGAACAAAAGGTATCAAATAGCCCACTGAGGACGTCGGTGCGGCAAAAGCCGAATCTGGACATCAAAATGTTAGCATGAAACTTGGCTTTGCCCTCCAACCAGACATCAATCACTATCTATTGGCCTACTAAAGAGAACGTAGTCTACAGACCGCTTTCACTAGCATGTAAGGTCCACAGCTATAGAGATACCAGCATTGTTTGCCGTATGCTGAACTCGACATCGCCAAGATGTTGAAACTCATCAGTAGCATATCTTGCGATATCGTAAAACTGATTTATCAGTGATGGTCAATTTATCAAAAACAACAGCACACAGTCGCTGTCGTGTGCTATATCTGATCCCTCAACCTAGCCATATGTTCTCATGAAAAAAGGGGATTGTTCTGAACCTTATTCATTCATGTCCGAAGTGTCCTACATTATTGGCGGTGCAATCCTTTGAAATCGAATACAACGACATTGCAATATCCAACGGTATTATCAACCTTATATAAATTGAATAATGAGCATTGGCAGCTCGCGCCGCAAAAATTGATAATTCCCCCTTACGCCCTGTCGATAACACGGCATATGCTAAGCCTTAACGACTGCAAATTAGAGCCAAGATAAGCGAAAGTGAATATTGCCTGGAGATATATTGATGCAATTTGCGTTCTGTCATTAGAACGATTGTGTTTCGTGGACGTAAATCTAGATACCCCTACTCTTGGTTATGCCTGCTTTCTGTTCAGTAGAGGATCGATAGGAACATGCTTCCAGAAAGCCCATTGAGACGGCGATCACAGCTAAGCAGTCGGACATATTCACAAAGCGTCTGTCAAGAAAATGCTTGGCTGTGTCTTTGTCATCACCATACCGCTTTATATTTACACATTGACCTGTTTACATATGGACACAAAATTTAGGGAGCATATAGAGGGATTACGTTAGCATATACAGCTCTATCGCGCATCACCACGATTTGTTACTTTTAACTAAGCTTTGTTTGTATTAACAGTATCAAACGACCGATACATTTGTTATAGACCAATGGCAGCTACGTGCCACGGAACATTGCTTGTTTATGTACTGACTAAAAAGAAAGTGTCTGCTTCCAAAATTATTGAAGCTACGTGAACAAATGAATAAACATGGGCCCAATAAGCATTCGGAACAGCTTGTCGACACAAAATGTTGCAGTTTATAAAAGCGAAACCATCGATGTACACCAACTGATATTTGCGATGGATATAAAGGTAGTAGGTATTCAACGTCTGTAGAATCTACAAATCATTCTTTGTGAGCCAGCAATTAATTAATGACCCAAATCTATGCCAAATTATAACCAATTGACAATAAAGTTGTGGAAAACAATAACACAGGACAGTGCGTTTACCAGCGGAAACTTATATGCAAACACATAAATTTATACGCATATATTTACAAATATATATCTATATATTTACATTTATACATACGTATGTATACATATATATATATATATATATTTACATGAATATATACACATATATCAATGTCAATAACCATAAATATACATTCATATATATGCGTATGCATATGTATTATAACATAGCTATGCATGTATGTATGTATATGCATACATATAAAGATATATACATATATTGAAATAGATATAACTATATTTATCTACTAATGCATGTATTTATTAATATGAAAATATTATGAAAGATATTTATTAATATATATATATATACATACATATATATATAAATATATATATATACACATTTATATATGCATATATATACACACATATATATATACATATATATATATAATTTTATATGTATATATTTATATATATACTTTATATATATATATAAATATACATATATATATATATATATATATATATATATATATATATATATATATACTTTTATAAATATATATACATACATATATAAATATATATATATATGTATATTTATATATATAGATATGTATTTGTATGTGTTTTGTAGGCGTCCCTATCAAAGTGGTCGGATCAAAGAACTCTAGACTATGTTGGCTTCTGATCTTTTCTCTTAACCTTTGCGATCCGAATCAGGCGTATTTTTTTGTATCCTGCAAGTCCTCTGGTAATTTCGACATCCTCCACTGTACAATAAGGCATACTAAGAGGGAGCGCAACAGTTGTGAATTACCATTCAATAGTTCCAACAAGAGGCCAATGGGGACATGGGAATCTTGACGAACAGTAAAAGAAAGTTAAAAATATTTCAAAATCGGCGGTATATCGAAAGTTTAGAGAAGAATGGGAACGTTTCATTAATCCGTAAGTAAACAGTATAATCAACTCGTACACATTGAATAATCCCACGACCTGTATAGATTATTGGTAGCAATATCCATTGGTAGGTCGTCATGTTGGTGAAAACCTAAAGATGAGAAAATGGACGATAATGAGTTAGCTTAACATGATAACGACGATGATCGCCATTGTAATCGTCAATAAAATGAGATGCACGGGTTGCTGTTGAAACACAAGATTGTAAATAGACAGTGTTCTGTTATGGTTAAACCAACTCTATTAAAAGTGGTTTTCTTATCTATTGAAGAATGCAGCTGACAAATGAAACTCAATAGCTAACGTCAGAAAAGACAGAAGTGCATTAACCGCATGTATTTAGAGGTTATAGATCCAGTATAGCAATATATTGATGTGGTTAACACCTGATGATATGCTAGGCACGGGGAGATATTGTAGCGTGTACTAAGCCTTCGCTGGTAGTATTCTAGACGTTTGTGTGTAATCGAAACGGAGGAAAAGCTTCCCGTCTTGATATATCCGGAAAGTGTTAGGTACGCGATATTTCGTATGTTTAGTGTGTCGTTGGACAACTAAGTGTTCACTTAAGACATGATGTAGGACTGGACAAGACTTTAAGAACGTATTTCAACAACTGAAAATTCTATTCACGTGTGGGGCATATCCTAGTTGTATTCTTTCGAGCGTTGTGACGCCTTGATCTAGTGTGATAAACCTCATATTGCGTGTCACATGGTAACGATATATTCACGTAAGGCGTGTCTTAAAATGAGATCCTTCTGATTGATTATACGGCAAGCTCCTAGCATCATTGTGCGCCTTGTGATTGCATCCAGACATTGACGTGTTTTACTTGTAGCTATTATTGATTATCAAGCAGTACTGTAAGTAGCCTGTGTGAGTCCTTTATGCAGCTACGTAAGTAATATATAAATGTCTTGCTGTATGGAAAAGGCTGTAACAGTGATAGGCTGGAGTGGAGGGGGTTAGGGATAGGCCAGAACTTGAATGCTGCCTGCAAACATTACAAAAGAAGTCTTGTGGTGTCATAGCGCAGCGCGAGGAACTGTGTTTATCTCACTGTAGATTGAATATCTTAGAGTAGCTAATTGAACAGCAGCTTCAACCGTCTGCACTTGACTGTGAGTAGTTGCTCATCGTCGGTAAACATCCGATAATAAATGTTTTGACGAATTCGGAGCAGTCAAACACTGATAGTGGTTGATTGTTATTTGACGCTATCATTCAATGCCGATGCATTCATCAATGATGTAGTGCTTAGCCCAGATGCAAAACGCAATACGCTTATGTGACTCTCCGCAGAGTGTACTTTAGGTTTGATACGTGTCGTCAGCAAATATGTCTTGAGAACGGATCTGAATATGTGAGACGTCAAAACCTTGCTTTCAATTTTAATAATGAAGGTAAAAACCTAACGAGAAATACGGTTTCGATTTGTGTTACAACTTTGGCTAGTGTATAAGGGCCATCGGTCCCTAATCCCCGAATATGTATGCATGTATGTATGTATGTATGTATGTATGTATGTATGTATGTATGTATGTATGTATGTATGTATGTATGTATGTATGTATGTATGTATGTATGTATGTATGTATGTATGTATGTATGTATGTATGTATGTATGTATGTATGTATGTATGTATGTATGTATGTATGTATGTATGTATGTATGTATGTATGTATGTATGTATGTATGTATGTATGTATGTATGTATGTATGTATGTATGTATGTATGTATGTATGTATGTATGTATGTATGTATGTATGTATGTATGTCTGTATGTATGTATGTCTGTGTATGTATGTATGTTCTGTCTGTATGTATGTATGTATGTATGTATGTATGTATGTATGTATGTATGTATGTATGTATGTATGTATGTATCAATCAGCACCAGGCTATATTGTCGTGTCTCGGAACTTTCGTTACTATATCGACACACTACCATTTACAGGAACAATTGTGGCAATAATCATTTGAACAGGCACGATGTTCCTTTCTGAGAACACAGTTGCAAATACACGCAACAAAGCTCTTAACCACAGCCGTTTTACTGCCCGATAGGTAATGATTTTATAAATTTGGTTTGAAAGGACAATATCTCTTGGCAGATATCGATGAAACCCAATGCATGCATTGACCGAAGCTATTTGTGATGCACCAGTCTTGAGAAGTTTTGCAATGGTGCCTAGAAAGCATCCCAGCTAATTAGAGACGATGTTTTACATGGCAAGCAAGGCTTACAGGTAGTATCATGCAAGATTAACGACTGTAAAACGTGACAGTCATTCCGAAATGGACGTGTGTTACCAATGCACGTGACAAAGAGTGGGAGTAGATACAGACACTGCTTGTACCACTTCGGACATCATCTTGCCAGCAACGCCAAGTGACAAACTTGTCGTTCTTGTAGATTTTGTAGGTCCTCTAACATCGTTATAACGCCATTCTATTTTCACCTATGGGTAATTCTACCTGCGCAAGCAGATCTTACTGGAATAAGAAAGCAACGGAATCATAAAATATCGTTCCTTGAGAAAGTACGTGCTTAAACAACAAATGCGGTGTGAACGAATGTCACTTCTCATATAACATGATGTTGGCTGCGCAATACATGCAACGGGCAACTATTGTAATAGTATAGCAGACACCCTATGAGTACCACTACATCTATGACCTGTGATAGGATCATTTTCGTACTTAATACTCCGCGTGTAATCATTGCGTTAACGAATACTGACGGGCAAAAGGAGTGATGGATGAACGCTTCTGGAAACAACGTTAGTGATAAAGGACAATATGAACTCTTCTTCGTCAGCAATGTTCACAAATATATGATATCCTGCATAAAACGTATACCACAATTATGTCAGGCTGAATCCTTCATCATAACCCCTTGTAATTCACTGGAAGTCTATCCGACATCATTTGATTGCTTTGTTATGGATGCATCATATGTATTCAACGCGGTGGTTAGCTGCTGCCATGGTCTTTGTATTCCAGAGCTGCGTTGCATTTATACGCGAGTGGATGTAGTCATATGGCATATATGAAAAGCATTTCCATGTACCGGAAAAATAGATAAAAGAGTCAAACGAAAGTGCAAATGGAGTTGCGCAGAATCTGGCAAACAGCTGACCAAGCCTAATGAAGCAAGTGATCTCTGTTGTAATTTCGCCGCAAACGCTTTTTTTACATCAGTTGTAAATCTACATAATCTCGCCATATACTCGTATATGGCCGTAGCTGATTGGTTTTTTGCTTTGATGTTTATTGTGGTGTTGATTCAGCTGTTATTTGATACTCACAAGTGGATTGCGATAATTAAATTATGTACATGGAAATGCAATTGTTCAGACAAATGTTCAACGCTCAAGCCATTTTGTGCGTGATTTCGCGTGATGGGTTATCGCGGCTAACTTCATTGACCATTTGAGATATAGCGCCAGTGCACTTCAACAGTGATGCAACGACACACTCCAAAATACTGTTCTTTTGTGCAGTTTGCATTGACATCTACCGAATATGCAATATTTTCCGCAACATCAGTATCGCATTTCGGATTTGATCAGGCAATACTACATGGCATGTAAACTACATACATATTACTGTTATCGTTTGACAAACTGCCGTTAGTTGCCTTTGACGTAACCATTGACTAAATGTATCAGCTAGCATATATATAGCATACAAAGCAACCTGTTACAGTAAACCAATATCATAGCGTCACGGCAAGGTGTTTCTGCACTGCACAGCCAAACAGAATGGCATATCGATATAAAGCATTGGTTTTCCTTTTTATTCGCTTACCTATGCACTAATAATAATTGAAACAGCAACCATACTTTTTGTTTGTTTGATATAATTATTGTCGCAAGACTAATTAATTTGTGCTGTATCCTGTAAACAGATGTGTCGAGAGGCGGAACTTTTTAATATAATATGACTACAGGCTTGTCTACGACGTCGTGTTTTGTTTAATATTTTAGCTCATCAAATGACGGTCATTAGAATTGGCAGACCATTATATATATATGTCCACTAAGTCATGTTTCGCTCGGTATTTCTATCAGCAGATTGGAGTGACTGATATATGTTTGATGCACCGTTGGTTGCAATGCACAACTGTACCATGTCAATGCAGATATTTAACTCTGATACCACTTAATCAAAGCATTAACCAAACACGTAACTATAACGCACCATTAGAAAATATTTAAAAGACACGTAAGAAGATTGTTTAAATATCGCAATGTCTTCAGTAATTACCATTGACGACATTGTGCACCCCATTAATCAGCAATACGAATCTGCCATCACTTACCATCTTCGTTATCTTAAGTATTTAACAGTCATGACGTGATTGTCAACCATATTGCAAAAGACTAAACAAATGTACCCCCAACAAAACCCCTATTTTTTCTTAGGCGATAAAACATTTTAATCTACGCCCATCAGTGCCTCTCGCATAAGCATGACTTTGCTATCACCCAATGTCATTAATAAGCATTTCCCCGCACAAATGGCGCACACAATCGCCCGCCAAATGTCTTAGATAAATCAAGTCAACGTTTATTGGTTGCCGTTAATGTGACGTCCAAACGAACGAAATAATTGATTGGTGACATTTATTGGTTACACATGAATACAATGTTAAGCACAGTGTTAGAAATTTCCTCAATCTAGCGTACACTTGCGGCACTATAACAGCAGCTCATTGCTCGTCATATCACCATTTGCATCAGTCCGTTATGAGCAGAAGTAACTTCATGATTGCTTTTAACAGTTCAACCACTAACTAACTGTCGGTATTATCGACTTACTTGACTGTCGGAATTAATTTATCAACAGCTTACAGTATTGGTCGTGATACTGTTTGCGATGTCAGATCGTTCGAGCGGCAATAGGCCTGCGATGGTTCAATGATCAAACAGGTATAATATGCGCAATATGTGTGTGTCATGGCAAATGCGTCTTTCGCATGCGTGCCATTACTTAAATTTCAACAAAGCATCTTACAATTACATCCCCATTCGTGCCTAGCGGATGATATCAACACTTTTTATATTGTTGTGCACATTGATAGGGCTCTCGAATTCGTGCATTGCGAAATGTCCCAAATTGGAAATCAGCACAGCAAAACAATCCAAACTGATAGGCAACAATATGTCATTGCAAATGATACGCTATAACAATGGCACGCTCCGTTTTTCTACCAGACATATTTACTTACATTTACACTATAACTCACCTGCTATACATAGTGCAAAATATTGAACTACCAAGTACTAACCCGGAGGATGATGCAGCGGCGGGTATCAAATTAAATCTTATGCGATTGTACGTATTACCACGGCATTATCAACAATCAATACTTGTTGGCAAATCAAGGGCCGTATTTTAAAACATTTGAATGCTTGTCTATAGAACGCGTTGATCAAGGAGGCAAGATTAACTTGTTCAAGTGTTGACGAATCGTGATGTACGAGGCAACACATAAAGCGAAACAACTGACTTAGTAAGCTCGGTGCATTAATCCAACCAAAATTGCGACTGTTATTGTAAGGAGAACAAACATAACTGCGGGTGAGCATGCTCTCTCAGCCACATAAGCAGAATTTGTACACTAGGATGCATGCAATGTTCAGATAATCCTGATGTACTGAACGGACACATTGAGCTATCGGGCGTCAAAGGAACCAAGTTAATTGTGGTTGTTGTTAAAGCAACAAAGAATGCGATTTATCGGCGGATCATCGCAAACAGTGCTCTTTTGTTAAACCTCCTCGTCGTCACATACTTATTCACAAGGCCACTCGGAACCCGTGTGATAACCTATAATATTCTGATTTGAATATAATTTGCACCGAAAACCTATCGACAAATTCCGCATGACCCATTTTGCAATGTGTGCTTTGCGCTCATGGCTGTGTCTCGAACGATGGATAAAATGAGCAGGTTGAATATATGATAAGCATCCACTCCTTTACAATCCGCTCGAATATTGAAAGCTAGATTCTAAGCAGCGACCAGTCATAATCTTACTCAAATGGACAGATATAAGCCCCAGTACCGCGAGTGCAAGTGCAGCCGGGTTTTTGCGCAGTACGAAAAGTATTTGGTGGTGAAGACGGTGAAACAGCTCGCGCGTCACAAGCACGTGTAACACATTATCAACATATCCGGTCATTAGATCAATCTAGAATGAAGGTAGCATCTAGTCCTTATAATACAGGTGCAAATCACTCGAAAGCATTTTTTCTTATATGTGTAGTGAGCATGCTTACAAACTGAGAACGAAAACATTACTAATCACGCAATGAGCATCGAGCGGTGATGAGGTGTCTTTGAACAAAAGTGCTTTGCATTTATTCTTCCTTTTGAAATGTAATAGAATATATGTGGCGCGCAGGATGCAATAACTAACGCACAGTCATAGCAAAGACATTCTATCATTGATAGCAAGATGTTGCATGATAATGAAATGATATAGGACGACGGATAACATTGAATTTGACAGCATGGTGATAATGCAAAAAAATATTAATGACAGCTCGCCTAAGGGCCAAATTATTCCTTATTTATTAAATATTCTGCTGACAACTCTGAATTATCTTTC
Source organism: Urechis unicinctus (assembly GCA_034190875.2). Classification (NCBI taxonomy): domain Eukaryota; kingdom Metazoa; phylum Annelida; class Polychaeta; order Xenopneusta; family Urechidae; genus Urechis; species Urechis unicinctus. Next base: position 17,191,282 of record CM067354.1, read on the forward strand.
TATTCTAACCAATGTACCAAATGATATCTGAGACGGTTTGAGAGATATAGCAAACTGGGTATATCTCATCAGGCAACCGGAATCTAACCGTTTGTTGTATTGACCCAATAACTCGTTGAACATTTATACTATTCTTTAATAGGTTAGAAACATTCTACGAACATTCCCTGTGGTAGGCGGGTTAGCTGTGTATCATTAACTGAATGAATGAGGGGCGCTGATTAACTATATAACTTTTGATTCGCATAAAAGCTAAAAACGATGGGGAATATCATAAACGCATCTTTTATTTACTTTATGATGAAGTGCCAACATGAATCGGCTTGGCGCAAAGCTATCTGAGACTCATACTGAAATAAGTCAGACGTGTTAATTTTCTGCACCATGCAGTAACATGTTATTCTTCGAAGAGAATGGGACCACAACAATATATTTACCTTTGGAAAGTTGCCGGAAACAAGTCTCATTTTCATTATTTCAACGCGGCCGAAAATTAGTCACGCTTGTTTTCCGTCATTTTTATTAAACAATGTAAGTTAATTGTATTCCGTTGATGTGTATTCACTTGGTTTATCATCGAAGGATAAATGCTGAGGTTACTCTTGGCTATGAGTCGGTACATCACCTTTGCAATGATTTCATTACAGATAAATGGATCATCGATTCGTAAACGAGGCCATTCGATTGGAAGTACTGGCTGCTATCTAATCATTGCCACTGAAACGTTAACTGTAATGGCGTTGATCGTTGAAGTTCATATGTGTTTAGTCAGCTTCATGTAATTACATTATATCCATTATTAAGAGTTCACGCAACCTGTCGGGCTTTTCTAAGCCATATCTCTCGATAACATCGTTTTAACGATGAAATCAATCCCTATATCTCCAGCTTCCTTACGTACAATTATCCCATATCGAGAATCATCGAGATGAGGAATATGCATCACAAGCGCGTTTGTCATGCAATGAGAATCCAGTACATCCGAAAATGTTCTAATTTCATAATATGTTAGTATACGCATGACAACAAATCAACCGATAATTCTTCTTCAACGCAGCTTATTCTGCGAATACAATATACAGCTAATATAATGATATAAGACCAGGCGAGGGAAACATGAATCATTACGTAAACACCAGCACATGAGGCTACAATTATATCTGATACTATTGATAAAGCTGATGTATCTGTATCAGAAGATGTTTTGGTGCAAATAATGCAGATAATACTGTCCGCTGTAGCTAATCACTAACGGGCGCACATGGAACATGGATGTTGCAGACTGAGTTGTTAGACAATAAGCGGTATAAATAAACGATTATGCAAAATAACTGATCTGATAAAATAACAAATATGAACCATTTATGAACTTCTATTGTAACTGTACTCAGTCATGTATTGAGCTTTTACCGTCACTGCTAGGATAACGTGAACACGAGAGATATACAGTGCGAGATAATCAACAAGCAATATTCAATTGATAAGCAAACACATTATTCACTTAATGCCGAAAAGAGAACAAAAAATTGGTTGTGGTAGAAGAAATCAGATGCAATAGATTCGGCAGATGCCAATAACATCGCGTTAAAAGCCGTGATGGCAAAGTCACTGAGTGATTGGGTTAAGGATTTTGCTCATTGGGGTTATGCGGAAGTCGTCCGGTCAATTTATGCCCATATTTCCTTATCCAACCGTCCCCATTCGACGGTCGATAAGCATAATGATATTGATCAGGCATAATATGCAACCATAATGTTACATGAACTCTTATTCACGCTTCTATAATGCTTCACGTGCGACTGCTATTCCGCTTATAAACTCGAAGAGTGCGAAGACTGTACAATCATTATTCGTTTAGTGTACCATCAGACGCTCTCATTACCAGTGCTTCTCCTATTACCCATGCACATTATGCAAGCCATAAGGGACACATATATATATTTATATATATATATATATATATATATATATATATATATATATATATATATATATATATATATATATGTAAATAATATATATATCTATATATAGAGAGAGAGAGAGAGAAAGAGAGAGAGAGAGAGAGAGAGAGAGAGAGAGAGAGAGAGAGAGAGAGAGAGAGAGAGAGAGAGAGAGAGAGAGAGAGAGAGAGAGAGAGAGAGAGAGCATTTCATTAGCCGTCGCTTGTTTGGTGCTTTGTGTGGCTTATTCATCGACGTTAAAGAGTTGTTTGATAAAACCAAGCCCCAGCTATATGTTATCGTATAATTTGGCTGGCAATTATACTCTGCCTCCATACTTGTTTCCATGAAGATCATTTTCTGACAAGAATCGATTCACCGTTAACTGCACGGTTGCTATAGTAGATACTTTATCTACAAAACCTTTCAGTCAATATTCGGCCTTCTCGAACCTCGAATGACGATCAAACGATCTACAACGATTGAATGAGCTGCAACGACCTAGACATTTGGAATAGTTTAAGGACGCCTACAAAACACACCCCGAGTTGCTAAGAAATATTATACACCGAACATTTCCATTCTTGTATTAGACAATTTGAAAGCTCCATCTTTGTATGCCTTATACCACAAGTAAAGTTCGATCATGAGGGTCTAACCTCGCGGTCATACGCGATTCTCTAGTTATAGGATTCGGTAAAAATATTTTGAGAGCGAAATTATTGGCACCTATAATGCATCCTAGTCAGCTTCAAAGTCACTGATCCCTGATTCATGTGGGTGGGTTTGGGTTGTGCTGATTTGTCTCTGGTCATTATTGGTTTGCGGAATTTGCATCGTCTCCCGGCTGTTACGCAGATCCGAGCAAATTTTAATGCCTCTCGTGTATTGTCTCTTAGCCGGAAAGAAGGAAGAGTTTGCAGCACATTATCAGCAATATATAATGGTTGAAAATGTATTTATCTGTTATACCAGATAAAATATACTATGATTTGCATTGCAATTTATATAGCTCTTAAGGAATGAAAATTATTTAAAGTGATCAAAGGCATTCAGGTGACTTGATATACTAACAGGCCCCTTTGTTTTCTCGAAGGAACATCGACATTTCACCTGACTTTTATTCACAGTCACGTGTTTGAAAATGGATGGCATTATATCGAGGCAAAGCCTAGCTTGTTTTGAAAAACCTATATTTCTTAGCAACTCAGGGTGTGTTTTGTAGGCGTCCCTATCAAAGTGGTCGGAGCAAAGAACTCTAGACTATGTTGGCTTCTGATCTTTTCTCTTAACCTTTGCGATCCGAATCTGGCGTATTTTTTGTATCCTGCAAGTCGTCTGGTAATTTTGACTTCCTCCACTCTACAATAAGGCATACTAAGAGGGAGCGCAACAATTGTGAATTACCATTCAATAATTCTAACAAGAGGCCAATGGGGACATGGGAATCTTGGCGAACAGTATCAGAAAGTTCAAAATATTTCAAAATCGGCGGTATATCGAAAGGTTAGAGAAGAATGGGAACGTTTCATTAATCGGTAAGTAAACAGTATAATCAACTCGCACACATTGAATAATCCCACACCCCGTATAGATTATTGGTAACAATATCCATTGGTAAGTCGCCATGTTGGTGAAAACCTAAAGATGAGAAAAGTGGACGATAATGAGTTAGATTAACACGATAACGACGATGATCGCCGTTGTAATCGTCAATAAAATGAGATGCACGGGTTGCTGTTGAAACACAAGATAGTAAATAGACAGTATTCTGTTATGGTTAAACCAACTCTATTAAAAGTGGTTTTCTTAACTATTGAAGAATGCAGCTGACAAATGAAACTCAATAGCTAACGTCAGAAAAGCCAGAAGAGCTGAACCAAGCAATAACCGCATGTATTTTGAGGTTATAGATCCAGTATAGCAATATATTGATGTGGTTGAAACCTGATGATATGCTAGGCACGGGGAGATATTGTAGCGTGTACTAAGCCATCGCTGGTAGTATTCCAGACGTTTGTGTGTAATCGAAACGGAGGAAAAGCTTCCCGACTTGATATATCCAGAAAGTGTTAGGTACGCGATATTTTGTATGTTTAGTGTGTCGTTGGACAATTAAGTGTTCACTTAAGACATGATGTAGGACTGGACAAGACTTTAAGAACGGTATTTCAACAACTGAAAATTCTATTCACGTGTGGGGCATATCCTAGTTGTATTCTTTCGAGCGTTGTGACGCCTTGATCTAGTGTGATAAACCTCATATCGCGTGTCACATGGTCACGATACATTCACATAAGGCGTGTTTTAAAATGAGATCCTTCCGATTGATTATACGGCAAGCTCCTAGCATCATTACGCGCCTTGTGATTGCTTGCAGACATCGACGTGTTTTACTTGTAGCTATTATTGATTATCAAGCAGTACTGTAGTAGCCTGTGTGAGTCCTTTATGCAGCTACGTAAGTAATATATAAATGTCTTGCTGTATTGAAAATGCTGTAACAGTGATAGGCTGGAGTGGAGGGGGTAAGGGGTAGGCCAGACCTTGAATGCTGCCTACAAACATTACAAAAGCAATCTTGTGGTGTCATAGCGCAGCGCGAGGAACTGTGTTTATCTCACTGTAGATTGAATATCTCACAGCAGCTAATTGAACAGCAGCGACAACCGTCTGCACTTGACTGTGAGTAGTTGCTCATCGTCGGTAAACATCCGATAATAAATGTTTTGACGAATTCGGAGCAGTCAAACGCTGATAGTGGTTAATTGTTATTTGACGCTATCATTCAATGCCGATGCATTCATCCATGATGTAGTGCTTAGCACAGATGCAAAACGCAATACGCTTATGTGACTGTCCGCAGAGTGTACTTTAGGTTTGATACGTGTCGTCAGCAAATATGTCTTGAGAACGGATCTGAATATATGAGACGTCAAAAACTTGCTTTCGATTTTACTGACAATTCACAGCAATAATGAAGGTAAATACCAAACGAGAAATACGGGTTTGATTTGTGTTACAACTTTGGCTAGTGTATAAGGGCCATCGGTCCCTAATCCCCGAATATGTATGTATGCATGTATGTATTCATGTATGTATGTATGTACGTATGTATGTGTGTATGTATGTATGTATGTATGTATGTATGTATGTATGTATGTATGTATGTATGTATGTATGTATGTATGTATGTATGTATGTGTATGTATGTATGTATGTATGTATGTATGTATGTATGTATGTATGTATGTATGTATGTATGTATGTATATGTATGTGTATGTATGTATGTATGTATGTATGTATGTATGTATGTATGTATGTATGTATGTATGTATGTATGTATGTATGTATGTATGTATGTATGTATGTATGTATGTATGTATGTATGTATGTATGTATGTATGTATGTATGTATGTATGTATGTATGTCTGTGTCTGTCTGTCTGTCTGTCTGTCTGTATGTATGTATGTCTCTGTATGTCTGTCTGTATGTATGTATGTGTCTGTCTGTATGTATGTATGTATGTATGTATGTATGTATGTATGTATGTATGTATGTATGTATGTATGTATGTATGTCTGCATGTATGTATGTATGTGTGTGTGTGTGTGTGTATGTATCAATCAGCACCAGGCTATATTGTCGTGTCTCGGAACTTCCGTTACTATATCGACACACTACCATCTACAGGAACAATTGTGGCAATAATCATTTGAACAGGCACGATGTATCTTTCTGAGAACACAGTTGCAAATACACGCAACAAAACTCTTAACCGCGGCCGTTTTACAGCCCGATAGGTAATGATTATATATATTTGGTTTGAAAGGACAATATCTCTTGGCAGATATCGATGAAACCCAATGCATGCATTGACCGAAGCTATTTCTGGTGCACCAGTCTTGTAGAAGTTTTGCAATGTTGCCTAGAAAGCATCCCAGCTAATTAGAGACGATGTTTTACATGGCAAGTAAGGCTTACAGGTAGTATCATGCAAGATTAACGACTGTAAAACGTGACAGTCATTCCGAAACGGACGTGTGTTACCAATGCACGTGACAAAGAGTGGGAGTAGATACAGACACTGTTTGTACCACGTGGACATCATCTTACCAGCAACGCCAAGTGACAAACCTGTCGTTCTTGTAGATTTTGTAGGTCCTCTAACATCGTTATAACGCCATTCTATTTTCCCCGATGGGTAATTCTACCTGCGCAAGCAGATCTTACTGGAATAAGAAAGCAACGGAATCATAAAATATCGTTCCTTGAGAAAGTACGTGCTTAAACAAGAAATGCGGTGTGAACGAATGTCACTTCTCATATAATATGATGTTGGCTGAGCAATACATGCAACGGGCAACTATTGTAATAGTATAGCAGACACCCTATGAGTACCACTACATCTATGACCTGTGATAGGATCATCTTCGTACTGTTCTTTTGTGCAGTTTGCATTGACATCTACCGAATATGCAAACTTTTCCGCATCACCAGAATCGCATTTCGGATTTGATCATGCAATACTACATGGCACGTAAACTACATACATATTACTGTTATCGTTTGACAAACTGCCGTTCGATGCCTTTGACGTAACCATTGACTAAATGTATCAGCTAGCATATATATATAGCATACAAAGCAACCTGTTACAGTAAACCAACATCATAGCGTCACGGCAAGGTGTTTCTGCACTGCACAGCCAAACAGAATGGCATATCGATATAAAGCATTGGTTTTCCTATTTATTCGCTTACCTATGCACTAATAATAATTGAAACAGCAACCATACTTTTTGTTTGTTTGATAAAATTATTGTCGCAAGACTAATTAATTTGTGCTGTATCCAGTAAACAGATGTGTCGAGAGGCGGAACTTTTTAATATAATATGACTACACGCTTTAATATTTTAGCTCATCAAATGACGGTCATTAGAATTGGCAGACCATTATATATATATGTCCACTAAGTCATGTTTCGCTCGGTATTTCTATCAGCAGATTGGAGTGATTGAAATATGTTTGATGCAGCGTTGGTCGCAATGCACAACTGTACCATGTCAATCCAGATATTTAACTCTGATACCATTAGAAAATATTTAAAAGACACATAAGAATATTGTTTAAATATCGCAATGTCTTCAGTAATTACCATTGACGACATTGTGCACCCCATTAATCAGCAATACGAATCTGCCATCACTTACCATCTGCGTTATCTTAAATATTTAACAGTCATGACGTGATTGTCAACCATATTGCAAAAGACTAAAACAAATGTACCCCCAACAAAACCCCTATTTTTCTTAGGCGATAAAACATTTTGATCTGCGCCCATCGGTGCTTCTCGCATAAGCATGGCTTTGCTATCACCCAATGTCATTAATAAGCATTTCCCCGCACAAATGGCACACACAATCGCCCGCCAAATGTCTTAGATAAATCAAGTCAACGTTTATTGGTTGCCGTTAATGTGATGTCCAAACGAACGAAATAATTGATTGGTGACATTTATTGGTTACACATGAAAACATTGTTAAGCACAGTGTTAGAAATTTCCTCAATCTAGCGTACACTTGCGGCACTATAACAGCAGCTCATTGCTCGTTATATCACCATTTGCATCAGTCCGTTATGAGCAGAAGTAACATCATGAGTGCTTTTAACAGTTCAGCCACTAACTAACTGTCGGTATTATCGACTTACTTGATAGTCGGAATTAATTTATCACCAGCTTACAGTATTGGTCGTGATACTGTTTGCGATGTCAGATCGGTCGAGCGGCAATAGGCCTGCGATAGTTCAATGATCAAATAGGTATATTATGCGAAATATGTGTGTGTCATGGCATATGCGTCTTACGCATGCGTACCATTACTTAAATTTCAACAAAGCATCATACAATTACATCACCATTCGTGCCCAGGGGATGATATCAACACTTTTTATATTGTTGCGCACATTGATAGGGCTCTCGAATTCGAAATTGTGCATTGCGAAATGTCCCAAATTGGAAATCAGCACAGCAAAACAATCAAAACTGATAGGCAACAATATGTCTTTCAAATGATACACTATAACAATGGCACGCTCCGTTTTTCTACCAGACAGATTTACTTACATTTACACTATAGCTCACCTGCTATACATAGTGCAAAATATTGAACTACCAGGTACTAACCCGGAGGATGATGCAGCGGCTGTGATCAAATTGAATCTTATGCAATTGTACGTGTTACCACGGCATTATCAATACTTGTTGGCAAATCAAGGGCCGTATTTTAAGACATTTGAATGCTTGTCTATAGAAAGCGTTGATCAAGGAGGCAAGATTAACTTGTTCAAGTGTTGACGAATCGTGATGTACGAGGCAACACATAAAGCGAAACGACTGACTTATTAAGCTCGGTTCATTAATCCAACCAAAATTGCGACTGTTATTGTAATGAGAACAAACATAACTGCGGGTGAGCATGCTTTCTCAGCCACCTTAGCAGAATTTGCGCACTAGGATGCATGCAATGTTCAGATAATCCTGATGTACTGAACGGACACATTGAGCTATCGGGCGTCAAAGGAACCAAGTTAATTGTGGTTGTTGTTAAAGCAACAAAGAATGCGATTTACGGCGGATCATCGCAAACAGTGCTCTTTTGTTAAACCTCCTCGTCGTCAAATACTTATTCACAAGGCCACTCGGAACCTGTGTGATAACCTATAATATTCTGATTGGAATATAATTTGCACTGAAAACCTATCGACAAATTCCGCATGACCCATTTGGCAATGTGTGCTTTGCGCTCATGGCTGTGTCTCGAACGATGGATAAAATGAGCAGGTCGAATATATGATAAGCATCCACTCCTTTACAAGCAGCTCGAATATTGAAAGCTCAATTCGAAGCAGCGACCAGTCATAATCTTACTCAAATGGACAGATATAAGCCCCAGTACCGCGAGTGCAAGTGCAGCCGGGTTTTTGCGCAGTACGGAAAGTATTTGGTGGTGAAGACGCGTCACAAGCACGTGTAACACATTATCAACATAACCGATCATTAGATCAATCTGAAGGTAGCATCTAGTCCTTATAATACAAGTGCAAATCACTCGAAAGCATTTTTCCTATATGTGTAGTGAGCATGCTTACAAACTTAGAACGAAGACATTACTAATCGCGCAATGAGCATCGAGCGATGATGAGGTGTCTTTGAACAAAAGTGCTTTGCATTTATTCTTCCTTTTGAAATGTAATAGAATATATGTGGCGCGCAGGATGCAATAACAAAAAGCACAGTCATAGCAAAGATATTTTATCATTTATAGCAAGATGTTACATGATAATGAAATGATATAGGACGACGGATAACATTGAATTTGACAGCAAGGTGATAACACAAAAAATATTAATGACAGCTCGCCTAAGGGCCAAATTATTCCTTATTTATTAAATATTCTGCTGACAACTCTGAATTATCTTTCTATTCTAACAAATGTACAAAATGATATCTGAGACGATTTGAGAGATATAGCAAACTGGGTATATCTCATCAGGCAACCGGAATCTAACCGTTTGTTGTATTGACCCAATAACTCGTTGAACATTTATACTATTCTTTAATAGGTTAGAAACATTCTACGAACATTCCCTGTGGTAGGCGGGTTAGCTGTGTATCATTAACTGAATGAATGAGGGGCGCTGACTAATTATATAACTTTCGATTCGCATAAAAGCTAAAATCGATGGGGAATATCATAAACGCATTTTTTATTTACTTTATGATGAAGTGCCAACATGAATGGCCTTGGCGCAAAGCTATCTGAGACTCATACTGAAATAAGTCAGACGTGTTAATTTTCTGCACCATGCAGTAACATGTTATTCTTCGAAGAGAATGGGACCACAACAATATATTTACCTTTGGAAAGTTGCCGGAAACAAGTCACATTTTCATTATTTCAACGCGGCCGAAAATTAGTCACGCTTGTTTTCCGTCATTTTTATTAAACAATGTAAGTTAATTGTATTCCGTTGATGTGTATTCACTTGGTTTATCATCGAAGGATAAATGCTGAGGTTACTCTTGGCTATGAGTCGGTACATCACCTTTGCAATGATTTCATTACAGATAAATGGATCATCGATTCGTAAACGAGGCCATTCGATTGGAAGTACTGGCTGCTATCTAATCATTGGCACTGCAACGTCAACTGTAATAACTGTAACCGTTGATCGTTGAAGTTCATATGTGTTTAGTCAGCTTGATGTAAATACATTATATCCATTATTAAGAGTTCACGCAACCTGCCGGGCTTTTCTAAGCCATATCTCTCGATAACATCGTTTTAACGATGAAATCAATCTTTATATCTCTAGCTTCCTTACGTACAATTATCCAATATCGAGAATCATTGAGAAGAGGAATATGCATCACAAACGCGTTTGTCATGCAATGAGAATCCAGTACATCCGAAAATGTTCTTATTTCATAATATGATAGCATATGCATGACAACAAATCAACCGATAATTCTTCATCAACGCAGCTTATTCTGTGAATACAATATACAGCTAATATAATGATATAAGGCCAAGGGAGGGTAACATGAATCATTACGTAAACACCAGCACAGGAGGCTACAATTATATCTGATACTATTGATAAAGTTGATGTATCTGTATCAGAAGATGTTTTGGTGCAAATAATGCAGATAATACTGTCCGCTGTAGCTAACCACTAACGGTCGCACATGAGACATGGATGTTGCAGACTGAGTTGTTAGACAATAAGCGGTATAAATAAACGATTATGCAAAATAACTGATCAGATAAAATAACCAATATGAACCATTTATGGACTTCAATTGTAACTGTACTCAGTCATGTATTGAGCTTTTACCGTCACTGCTAGGCTAACGTGAACACGAGAGATATACAGAGCGAGATAATCAACAAGCAATATTCGATTGATAAACAAACACATTATTTACATAATGCCGAAAAGAGAGAAACAAATTGGTTGTGATAGAAGAAATCAGATGCAATAGATTTTGCAGAGGCCAATAACATCGCGTTAAAAGCCGTGATGGCATAGACATTGAGTGATTGGGTTAAGGATTTTGCTCTATTGGGGTTATGCGGAAGTCGTCCGGTCAATTTATGCCCATATTTCCTTATCCTACCGTCCCCATTCGACGGTCGATAAGCATAATGATATTGATCAGGCATAATATGCAACCATTATGTTACATGAACTCTTATTCACGCTTCCATAATGCTTCACGTGCGACTGCTATTCCGCTTATAAACTCGAAGAGTGCGAAGACTGTACAATCATTATTCGTTTAGTGTACCAACAGACGCTCTCATTAACAGTGCTTCTCCTATTACCCATGCACATTATGCAAGCCATTAGGGACACAACGTCAACATGGTTTGTTGAAAGGAGCTGTAATCGGTTACGGCAGCGTCCGATGGGGCGTTAGAATTTGCGTGTTTTTCAACATCGCTAAGAAATATTATAGACAACCAGAAAATAATACGTTCTATTATATAAATGGTGCATCGTTAAAACCTCTTAGGATAGGTTATTTCTAGGAAATGCGATTCGCTGCCGTCTCAGAGCATCATGCATTTTGTTCTACAGAGCAGAAGTATTGCATCATGCTTCAGAGAGCATTAATCGGAGGTGGTATGTTACACTAATCGCTCCGTTTTAAGAAGGAACATTTAGTGTAAATCATTATGTTTACTGTACGTACTATTTTCTAGAACACAAATTACAAAATTCTTGGAATTCATGCTTTAACCGCGCATTCTGTTTTTGACTACTGTAACGAGGCAATTGTTCTCTCATTCTGGTTGAGTGACAGGATTTATCTATATCCTCTAATGAACCAAAATTTAACAGTCCTTTGAAATTTCCTCTTATCTGCCTATAACAGTGTTTGAATTTATAATGTATTCTCTGCTTTTTTTCTTCTCTTCAAAACCCCACCATGCTTTAAATATCTACGCATTTAATGACGAATACAATGATCGTTAGTTGCAATTAGGACTGGTTATTGATGGAATAAAATGAAGCACTTGTTTACTTTCCAATTAAATCCACCATTGCTAATTGATATGTATGTAATATACAGATTGGCAGTTGATACCGCTGGATGAATGCAAGTAGCAATGACGCTTGGTGTGTTTTAAGTTGCGTAATGAAGGAAGTGTGGCAATAATTGTTTTGAATCTGAAAATGAATACTGACGCTGTTAGATTACCATAATTAAGTGAAAACGCTTCGAGTAATAAATGTTGACAGATAACGAGACGTTTTGCCTACAAAACAGCAAAGGTGGGGTTTCGTTAGACTATTTTATTCCGACAATCCTCCTCAAAAGATGAATAAGTGCAGGTAAAGTCTTAACTGTCATATCTACAACATCATATAACCTTATGAGATGTATCGATCGGCCTATAAACCTAACACTTACAGTGTAAGGGAAATTATAACTCAATGCTAACAACATCTTCTGCCTGTAACAGAAACTTACTTAACTGCGTGTGAACGTTTCGTGTATTTCTGATTAGTGAAATATAATTACAAATAGATCCCTGATGCCATGTGTGTTTCGTGTCTCTCATGTCTTTCTATATCTGAATTGGATCAACTTTATTTATGAAACAAAGCATGTATAAGCAGGCTTATTTATCCAGTAGGACACGATGTATTCATTAGTTAGGTAACAAAACATTGATAAATGAGTTGTTGTTGTTGTTGTTGTTATTTGTTATGCAAGCATTTTCTGATTTCGCCTCGTCCGTCCCATACATACAATTTTTTTCAACCAGTATTAACAGGTACCATTTTGACTAACCAGAATTCGTCAATATGAATAAGATATGTCAATCATTTGTATTCCTACTTCTGGTTTAGAAGATTTTGGATTATGTTTATAATTATCAAAGCAGCCTACGTATTGAATGTAGCAGAGAGCGTATTATTGTAAGCATCAAAAGTTGACAGGGTGCAATGTTGATGCATGGCTGTCGTAAGAATAAAACTGCAATGTAATTTCGCATAGCTTTTACACAAAACGGAAAGTGTATGTGGCATTACTCATGGATTTCGTAAACATGTGAATTTGGCACTCCTTAACGCTCGATTTACTTTTGATGCAGCATGCAATACGTTGTACCATGCCGTGTAATAAAATGGCATGGTCATTAAGCAGAGCAGAGGTAATTTAGATATTATCCCTACTTGTTTGATCAAATGGTGGAATATAATTCAATTACAGGACGTACAAGTCAATGTTATCAACTACTATACCGACATTATCGTCGTTGAATCATGCGGTATCAGCGATATGCGGCCCACGACTAATAACAATAATGGCCTACTTTAGACTAACTACTTCACAAGCAGTCCTCTTATTAGCCCTTGTGCATGTATGCAAAAGATTGATGCTTTCTCAAACTCGTAACTGACAAGTTGTGATAGAGTTTTGCTAATGTCTGTTCATGACACGCACGAATGATAATTTACTATTTGCTAATTAACCTATTCACTATCAGCGACACAATGGTATCGTTTCACGGTGCTTTTAATTAATGACAGAATGTAAATGCCATGCTGGCATATCACAGCAAAATTCCGATATTGTGTCATATAGCACACGTGTAATTTCAAAAGCGCCCGTATGTTTTGTTGTAGCAGCAGGTAGAAGGAACCGAACGAAGCAATCACGTAAACTAAACACCAAATATGCATAATTTAATCGATTAAATAATCATTTTCCCCATATCCGATCTCAATCGAAGTCTATGTGTAGTTTAACGTTTGCGTAAATTCCATTTCCTTGTCCTTGTGAGACTCTTACGTGCTAAATAAATTCCCCTTCCCATAAGCTTTGATAATTGACCTGGAATATGCTTAATGAAAACGCCAAATGTAGGCCACGACAATATGTTTACTTGAACAGAGTGCGAGATGGAAACCAAATGTTTGTCTAATTTTGATAGATATAATTATTAAGGGCGTGGCTCTTTGGTAAGCTACCATGTAGCATATGTGCCTAAGTGTCTACTCGGAAGCCGTTTGATGTCTGTATATGCATGTTGTTTTGCGGATAACGATCGAACGCCTGTTGTCCAATGCTTTGGATTGTCTTTCATCATTTTGTCGCGACATTGTACAATATAACCGCCGCTAACATGGATTCAGTAAATGTCCGTAACCAAAAGATAGATATCGAAGTCAGTACACATCATTAAGTAAACACAAAAGACGACTGGCTTCTCGCATGGCGATGTTTTCTTGTGTCCATTGTGATAATGAATAGATTGGTTGCATTTTAAGCATATGTCGTAAAGTATTTACGATCATTCGTTGCAAATCATCAACGGAGCTTTTTACCACCAATACAAAATTTACCACTTCAAGTTGTTCGATTTCATTAACTGCTCTTTTTGTGAAAGATAACATGTAATTCGTGCGCAAATTTAGGCAGATGTAAGGCAATGCAAAGTATTGCATTGACAAATCAATCGTTAAGAGCATTCTCTGTGGCGCCAATATAACATTACTTAGTGCCTCCAATACTACAAAATATTAATGCGGCATCCCGAAATAAAACCCAGAAGTGCCTATTACATGTATGTGCATGGCAAATAATTCCCTACAAGCTTATGCATTTGGCTTTGATTGGGCGGCGAAATGCTTCAGTATTGATGGTATGTCCCGAGTGGGATAATTTACCAAGCCGTTCCTTATGATTATGTTATGTTGTGAATCTTTGTACTCAATATATGCCAGAATATTTAGACAAAAGAATACAAAGACATAACCCTGTTTGGACCTAGTTTGTCGCTATAATCTAATTCATAACATCACTGTTTAATAACCTTACACTTTATTATCAACTGTCTGCATTATGTGACTAGGTACGGATCCTGTAGGAATGAGAGAGACATATTCACTCATTTGTCATTATGGGTAGATTATTCGTCTGCTGAATAGGGGCAGATTGACAACAGAGCATTGTGTTGCTTTGACCGACCAACCACTCTTAATATCTTGTGTCTCTACTGTAACATTATTTACTAGGGCTTATTGTGCAATGTTATCATATATCTAATGGGTAAGATGGGTTTCCCAAGGTGAAAACATAATCACTGCGCAAGCAACTTCAATGTTATTTCCAAGTTGTTTTGCACATAAAACGTTGCAAACAGCCAAGGCGGAGTTTCGTTTGACTATTCTATTCCACCGAACCTAGCCGCAAGATGAATAAGTGCAGGTCAAGTCTTCCCCTGTCGTATATTCAGCTTTATATGAGCATATGAGATGTATCAGCCTGTTAACCTAACTCTTAGTGCAAACAAAATCATGTGCCTCTAACAGAGGCCCATCTAACTGCGTGTTTACGTTTCATGTATTTCTGATTCGTGAGATAAATATTCAAATGTACATCCCAGATGCCATGTGTGTTTCGTGAGTTTCGTGTCTTTCTGTATCTGAATTAGATTAGCAGACTTATTTTGCCAGTAGGAGGCGATGTATCAGTCTGTTTGCTTACAAACTATTGACAGGCGACTTGTTGTTTTTATAGTTATTGGTTATGCAAGCATTTTCAGCTTCTAGTTTGGCCTCGTTTGTCCCGTATATACAAATGTTTTCAACCTGTAGGATAAGGTACCATTTAAAGTAAAACGAATTCGTGTATGTGCATTATAAATGCCAATCATTTATTTTCCTCTTTCTGGTTGAGAAGATTGTGGATTATATTTGTTATGATCAAAGCAGCTTTCGTATTGAACGTAGCAGAGAGCTTATTGTTCTGAACATCTAAAGTAGACAGGGTACGGCGAAACAATTTAGTTGATGCATTTGTTAGTTTTGAATGTAAAAGGAGGTTGTTGATAAAGTGCCCAGCCATTGCTGTCGCATGAATAAAACTACAATATAGTTTCGCATCGCATTTTCGAATTAGAAAGTGTGCTTGGCAATATTCAAGGATTTCGTGAACATGTGAATTTTTACTCTTTTATGCATGACTAATTTTGATGCAGCATGCAATGCGTTGTAATGGTAACACATGTGATTGTCACATTGACAACGCCGTGTTGTAAAATTGCATTTTCTTAATGCAGAGCAGAGAATATTTGGATATTAAACTTGCTTGTTTTATCAAATGCTGGAACACAATGTCTTAACAAGACGTACTAGTCAATGCTATTAACCACTACAACGACATTATCGTTATACAAAAAATGCGATCTAGATGATTTTTATGATATCATAAGCAATAAGAGGTGGAATTCAATCTTTATACTTCATCACTTCAGAAACAATATAACCTACTCGTAATGGTGCGCTTCTACTGCTAGATTAACAATGGCTCAGAGGCGTTTCATTTTGTTCAGGTTTCCCCTACTAGACATCTTGGATTGTCCCAAGTTTATATGATATAGAATATCTATATAACCACAGGGATATTTCCTGGAAACTTTAATCAGCAAATATTACTTAATGTACATAATATCTTCGTTAAGATCATACCAACCATAGCACTCCGCTGAATCGTGCGCTGGCATTATGCTCCGCCGTTCCCTACAGATTGTCACATAATAGCAGAGACATTTAAAACAATAAGACAAAAGTATGTGATCGTGAGATGGGCACTTAGATGATTATGAGGCATATGAAATATCCATTCATAATTTACTTGCATTTCTGGGTTCTATTTGGTTCATGAATTTACCATCTAGCGCATGCTGTAGCGTTATATCGGTTGGAGAAAGCCGTCTTACGTGCAGTAGAGCACATAATCTATATCAATTTCTGCTTAATACGCGATTGCGTTAAACACAATATTCATGGCCAAATCCCTTTTTGATTAACTAAAGATGGACATGCGATTCGACATGAAATGGTAGCGGTATATATGCCGGATGGGCAAATGATCTTATCAAGCAATGTAATATATGGTTGTCAAGTAAGCGCACGAACAGTTAACTGTTTGTGTGCTTGCCTGTGCGACTGGTAGTCACACAACTATCATCAATATATTGTGGAAGCAAACCGTTCTATATCAAGGTGATTGATTTCTGCACGACGCTGTCTCATGTATCACAAGCAAAAGTATGGAAATAGTTCCTTAAAAAATATTTTCATCCGCAGGCATCTTTCGGGCCGACCAAAGCAGCGAGGTTGTGTAGCATACGCAGCTTGGCATTAAGTGTCTTCACAGTAAAATCACATATATACATAAACTTGCGAGTTACCGTCTTGATCTCAAAGACCAAATATACAGGCCGTCTTGCAAGGATACGAAAACCCTGAGCATGTCATGCGGAAAGAAGCCTGTCAGACGTTACCGGTAAGCCTATCGCTTGACATAAATATGTTCATACCAGATTCGGAAGCTCTTCGGCCAGCCCAAGGCTGTGTTTTTACAGACGAGTTGTTAATATGTACACTCATTTTGACAAAAGGTAGGTTCGCAAACATCCATCGATTTGAACGTTCTCATAATAATCCAATAATTATGGCATTGTTCTATAATTGCCGAACAGCTTTCCTATATTTAACTACCTAGAGGAATATTTTGTAAATGCCATGTAAGTGTTATCTACGAATCAAACGGAGGCTACCAGTTATAAAAAGTATATACAATCCAGATATGAATATGCAAAGAACCTAACTACACATAATCTAGTATCTAGGTTTTGTTGGACAGAATCATCGTGTAACTTTACGATAATGCACACAGCTGCGCGCAGCCATAAATATATAAACACTAATGTAGTTACTGTTATGTAAATGGATGCATTATCCTTTGTTAATGATAGAAGCCAATTACAAATCATACAGGGAACTAAAATAGGTACACATAAATACTTTATAAATATAACCCCAGTGGGGTACGTTGCCATTGCATGTAGGTTGGCGCGAGTGCATTATTTAATCAGACAGCATAACGAAGCCATATATCATCATAATTGCATCGTGCAGAGTAGGCATCACAGTGAATAGAGCGAGTATTATTTCGATTGAGTATGACTTACGTAATTAAATCCACTAGACATATACACGTAATGTATGTCGCCCTCAGAATACTATGCAACACAGGAGGCGCAATGTCAAAATTATGTGAATAAAACTGGCCTAGGGGAAACCCACACAGCGTAAGCTCATTTGCCACCAAACAAATGGCTTCAGTTACATGATCAGGCTTGCCAACAGAATATTCTGGCACGTTGGCTAGACAATTTACCTTTCCAGTGGCAGCCTTGGCTTAGTGCGGTACATGCAATGGCATAGGAAGGACAATATTAATGGTTCTGTGAAGATAGCCAACCTTATAGTTTATGTATGGATAGCAATTAAACTGTATGCATTCGATACGTTCACACTGCGTGCTGCGATAAACGTCACGCAAAGATTCCTGATTGATAATTCACTTTGTAGTTTGCAAATATATCTGACAATCTGTTCTCTAAATGTTTCATTTATATGCTTTGCTGGACCTTGTCGGCTATGTTTGATATTTTGTGCACGCAGCAGCGTATTAGATCATTGCAGCTATAGAGCGGATCAAGCACGGCTGTTTGCATATATCAATGTTTACGTTTGACACTGCTGTCTAAGTATTGTACTGAACATCTCATCCAAGCCTTTAATGCAGTTCCAAATATAAAACGCATACGGCAGCCTTCTCCACATCTCAGCATCGTCGTATTCGTATTATGAGAAAGCCGAGTATGCTTCATCAGCAGTTTCAATCCAATGAAATTGCCTGAGCACCTTTTTCGTGAACATTCAGAACGTTCTAGCAACCCCACTGTAACCATAGCAAAGCTATTTAATCGTTTGCTATCGGGGCAGTAAGTGCATATTTGCCACCCGAACTATTTGCGGTCGTCGCCAATGTTCGTTACTAATGCTGTCACAAGCGGATATAAGAACACCCGGCTGTCGGTTGAAGCTTTGGCCACCGTTTACCGCAACCCTGATGTCACTCGATCTTACCATAGAATATAACCCGCTGAATCATAGTAGACTACCGCCAATAGTTATTACATGACGCTTGGTCACCATTTCGATATGATTCTGGAGAAGTTATGTGTTCATGCCATGTCTCAAACGATGGAGCATTAAAACATGAATGCTAATTTCGTGGCAATGTAATCATTGACCAATTAGTTTGGAAATAACGAAATCCATTGAACGGTATGATTTATGAAGCTGCAATGGGCGATAACTCTTAGTGGTACTGTATCAACATGCATCCAAGTGGAAACTTTGGCCTTATTTGTCGATTACCATAACCAGTTTGGCGTGTACGTATTCGCACGAATGGAATGGCATCCATTATATATAATCGCGCAGTTTACTCAATTTGCATACCTTTATTGCTCAGCGTGTTAACCTCACTATTTCTGATGTCACTATCGAATTGAGGTGACAGCAACATAAAAGCAGTTATATCCAAGAGCCCTCATCTGAAAGCCAAATGCAGCTGAATAAGTTCAAGCGTTGTCAATGTTACTATGAATACCAATAATCTATACGAATGCAAATGAAGTTGATAAAATTGCTTGGCAAGAAACGGGAAATGAATAATAGTGTAGCAGTTCAAATGATTTAGTTCACTATCGTTCCATAGCCATGTACGGGAAACAATCCTTCCTTCATTAGCCAAATGTATGCTCTACCTATGGACCAAATAACTCCCGCGCCACAGTTTGAAAGCTGCTTTTCAGTCCTGACAAAACGAATACTTGTATGTACAGGCAATAAGACACATACACGAGATTATCCATGTGTATTATGCATTAGTACTTCCCAATACAATTTTTCCAGATTATTGAAATGGGTTTAAATTACACGTCTGACACTTGGAATATTTACTTTACTATCATAGTGAATCGAAGATTCTGAAGGAAAGCATAGAAAGCTACATTATTCGCCTTTTAATTGACATTCACTTATTAGCAATTTTTGAGAGATTTTGTGTGATTTTCGATGATAGCCTTACTCTGACCACGTGTATTTGAGTCGTTGTCATGTTGTTTACAGGGTGCGATTAACGTAGAATATTTTGCAGCTTCTTCGGCAGCACATATCGGTAATGTTGTAGCACAATTTACCAATGTTATCCCTATAGATTGCTAATGTGCTACATTTTGGCTTCGTAGAAAATGGTGGTTACAGTGATAATTACTTGAGCAACAACTATTACGAACGCCTTGTGCTGTTCATTGACAATGTCAGACTGAAAGATAAACATCACCATCAAGCAAGTACAACAAGCGCAATCCATTCTCAAAATATAACGACCTTGATGGTATTTTTCAAATTTGTCGCCCAGGTCGTTCTTTTATGTCGTTATCTAATAGCTAATGTTGTTAACTATTATCTCTCTTTGTGAATATGGCCTCCCTTTATCATGCCGTTGTCCGACTGATTATCTATGAAAAGCCACAAAATCTGACGCTGTAGGTATATTGTCATATTTAAATACATAGCCTCTCTATTGTGCCCAGCGAATCAATGCTAATACTAACCAATAAAATGCATGGAAAAATCGCGTCGCACTGTGAGGCAATCTGTGTGATCGAGCTCAGTTTTATTCCGTTGCCTAACCCTCTGCATAGGGGTGAGCAGTAAGAACAGCACAAACCATATGCGCAACTGTCTACAATTCTATAACAAACCAGACCTTTGTGATATCTGAATCATATGCTGTGTATATCAGTGTGAACGGCCAAATCGCATTTCTCATCTCAGAAAAATAGCATTACAACCAAAAACATACACATGACTTAAAATAAGTCGTACAAAGGGACGTGTCATTTACATTGTCGACATGTTAGTGTTCACTTTACAAATACACATCTATTGTAATTCAGGCGCTGTTGCCACAACGTGAGAACAGTAAGATGATACTTCTATTGCGTTCATGTAACACTTCTCTATAGAGAACTAAAATGATAGGAAGCGCCTGCGAAAACCATCCACCGAGTATATCGTTGAATATCAATAAGCCGCGGTTAACTTTTGCAGCTTATTTTGCAAATATGTAATATATAGCTCAGGTTTTGTTAGACAACACTCCATTTCACTAAATCATCAGCTAACCTTTGAAGCAAGATTTTCCCATTAAGGTTAATGTATTGGCGGCTGCTACGTGAAAGCATGTGATTATTTTGTTTGTTTCTCCACTTTGAACATCAGGTATAAATTATGGTAATGTAATAGTCATAAGTTTGGCGGACACTGACATACTGGGTGATTGAACACATTTTTAAATATAACAAGAAGAGAATCGGTTTGTTGTGAGTCATTAATATCAGTTATTTGGGGCTGTTCTGTTTGCGCAAAGGGTACATTGCATCGTTTTCGTATTTGTTGCACTTCGTGCGAACATGAATATAACTAACTTAATAAATGCATTCACAATAACCTATTTGATGTGTAGCACTATCGCATGCAAGAGACGTGAATAAATTTCTCTCTCAGCGGGTTGAACAATCTGTTGAAATTAACTGTCTGTACGTTGTTGCCTGGAGGTGTCGGTATGATATAATATATATGCTGTTCATTAAAGTATGCCCAACGTCGTTGTTTGGAGTATATTTACCATCCACAATTACCATTTCGACGTTCATGATGCAGCTTAGATATTGAGTCAGCATGTAAAGTAAACCTAACGGAAATCTTTCTTCTCTGGGATGTTAAATATGTCAATGAATTAACAATGAAGTTGCCCAAGCCTGCACATATTGATACTTTGATGTTCATAACATCGAGTTATAGTAAGATATTTAAAGTTTTGTGTTACACGACATTAATAATCAATTTGTCACATCGCAATAAGTGTATAATGTATAACAAGTTGTACTCCAAAGTAATAATATTAGGACAATTTAAGTACGACACAATTATCTTACATAATTGGTCCTAATGCTTTCTCACAACGAGCGTCAAACGTGAACACAGTATCAACAACTTGCAGCTTAGAATGTATGCACGTTAAATGTTCTTCTAATTACTTTAATCAATGAAAGGCACCCTTATATTTGTCACTCAATTCTGGAGGTTTAATAAGCCCTCTCATTTATCAATGTTTGCACAAATTTACATACACATAAATCTATATGTATGATAAGACAGCTCTAGCAAATGTCTTAGTAATCAGTTCAACAATTTGACGTATATCCTTCATTTTTGATTGTGTCTTATAATCTACCTAAATTGACAAAGATACATGAGAGAGGTAACATCTTTAATCATTCATATGATGTATCCCATCTTTGCAGAGATATACACCCTAGTAAGTGCATAGTAATTACTATTACCCATTATATGGTTCCAAACGAAATTCATTATACACATCAGCACATGATAGTTCTTATCGCAATAGCCCATTTTATAGATAATTATATATGGCCAGCTTGTTTGTTGTGGGTAATGTAAGTTAAATGTCCGTAATGGGTGTCTTGGTATGTTGCGGGTACGCTATTTGCATTCAGCGTCTAGTCGGTACACTGGATCAAAACGGCAATATCTGTTCTTAATCGTCGTTCGAGCGGCGCCATAAACGGATTTTATGGATGCTGTGTTGCCTCATCGTTCCTCTAAAAGGTCAGCTGGTGGCAGTTAAGAGACGCCGTACAATACCGAAGGAGATTGTGCCGAACATATAGTTGAGCCTGCATTGATAACCTGTAAATGTATCTATTATGATAGAAAGGCCAATCTGCGGCTTGCGGCAACCTTAGCTGTCGGTGATGCTTAGACCCATAAAACATCGATTCGATGCTGGCGAGCTTTTTCAGCCCGAAATGAATCTACTTTCTGCAGCAGTCAAGCATAACAACGGCAGATAGGCTCTAAGTCTGCGTACATTATGTGAGACGCGGTTGACAACAGCTGAAATATATCTGCTCTTCTGCAATGAATCAAGCAAAATAAATATTAGGCATAATAACGGCTGTTTATGAGACAGCTTCTTGTTGTCTACAGGGTCATATCGTGTTCCTTCCTATTCGGTTGCTACAAGCAATTGTCAAAAGTGTAAGGCAACAATTGGTGCCGTCTGTTTTTCTAAATCCGATTTTGCATCAATCTATTTGGAACACGATGAGACATTTCCACGTTGTTGATGCATAGAAATGTATATAATTACAACCTTGAGCTATTGATTTAAGTTGCAATTATTCGCTTAAGCAATTAAGCGCTAATTTTGATGCCAAATAACTAAGCCCATTTCAGTGTGAATACAACACATTGCAGTGAACGTGATTGTGGTGATATGACAGAAGTCCATGCGAAGCTATGACTGTAGGCAAGAGAGAGATAATTAATATATTCATTTATTTGCAACACTCGTTGATGCAAACTAAAGGCCGCTAAATTGATGTTTCATAACACTGGGACCACTGGGATCATTATGTCTATCGATAAATCAAGCTGATCATATTCCTTCAAACAACCCATGGGCCTTTTGCAGTTTATATTAGGTACACAAACTGATCATGCCACTAGTTTGGGCATTTTCAAAATTATCAAATAGCCACAAGAAAGCCAGTCCGGGGTTATAATATCAGCCAACTTAATTCAGATATTCGACATTTGGTGGTTCACATAATCCATATAACTTGTCCCCGCTGTTGTACCGAATGCAATCTTACTCGGTGCCTTGGGATTATATGCAACAAAACCCTGAGCTATAGTGCATACTAACTTCCTTCCCCGCGGAATAGCATTTGTTGTCTACACCCATTCACTTAAAGGGGAATCCTTGCTACCTTGCCTTATATGTGACTCTGCGTTATAAACATTGAATCATATTGTTCATTTTGGCTTTCGTTGTATTTCTGTTTCAGGTCGGTGTTATTAAATTGGGTGATTCATCGGAATTGCCACAAATGCATTCCACGTTTTTAGTCATTCACTGCAGCCGAGCAATATACATTTCCATGAATTATAACACTGCAGGTACCTTATACTTGCTCCATCTATCCGCACCCACATGTGAGTCATAGCAGCGCAATACCCTGATAATGAAACGCTTGTTTAACAGGAAAATATCTTTATCAGGTAAATAAATCTGCCAGACTGACCTTGTAATGCCTCATAAACGGATCGCGGAATTATGGTAAAAATGTTTCCTTGTGGGACGTACACTATGCGCCGGCGAATTATTGTTCTCATAGCCGTGTGTGTGTAGACAAAAAGGGCATATCCGCGTGAGTTTTGTGATTACATGTGCAAATGTAGCAGTTTACCAGCATACGTTCGTAATAGTGGATTGGAAAGCTGCGGCGTTGATACCTGATGCATTGTATTCGCAAAACGACGTCTGATTTTAGTCACCAAATATTCCTAACATAGTCCTATATTATATTCCTTATTGTGCACTAGACGTTTGATCGTTATTCATGATACAATTGGGATGTGGCGCCTACAGGCAACTGACCAAGCACAGTCGTTATTTCTTAATTAATATAGAACACACTACATATACACAAGGGGGAAATCGATCTATTTCTCACAAGCAAGGCCGTGGGCAATTCTGCGATAATGTTGCAGTCAGACGGCGATAAATATAATTTACGACGCGTACTACACCCCGGGATGCTTACTCACTTACAAGCAATTCATTTTACAGTTTTTCTTTTTGCTCTGTCTTTACAAAGTTCTTTTCTAGTGCCACAATGTCAGAATAATTGACGTATTGGGTGTTCTTTGGATCCCCTTCAACATTGTATCAAAGCGATAATTCGCCATGTCGTATTTATTTTTTATTCCGGCGATTCGTTGAATGGAGATAGATGCGTTACTT
Source organism: Urechis unicinctus (assembly GCA_034190875.2). Lineage (NCBI taxonomy): Eukaryota > Metazoa > Annelida > Polychaeta > Xenopneusta > Urechidae > Urechis > Urechis unicinctus. The sequence goes on from CM067354.1 coordinate 17,216,077, forward strand.
TCCATATGATATTCCATCGTCCGGAATGTTTCATATTTGACACGTTTGTTACAACAAAAACATTTTAGCATGCTGGTGAGCCTCGATAGATTACCTGCAGATATGCATCAGCCCATAATTGGTTTCATCTCGGCTGAGTACAGATTTTGCATTGATGGCCTACGCGAGTCATTCTCTTACAACGACCTTGGCTGTTGGAGGTACACACGTATTATCAGGGTACGATTTGTTTTGCTCTTATGAATTGAAACACGTATATTCGCTATCTCTACCCCGCTTGGTTAACCCAAGTGATCATATACCAAAGCGAAAACAATCTCTCGATTGATTCATGGAACATTGATGGTTTGTGGTGAATAACGGCATGCTAGTAACTAGATGCTTTAATGCTTCAGCAACGATTGTTATTATGGTTATAGACAATAATATATGCTTCATGCATGCTAGACGTTGCATAAATACTGCGCTCGTCGTTTTTTTCGATGCATCGCATGATTGCAAATCAACCCCAGTGTTAATTATTGACTGAGTTATTTATCAATAGGTCGATATGCATCCATAAATAGGGACTGAGTACGAATTGCAAACAGCCTGTATGCTCTGTAATCGTATTAACAGACAATATGCGCTTCTACGCCTTGATGCGATACAGCATGAGCATGTTAATTAATTCTCTACAGTAGGCATATTGATTATCTGGTGTGTCATAACATTGTACACATGAGCGCGAATCTGACGGGGAAAATTTACATAAGTCCATGTGTACCCAATATTGTATACTCAATCCCTAGAACGAAAGAATCCCATCCCTCCCCCTCCCAACCCCGCCCCGCTGTCCTCCTATCAGTAGCCACAGCATTCTGTCGCATTTAGCAGGGGAGAACAGGGTCAAGGTTGCACCATGATAATCGTTGGATTATATGTCGAGGGGAACAACTGGAGAAAGGTATGTAAGTGTCATAATGAGGTCATTTGCTATTCTATCTACATGACGTGTTAATTTGCACGGACGCAAATATCTCAAAATATTGAAACGTTTGGTAGGCTAAAAACTGCAGCGTATTGCCAGCAGTGAAGACAACGCGAAGCTGATGATGCTGAAGTAGATTAGAGGATGTTTCGGGTTTCGCGGGCACTGACCTATTTTGTCATGACTCGTAACGATATCGCCCACATATAAACTGCTTGGCTTGAATCCCATTAGCCCGGGTTATAAATCATAGATGGATCTACATTATTCGCTTTCTTATGTGCGTTCTTGCGTTGCTAAATTATTATCACTTGTTTTGACTTAAAATGGGAAATATTAATGTGTACTGGTGTATTATCAAATATAGGATGCAAAACAAATTCGCTGGTCATGGTTTCATCAATTCACTTGCAAATATGTAGGACTACACTCTACTGTATAACACCAGGTGTGTCTCACCTATAAAGATAATATCTGCGTTATCGACGAAAACATTGAAACTTTGAAATGACTTGGCGTAGGCGCAGAGTTGTTCATGGTAATATATTTCAACGTCATAATTTCACTTGCAAGAAACATTTGCTTTCAAGCTTTGTTGACTCCTTTCCTGTCAATTATAAGGAATAATCTGTCCTGGCGAAATTATTAAGGTAGTGGTCCGGACAATGTAAAGGTTCATTACATATTACATTCAACATGCTAGCTTTACTTTGACCCTTTTCATTGATGTCGTGGTCACCTGTACAACGACAATAATTGCTTTCGGAAGTTGCAGAGTTGTTACCTTTGAAATCCAAAATCTAAAGCATTGCAAGTGATCTGGTAATGCACAAAGTGCCATAAGCATGCGTAATTACTGCACATAACTAGTTTTTCTATTATAAGGCTCTAACGACTAATATTATGCATACCCTTCCCCACGCAAATCAAATGGTCGTATACCAGAATATCACATTAACGAGTCAATTGCTTGTATAAATAGGTACATATATCACTCTTGCATATATCCCACGTACAAACCCGTCATGAGATGGTGCAAGGGCATCAAAAAAGTTTAAGAATAACCAGTTTTGCGACTTAAGGACTTTGCGGTTATAGTAAGCGCTGTAGACATCGCTCAGTCAAAAATATTAAACGAAATATATATTCAAAGTTGCTATTCACAATATTTCACTAAACATCTGACAGAACGCACCTCACCTGGTTGTGCTTGTGCGTGACACTCATAGCATGGGTTAATGCTGTGATTCACCGTGCCGATCTTAATAGAAAAATCGCTGATTAGCACACATGGTTATTAATTTCAAATCGTTGATAAGCTGCATTAAAGACTTATACACAGATTATTCTTTCGGCAAGTGCGAACTCACCTAGAGTAATACATAACCAGTCGCAATTACTTAGGATCTTAGCGATACGACTTTGGGTTCATTTTAGGTAGTGTACATCCATGTAGATCAAACAGTTGTTTATGTAGCTGTGTATTAGCAAAGTCAGGACACGTATGACCTTATTCCGGTGTGAATTTATAAGACTGCTTTTGATCAAATCGGATGGCTGAAGAAAAAATTTTCCTTGGGGTTCCTATTATTGATATACTAGAAGCATGTTGCATAATGACACGTGGCTATTTACTCATATTGTTGCTCTTACATGCATGCTCCTTCCACACACACTAATGCGTTATTCGACAATGGGCAACTTGGTCGTCTCGTTTATAATGATATTTAACCTAAGACTTACGGTAAACCTTAGTCTATGGGACCCCCAGTGACAACAATCAAACTGGTAGTATTCAATGCATTAAGAGAGGATTTCAACATGTTACATATCAATCGTGTATAAAGCTGAAACACTTGAAGCATCAAACGTTAGAACTATTGCGCGCTTCCATACTGTCTCATAATCTTTCGAATGCCAACTTGGCCAACAACCGAGATGAACGTGGCCCAAAAAGCGATAAAACAACATGAGATTCTTGATCATATTAGAAAAACGTTTAGTTTTACAATGTTTTGACATGTTCGGCCAGGCTCTCGGTCGCAGTGACACTTTCAGTAATTAAGATTACGTGACTGGGGCCTAATGCGACGCATCTACAGTAAAGCTAAGCATATGTTTAAGCTCTATTGAAATATAGCAGTTGTATTTACGCCCAGTTTAGGAATTTTATGTGATTGCTGCATATAGAGAAATGTTCCATTGGCTTGCAATCGATATAGAACAGATAACTTAATGTACTCTATTCCTAGAAAAAACGGTTAATAAGATTACACTTTACACAAAATAGATATTTCATTGATAGCAGCTGACAAGTATCAGCTGTTTCCGTCATTAGCAATACCGAATCAGTATTTGTTCTCCACTGCATAGCAGTTTTTTCCTATCCGTATAAAAGCACACAGGTGTACAGGCTTACAAATTACCTCCAAGCTTTCACACACCTGGTTTTCAGCTTGAATCGTGTTGAAACTAAGACTGACGAGCAGCTCTCGCCCTTAATCCTTAGAACATCTATCGGTTGCTGGTGAATCGTTCCATCACAGAGTAAGCCTGTACTATCCTCAACTATGAGATAAACTTCTGTCGTTCTGTACATAATTTCCAACGGGGTCGATAGCTAAAGACTGCCAGAAACAATATACGCATCCATCAAGGTAAATGAATTCAAAGCTGCTTATCTCAATATAGTAATCTGGGTCTTTGCTGACACTAATTATACAGCAAATTAAGCGATTTGACATTGACGCATAACAGAAGAATAAAATCGGCAAGAGTCAATAACATGTCGCATGACAAATAGGAGAGTATTTCATACCTAAGCACGTTAGTTGGGATAAGACTTTGCTAGCTCAACAGGTGCCCACTCCTTGGAGCACAAATTTTAACAGTACATTTAAACCGACAAAGGGTCCTAGTAGTACATCCAGTCCCCATGATCGATTTCAATACATGCAACCAAAAGCTTGTAATTATAGACAAAAGGATTTGACATAAAATACTGTTTTTGATATTCGTTGCATGATTGATTTGCCAATCCGATTTATAGCCATTGTACATAACCTGTATTTATCTACACAAGTTAACAACAACATAAGTCTTCCGGCGTTACCAGTCCTTCCTAGTAAATGTTCTATACCATCGAGTTCACCTGCTGAGACTTTGCATTAGCAAGTTGCAGTTGTGAATTAGGACAATAAGATGGTCAGGGCAATAGCAGTTATTCATAAATTAGGTTAAAGCAATATACAGCATAATAACCGTCTATGGTTTTGAACATCACATTATCCAATATATGTATACCAAACCGAATACAATCAACATGATGAGGTTTTTGCAACAATGTCTCCCGTATAGATAATTATGTTGTGGACATTTGCCTTCGTACCTAATAACAATCAATAACATTGGTGGCATTTTTATCGGAAGAGTTAGCTGCATAACAAAATAAGGTTAGTACGCTAGTGAGCCCCAATTGGCCTCTAAGTTTACCATGATATGGCTTATTTGTCCACTCTCCATGAAGTTGTTTTTACCTAAGCCCATATTGACCGACCCGAGCGAACATATATTGATTTAGAACAACAGATCTATGAAGCATCCCCGAAATAATAACTTACCCGTGTGTGCGAATTGGAGCACCTTTGGGGCCCTATTAAATAATCGTAATCGAACATACCACATCTATCATGATAGCAAAACAAATATAGAACATCAAGCGAGACGTTTTGAAACGAGTTTTCGTTGATGTAAACCGTTCCAATTCGCTGGGAGTCCCTTTGCGGCCATAACCTATCTGAAGAGATACAATCGTTTAGGAATAGAATCATATGGTTTGTGGCTTTTAAAAACAACCTTTGGCAAACGAGGATATTAATGTCGAGTACAATATTAACAGTGCAACAAATACACGACTTTGCATATCTAAACATGGATACTACTGATGATAACAGACCCAGTTGTTTTCTCTTGACATGACAGCTGACTCCCAGAATTATGCAGACTATTGCTTGCTTGCCATCTCAAAAAGCTGATTTTGCTTCTTTTTGCCATCACATGTTTTTTGTATTGGTAAAAAGCCTTGATTTGTGTACTACTTATCAAACGTATCTCTCCAGGCTGTCTACAAATCACTGCTTGTTAAGCAACATATTCATCATATAGAGATGGCGAGGGTAGTGAAGTCATTAATCAAAGTCCATCTTGTAATGTAAACGTTCCTGAAAAGAGTGATGAACAAACCGTTTGAAAGCGTGCCACGCAACAACTGCTACTGTGAAATGGCAAACTGCTGTTCTAATATTGCGGTATTACTAATGAGAATCAATGGAATGAGTAACTCATGAAGGACGTATTTACTATTTGTTCATTGTTGTGTCACATTGATATGGATCAATTTACCGCCATTGCTATCGAGCTATACAAGCAAAACATAAATTTCTAGTCCGAAATTGCCGGTCATGTTGGCTGTGCTGAAGTCAATTTGGATGCATAAAAAGGGACGTGATAAAAAAACATGGTCCGTTGGTTAGTTTTAGTGCTCATTGCCCGCCACTTGTCATGTGCTTGTGATATTTATCATGTATGGCGCAATAAGTGTTTTCTCGTAAATACACCTTTCAAATTTTAACACGCGGACGATGAATCATCGTACATAAAAGAATTGCTATCGACATTTATATCATATTGTGCTAATGCCCATACAGTTAGAAACTTTCATTGAAGTATGTTAACGCTCGCAATGTTTCAGTAGAAAAACAGATTTAAGGCATACGGTGGGGCACATCATGCTCAATTTCACCACATCTCAGTCGTTCATGGGTTTGGTGTCGGCTAGCATCGTAATATTGGTGCACACTCAAGATCTAGGCCCCAATTATGACGCAGTTGTGCCAATAGCAGTCTTGTAACAATCATTGCCGGAAGCATACTTGAAAGATCAAATCGGATATGTATACATAATTGGTTAATATAGCGGCTGACATTTACAGGATTCAACTGCAAAAGACTATTGTAGAGCAATATATTTATACCAGCAGTCTGATAACGCTTGATAGTAGGTTAATTACATCAGGTTAACAGTTATAAAATAAACATGGATAGAAAACGAGTATCAGAGGTAACAGTTTCTAGAGCGAAAATGCTTGCCCAGTTGCCCTCACAGTTAATGAAAATGATTTGAGTTCACAAATGCGAATTGAATAGTTCAATATGTTCCCACGTGGATATCAGTACAATCAAACTAATTATGGGTCAAACAAATGCAGCTCGTAGATCTCAATCATTAATCTTCCCAATGCGATACACAGACCGTGTAGTTTTCCAATATTATGCCAATAACGCGGCGCATATATGCACTGATAGCATGATATGTTTCGAAGTACCTTTGGTGAAGATGTCAGTAAATTAAAAACCATGCCTTTTATTTTAAGAACGAATAAAATGTGCACCCGGTTTAATGCATGATGTAGCAGTTGAGTGCAATGGAGGTTATGGAGATGCCTTGTTAATAAGGAGGCCACGAATAATTGAGCCTGCGACTGAACGTACGATACACGTGTGGTGGATTCAAGACTGTATCTGCAAATACGATCTAAGTATATTTGATATTGTGTCTAAGCCCATATCATCCTACCAAATAAGCAATACATTTATATCCGGACAAACTCTTTTGAAATATGCTTTGTTAAATTTCAAAAGTAAATTCTACATAAAAAGGAGACAAAGTTTGTTCCACTTGAAGCATTACAGCAAGCTAACTACATTCATCCACGAACGCAAACATTTTCAACCGTGTTGTAGCATATACATGCGGTTTGGTTATTAGCACCTCCATCAACAAATAGTTAAACGGTTGCTCTCGAAGGTGGAGGAGGGATTATATAAACGTAGCAGTACATATTTCCCTTATCGTTTTTATGTATTTCCCGTCATTGTGGTACAAATGTAATAGAACACACTACAAGCTTCGGAAAGGAGGTTCGTACAATGGAACTCACACCTACTCAATGCAACATCCAAGAAAATGTACCATGTATTACTAACAAACCAACTCTTAGTGAAATAACATGTGAATAGCGCACGGAAAAACTGTAAATAAAAAAAACAATCAACAAATATATAAGCTTGTGTCAAAGTTTTCGCCAACGTTATTTCAGCGTTTGCTGATGACCATTGGTTACCACTGCACCGTCAGCATACATAACCGTCTTCTCAGTGTAACATCTGGTGCATGAGTTTTTGCTTGGTGAGCGACAGAATTATTATGAATGTATGTAAGGCCTTTGGGGTCGTTGGTGGAATCTGCAGGAATCCGCTACGTAGGTGCTAATTAAGAACAGACTAGCTTTTGGTTATGACATAGACAATCTATACCTACGCTTCTCGAGTGCGATGGTAGGAATGTAGGGAATCTGTAGAAGGAATGTTATATCATGTTAATAGTTGCATGATTACTAAGACATGAGGTCGGGTACCTAAACAATCCATATTATTGGAGGTACAGATAATTGTCAAAACAGTCCATCGATTACGATGAAAAACATGTTCACCGGGAATCCCTAAACAGCAGGATTATATTTAATGGATACCATCTCATTCATGCAAATAGGCAGACGCCACTCTGGCTATGGCAATCGACAAAGAAGGCAATGGTTTCCAGCGCCAATTGTTGCTTCATACATCATACCGTTTATTGGATTCCGTTCTTAATTCGCCATCAATTACCTTGCCTAGAAATAAGCATGAGATCGCATTAATTTTTGAAGGCGCATCCGTGACATGGCATGAAAGCATTACCGATCCTGGATTACATCTTAATGGTGACAAGCATAATGTTGGCGGAAAGCTTCAATCGTTTATTATGATTCGCATGAAATAAGCCCAGGTTGGGCGTTTGTATTCTTTCTATCATTCATACAAGTGTTCTTCAAATGACAGCCGGGGGTTCTCTACATCCGACAGCATCAGTAACAAACGTTGGCGACGACCGCAGGAAGTGCGGGTGGCAAATATGTACCTACTGCCCGATAGCAAACGGTTGAATGTTTTGCGATGGTAATAGTGGGGTTGTTACCGCATGTTCTTGACCATCATTATTTTAGATACATCATAAGCAAAAAGCCTGAAAATTCACATGTTTTTTGTAATGTTCTCGAAAAAGGTGATAGGGCAATTTCGTTGGCTAGAAACTGATGATAAAGCATACACCTCTGTCTCACGATGCGAATACGACAATACTGAGGTGTAGAGAAGGCTGCAGTAAGCCTTTTATATTTGGCAACGCATTAAAAGCGTGGATAAGATGTTCAGTAATGTTATTTGACTGCATTGTGAAACGTTCAAATCGATGGATGTTTGCGACCGAATACATAATATCATCAATATGTATATAAGATCTTACCGTGGGATCCAAGCACGACAACATTGATTCCAGCGGTGCGAATGCATTCTTTACGAGCGAATTGCTTCAACACCGGCAGTTCTTGCTGTACATCAAAGACTCTCGTCGGTTGAATTTGCATGAATTTCTATCATTTTGAAAGTAATATTGAATATGTTGATCAAAATATCTTGCTATCCCGAACAAATAACTTGCTTGCTTGTTGGTGGTAATTATATAGAGAGATGAAAAATCCTTGTTTTCACGCCTAGTCATTTACAATCCAAATCTTTGGCAACACTGTGTGCACAATGTGTGACGGATTAACAGTACTTTGTACCCATGCAAATGCGAAAAACGGTAGATGTACGAGCATATGTGCACGGATGAACGTGGTTTAATCGGTGCGATTCGATATAATCACGCAGATAAGCAATTGCTTTTGCACGTTTATATAGCATATTAACCAGATGCAACTTTGTCAATACATATTGTGATTTCTTATGGATTAGCCGTGAAGCAGTCAGTTAAGCCATTATTTTAGAATTTACATGTTCCTTAAATGGAACCCGTTCCCTACTTTGCCCTTGCAGTTGTATGATTTACAAAATTTGGTGGCACTTACGAACACTTTAATCTGTGCAAACATAAATTTGACCCAATAATCAAATATAAAAGGAATGTATCGCGGTTAACTACCCCTGAACAAACATAGACACCACATGTTGTCCTACCATCGAGCGACAGCTCTGAAAGTAAACTTACCTATTCTACAACATCAACGGGAAGCTCAGGTAATTTATTTGAGATGGTGCGGATATATTGGCAACTTGAACAACCATATCCCATAATATGTTTTGTGAGAGGGTGTGGATTCGGATGGTTTTATTTGTTTCAATGCATTTCCATGATATTATTGAAAAGGAAATATAATCTAACAATGATTAAGGCTAAATCATCTATTGTCTTGCAGAAAACAACGATGTTACCAGAGTCAACACATCATAAACCGACTTCATATCTCAAAAAAGGTAAAGTCGCGGACTAATGGGTTAAATAAATCATTTTGAATGTGATATGATGCAGCGATCGTAATAAAAAGGGTTAGCAAATGTCACGTCTGCCGGCACATAAATTACAGTACTCTACTGCGTAAAAATATGCTGCGAGTTCTGGTGATGGTGCACAACTAATACCAAGACGCCTTGTCGTTGTAACATATGCGTGGCGTTGTGAGAATATGTCTGCGGATATATAGAACGCTAAGTTACATGAAACAAAACCTTATTCCTTCACTTTTGTCCCACGTTTTGACATAGCGTTTCTTGGCTTAAAGTTAAGTTACTTGTGATAAACGCAAAAAAACCTTATAATGAGGCCTAATTCATGTTAACAAACTTCTTTTCCCACTTTTTGACATAGCTCTATGTTTTGACTCGTGTTTCTTGGCTATAAGCTGCCCATACCAAATGACATATCCGACACCGTATTGTATCGACCCTGCTTGTGGAAACACGATAGAGTACGAAAACATTACGGCTGGATTCCACATAATCAGGGCATTCAAAATAGTTTGCATTTTAACAAACAATTCTTACATTCACAGCCAAGTTAGCTGCTAATGGTCGAAAATCGTATCAATGTTCTAGACAACACGATATTATCTCCTTTCTAGCGGATATATATATATATATATATATTATATATAGATCCATATATATATATATATATATATATATTGCTATATATATATATATAATATATATATACCATATATATATATGAATCTATATATATATATATATATAATATATATATATATATATATATATATATATATACATTTCCATATTAATAGACATGAGTCGACAGGCACAGATAAAATGAGCAGGCAGTGCATGCCATCATTGAGATACAAAAACTCTAATTCACTTGCCAACCATACCTAACAATTGCCTGCTTATGAACGCATCTCATGACGTCGTCAGTACGAGTGCGAAGCCTGCAACACACTGGCACCATTCGCTTAGGGTACCAACAGACAATCCGATGATGCGTTATAAGGTGCGCTTTTCACAGCAATCCTATGTAAGAATAATATGACCTTTATATGATAGGTGCATAGTTGTTTCGTGGACACGCTGATGTCTTAGTGCATCAGGCATTTTGTTCTACATTGTTACATTGACAATTTCGTTAACAAACATTAAACTAATGTGTCATGCATTGTGTAGTCAGTATTGCACCGTCATTTGAGCACACACACAATATAATCCATCATGTAAACTCCATCTTGCAGAACACAAATTAACAAGTCCTTGAAGGTCATACATTATTGGGGCATTCTGTGTATGACATATCTATCATCGACCTTAATTTATGGTTGATTAATTGGGCAAATATCTGTTTTAAGCAAAGTAATATTATATATGGACTCAAGTAGTAAGGACGCCTGCTGTGTTACACGATGCCGAAAGAATAGATTGTGTTTAAACCATGTGTTTTGAATCTGAAAAAGGAATACCGAATGCTGCTAGATTGCAATAAATAAGTCAATATGCGTAGGGTAATGAATGTTGACAGATAACGTGACTTTGCACTACAACAAAACCAAGGCGGATTTAGAATTGAACGTCCGGCTGCCCATGAACTAATATGCCGTTCATTTCTATTATTCCTATAAGTTGAGAGGATTTTGGAATTTGCATTTTATTATCACAGCTCCCTTCGTAAGCAAATATCAGAAGAAGAGGATGGCAAATTTCTAAGAAGAGCCAGGATGGCACATATTTGTCAGTATTCACTAAGCAACTAGCTAGAACATGGCTGCGTAAAAAACAGTGAAACAGTGTGGGCTATTGCGTTTTGATGTTGCATTTGTCAGTATTCACGGTTACAGGAGTAGGTCGCAGAAGAAGAGCTAGACAATGGCTGTCGTATTAAAAAAACAATACGATACAGTTTTCGTGCGCTGGGCTCTATTGCGTTTTTTTATCATGTTAACCAAAGGATGATGTTGTTGTTCAACAAATAATGCAGTACATCTGGATTGTCACACACTCAATTTATGCGTCGCCATATAAAGCTATCTGGATTGTTCATTTATTCGATGCTGCATTTATTGATTTGCGACACGTTGGTGAGGTATGTATATTATTCATTCTAATGTAAATCATGCCGTTAATTTAAAGCATCAATCAGTTATTTATTGGAACTATTTGCAATTTGCAGATGTCAAATATCCTATTCAAAGTCAGGTATGACGTTAGTAATACGAACAAATCATCTAAGCATTATCCAAGCTGGGCGATTTAACCTATGGCATTGACCCTCATGGCCAACCAAAGTATTTGAAAAAAAAGAAAAATCAGCCGTGTGATTCAATTGAATTCCAACATCATACATACTTTTAAGCACATAGCTGGTGCAAAAGTAAAAGACTGTTAATCATCAATTGAACAAACCCTTTTAACTGATTGTGTGGTAGGTAAATGCTGTCGAGTCATATATTAAATATGTATTTGGCGAGTAAACTTTTCCACTACATATACCACCATAAAAAGAAACAGCATCTTTATATGATATCCGCCACATACAGGTGCATTTGTGTCACTCATATACGATAAATGTGCGAAGTGATTGCAATTAAAGTCTTGTTTCAAATTTACAAAATGTGGTACCTGAAACACCAAAACCATTAGCAAGTATCACTGAGCGACCAACGAATTGTAACTACGTCACATGCGGTTCTCGTAATCACCTTGCGCGTACACGCCCCTAGATACAAACATTTTCAAACGCAAAACGCCATCAAGGCTTATAAAGCAGCAAAACTGCAATATTGCTTTAGAGAGATTTACCGACCGCGTATGTACCTTGTAGCAGCAGATGTAGGTATCCCGAGGAAGCAATCACATACAATAAACACGTCATATACAACCTAGTTTATCGGCAGTCTTTGCAATATATTCGATGTGGGTGTACTTAAAACACAACAAAGGTGATTGACATCTATGTCATATATTACCTTACCATGTGAACGTAGACGCCAGTAAAACATACCAACTCCCGTGGTCGAAAACGTTTCAATATGAACTCATCGTAAGACTGCTCTTACTACTACATGTGCGTATTGCATGTTGCAGCGGTTGTTTCCACCAACTGAACCTGCATTAATTGTCCAATGCCGTGCTATAATTGGGAACCATTTCGGGACATGAAAATCCTTAGTAAGTACAAACAGCTGAAGGTGTTTATATGCACTTTGTACCTTAGTACCAGTTGGTGGGCATGTATGACTTGTTAACAGACGGAATGAGTTCCGGGCTGTGATGGATGTTTTTTCATCGTTTTTATTCCGATTTATCAACGTATTTAAGCTGAGCCAGTAACTATCACATTACCTCCTGCAATATAGGCTCTTCCCTGAGACCAAGCCATGTAAGATTCAATGGACATAAATATGCCTCCCGTCGATTTCAGATAACACGACCAGATGTACATCAAGCCCTCATTCTGTGTTGGAGTCCATTTGTCGATAAGCGTTTGCATAATTTACATTTCCTTGTCATTGTGAGACTCTACAATGCTTATTAGACCCCCTTCCCATCGGCTTTAATGAGTGACATGGAATATGCCTCATGGAAACCTCAGGGACAGACCACGACAATAGGTTAATTATTAGCGCAACACATGTATGGGCGATATAAACCAAATAAATATCCATCATTTGGTAGATATGATTGTCAAGGGCATGGCCCTGAGGAAAGATGCCTTGTAACATATGAGTACCTATGTGTAAGCCATTTGATGTCTTTTCATACATTTTGTTGTGCGGATCACGATCAAACGCCAGATGGCCAATGCTGTGGATTGTCTTTTATCATTTAGTCGCGACATCGTACAATATAATCACCGCTCACTTGGATTGGGTAAACATACGTAACCAAAAGAATACTGGCTTCGTATTGCAATCTCTCTCGGCCATGTTCACCGGCAATGTTAAGCAATGTTACCTTTATAAATCCGTTTTGTTATAAATGGATTGATTGCGCTGTAAGCTTTCTCTTGGAATTTGGTGTTTACAAACCATTAGTTGCAACACATCAATGGTTCCTAATATCAACACTTCCAGTTATTCTATTTCATAAACTGGTATATGTGGAGAGAAATAGATATAGACACAATGATGGTGGCGCGTTTGTTTGTTTATAGTTGCCTCTTTGACATCAATATAACCTTACTGCCTCCAAAGCTGCGAAAAACGTCCTGCAGTATCCCAAACCCGACTGTCACAAGTGCACACTGTGTGTACGTTCGTGGCAAAATATTCCCTACAAGTATAGGCAATTGGTTTGGTTTGGATGGTGTAGACGGCTTAAATATCGATTAAGTGCCTCCTGTATACACAATTGATCTATTAAGCTGTTGCCATATATTCTATGCGGATTCCTTGTAGACAACGTGTGCATGAAGATTTTTAAACGATGTATAAGGCAGCAATCTAGGTTAGGGAAATATTAAGAAATGACGAACCAATATGGATCACTCTGTTCGAATTTAATCTACCAAATTCATCAAGTCTGTATGCGATTCGTCAGTATGATCATATTTGTATTCATTTTGTTGTTCTCTAAAATGTTAATCCCTGTTTACATATCTAACTCTGTATACTCATCTTGCTTCGACTACGCTTGAGGGCATATAAGCGTGTGATTGTAAACTACAGGAAACAGTGACAAGTAGCGGTTAGTTATATGGTTGATACATGTGGTAGTTATTGATATACCATGAATTGTAGTAGATAGAAGGCTCTTCGTCTGACGATTATACTAAACCAATATATAAGCTGTAGTTCAGTTGTGCAAGGCATTGAACCGCCCGCCATATACTGCACACTTCTAACTTGGGGGAAAGCAATAAAATGGCCTGGTGGGATATTTTCTGGGTTATATATTCTGAACATATATGGCATGATATTGGTTTATTTTACGTTATCTGTATATATATATATATATTTCAATTATCAAGTGTCTGTATAAGGAATGTTGATAAGTAAAACCTTCTCCCAGAACCATATCACAGCAAACAGAAGATCATCCATAGAAATAGTTAAGAAACATTGCGTTCATTGTAACGGTGTTGTGAACCTAGGTTCTCTTTACTCTGACATAGATATCCCTTACGTGCTATTACCGCTCGTAACTGGCGCGACCAAAATATAGAGTGACTTATGTAACAGCGGTGAATGCCAGTCCATGGCGATGGATCTCTTGTTTGTGATTGGCATCATCAGAACCGAATGAATTAACATGAATCCGATTGCGTACGGTTGGACATCCATGCTGCTATGTCCAACGCCATCTTGCTTTAGTGCCACGTCATCATTAATTAAATCTATCTCCTGTTGGATTTGCGGTCGGGTTTTCCTGCACCAACCATCTCGGGATTTTCGAACTCGGTAGTTCCGCGGATATCAATTTCATCAACACGGCTGGGATCATGTCCATGTCCATTCCGCGGGAGATGTTGCATTATTGCTGGATATGATTGATGAATTATCATGTGTACCTGACTTGACGTGGGTTGAGATTGGGGCTGAAGATACGACCTCAGTAGATCCATCACACCCAGGAACCCACTTGCAGACACGTCATACATTCCCTCTAAGTGATATATGAGACTCAGCAGTGTGAATATACAACGGACGCCTTCTTGCTACTAACAAACCCTGGTGTGTGCAAGATGTACAGCTGCAGCTTGGCCGCACAGCTGTGCATGACAGATGTTAGCAAGTAACGATCTTACTGTCGCTGCATAGTTTTGATATCTGCATTTACTCGCATCCAGAAGTACATGCATCCACATTGTGATGTCCTTTCAAATTTAAACAATCATCCCATAGGAATTGATTGCGCGCAATACTCCAACAAATATTGAATGCATAATCGATAAACCGTAATTGATAGGAGTGTCTGTTTTTCGCATGGAGTACCGCTAGGGCTCATAAAGACGATAAGCTTTATCGTGGGTGCCAATCAGTGTATATAATCAAATCATAACGTAATACAAGTTGAGACTTAATAAGTACAAAACGTTAAATCGATTTTCAATATATTTTTTTACGTATTACAAATTAAATCGAGTTATAAAACTATCACCTGATTGCGGATGACGCAATTGCGCAATTCATAGCAACCAATACGTGAGAGATAACGGCTATGATACAGATGCTCGTGGACGTAAGGAGAGGGATGATCGAGTGTTGGTGTGGGCGGGGTTAGAAAGTGGTCTTTATCTTTCTCGGTCAACTGCCAGTGGTACCAATGCATTCAAATACAATAAGAACCGTAGATAACTTTATTATGGCTGCATATGATATTTTCTATTTTAAATGACACAGCTAAATTAGTGCCCTTTATGTTTTCATCTTTCAAACTGACGGATTTGGGGTGACCTGTATAAGCTGGGGGTATATGTAGTGAGAGGACAGTTTAAGAACAGCAATAATAACTAAAAGACTACATCTGAAAAAGTGTCCAGTGCAACGTCAAAGAATGATGTCACTCACACATAATGTGAATGCTGCATATATATGCATACACCCATCAAGTTCGTGTAGTCTAGTGATGCACTTTTCATCGAATAGCCACAAACTTTACCTTATGAAGCTTGTCATCCTTTTTATCCGGAAACTAATTCTCACCGTGTCCATTTGATTCTGTATTGAATATAAAACAAATATCTACATCTGAAAACAACTGCATAATGGCTATGCTCTTCACTTCGGCAGATGTCTGTGTTCCAGTTAGGCGGTACTTGATTGTGCACCGTAGCGTCAATTTAACTACTGTTATCGGTCCATTATCCTGTAGGTCAAATGGCTGTGTGAAATAGGTATTATAGGACCAAACTAATTATTATCCGATGTAACACAAGGTTCGTTATCCTACTTGCCGCCTGACAGATATTTCTATTGGGGGGTGTAGTTTAATACCTAAGTCAGTTGATGCCCTTATTGCCATCAGTTTGATTGAGCTTGTAAAAGCAGCACTAGTCGTTTTTGCACAGATGTACCATGTAATATATCAAAGGCTATTTGTTGGAGTCCCGACAAGCTTTCTGTTTTGACTTACTTCGCGAATGCAAAAGTTTGAAGTATCGATTCAAGTTATAACGCGAAATGGTTCTGTCTTTGAAGCGATATATTAACAAATGGCTCCCGTTAATCAGCCTTTATTAACATATTCAACCGAGCGAGCACTCTGTGCGAATAAGAGTAAATATGTCAACCCATATTCCATCGGAAAATAGCATTATATTGTATCCGCCAGGCAATCAAACATTCAACCAGTCCAGTGATATATTACGTTTGAATTCAATTACTGCCTTTGTCAACAAGGATTGAAAGCAATAGCTTCGCACGGCTTTAATTCATGCGATGGGGTGAAGGATAATGGGAACGATATTTATAAGTTTCCGAATCGTCTTTAACCCGCAGTTGGTATAATATACAGCTTTTGCAATAGTCACCCAGCAATGATCGCGACACAGCCTGTACAATACATCATATTTGTTCCAATAATAACTCATGTATGGAAAAGATCGCACTTATCGTGTGTTTCCGTTAGTACTCACTGACGAGTAACTAATTCTCCAACAGTGGTCATGCTAACGAGGTTTGTGATCGACAATGGGAACTACACGTAAGCGGAAACTGCTGTTGAATAGCGCGGTGATGGATCATTCAAATGCATGTCATGGTTTGTTTACATGGTACCATAATATATCTGCGCATGCACTGCATACTACCTTCGGTAGCCTCGCTAATGGGCGGTCCCATCTGATTATAAATAATCGGCGGTCCAGTATGGGGTGAATAAGCCATATAGCACGTTAATTACACGGCCTAACAAATGATTAACAAAAGGGGCACATAGGTCGTACTGGCCTTGAATATGGTACGTTAGTGGATAGGATTATGTGGGGCGTTGATGCCTATGAGTGCTGTAATTGGCATACAACATGTAATGTCCCATTCGTAAAGCAAGCGGATACATAAAGCTGTTGTCGGCCTAATAACATATTGATATATAATAATATTTTTTTCAAAACGGATGCACCGACATGCCAATTAAATGCTTTAATAATATTAACCCCCGTAATGTTTAATGCCACAACAGGCTTAATGCAGTTGCATGTTTATATTAATGTGTTGACAGCAAACAGTTACCATAAGGTATTCATAACACCTAATGCACGACAGGCATTTGCTGATACAATTTGATTGGACATGTTTGAAGACAGGGTCACAAACAATAATGTCCGATATGCAACCCTTTGCTAGATTGTTTATCTGAAATATGGTAGCATCATACTCTGTATATATGAATAAATCTGTTATTAATTGGGTTGAATATTACACCAGTCCATAGCCACCTGCATTGGGACGCCTGACTTAATTAACTGCTATCCTACTATTCTGGGGTAACTTAGTTTGAACAGAATATTAAACAGTTGAATTTACTGCTCTTGATATATGTGAGGACGTGGTTCATCGCTCATTGTAACTAAATGTATAAAGTCTGCATACCTACTGGCTAAAATAAAGGAAACGACAAATGTATCATATTGTCTTATGTGTTTTGTGCAGCAGCCTACAATCTATTTGCTTCTAATATACGTATATATGTAATGCATCACAGTAAAACATATATTGTAATGGTCCACATTAATATGTGTTCCGTTAGTATAGAGCGATAGCAAAGGCGGGAAGTTGATATCTGGTTAAGCGAGATAACAAAGGCTAAACAGTTAGCACGAGTCTCAACAGTCATACCGCATTATTAGAACTGTAGCGTTCTATTTCAAAGCAGCAGCTCTTGCGTAAGAACTTATGCCACGCTGTCCAATGGTTTGACATTGTGCATCACTCTTTTCGAGAACGTTAACAACATAAGATGGACATGAGTATTGACTACACGGCCCATAGTGGCTGCTTCAATGCATACATGGTGATTTGTAGACAGCCTGAAGAGATACGTTTGATAGGCAGTACAGGAATCAAGACTTCATTCTGATACGAAGCAAATCGGACGGCAAAAAATAGAATCAACATTTTGCGATGACAAGCTGAATTTGCTATCGCAACAGCATTCACAAGCAGGCATTGTTCGGCTAGATTCAGAGACTGCCTGTAAGCAGTTACTGGTCCCATGATCAAAGCTACGATATCTGTCATGTCATGCGATAATGACAGGGTCGAATATCAACAGTAGCATCTATGTTAAAAAATGCGTAAAAGTCGCTCGTATTTGTTGTACAGTTAATTGTGTTCTCGACTTAAATACTCTGCTTTGCCGTAAGTTGTTCATATAAACAACGAGCCATATGATTCTAATACTAAACAATGGTATCTCTTCGGTCAAGTTATTGCCGCAAAGGGTATAGCAAATTCGAACGATCCACATCAATCAAAAGTCGTACCAAACCGTCTAGCTTAACGTTTTATATTTGCTTTGCTATCATGATAGATACTGTATGTTTAAAAAGCATGTTACTCACATCAGACTGTTTAGCCTGGTGCAATGATTGATTCATAGGGCCCACAGGTGCTGATAATCGCATCCACGAGTAAGTTATTATCCATGAATCTGCTAAGGGAGTGCTTTTTACATCAATGTTCGCTTAGTTAGGTCAAGTATGGCATAGGTATTTGGACTGGCATCACTATATTGGTAAACGGTATTATCAAAACCATACGCGGTTACTATGCTGTACATTGCTGTAACTTAATGTATGAATAATTACTTTTGCCCTGGCCACCTCATTGTCCCAGTTCACAACTGCAACTTGCGAATGATAAGTCTCAGCAGGTGAACTGATGATAAGAGACATTAACTAGGGATGACTCGTTTTTGTAAATAAACGTATCTGTGTTGTAAAATGGGTATAAACCGGTAGGGGAAATTTAACGTGCCATGATCATCGAAATCATTGTTTTGTGGCAAATTCATCGAAGCCTATTTTTTGTTAATACAAGACTCATTTATTCATCTCGCTCGAGGGGTCTGGGTGTTATACGAAGAGTGGGAGAACCCTTTGTCGGTTAAAATACATTGCTAAAATGTGAGCAGCTAGCAAAGTCTTATCCGAACTAACTTGCCTGTTATTTTCTCTTATTTGCGTCGCTCCATATTATTGACTCTCTCCTTGCTAGCAGTAACCGGAGAGGCATCACATAAAGGAATATTTCATAGGCCGATTTTATTCTTCTGTTTTGTGTAAAATCGCTTAATTGGTTTTACATAAGGTGTCAGCACAGATATAGACTACTACATCGGCACAAGCAATAAAGCTTTAATACAAATGTAGCAGCAGCCTTGAAACCATTTACCCTGATGAAATGATTTATTGTTTCTGACAGTCTGATGTTATCGACCGCGTTTGAAATTATGTACACTTGGACAGCGGTTCATCTCATAGTTGAGCTAAGAACAGGCTTTTTCTGTGCTAAAACGATACCAGCCACCGATGGATGCTCAAGGCCGATTGCTGATTGTCTGTGTTAGTTTAAACGCGAATCCAATTGCAAACCTGGTGTGTGAAAGCTTGGAGGTAATTTATAAGCTGGTACACCTGTGGGCTTTTACACGGGTAGGCAAATGTGCTATCCAGAGGAGTACATCTGTTTTATATCGATTGCAGGCTAATGGATCATTTATCTAAATATCGCATAAAATGCATAAATCGGGCGTATCTACAATTGCTATATTTCAGTGTTAGCGTACACAAATGCTTCTCTTTACTAAAGCCCCAGTCACGAAGAATAAATTACTGAAAATGTCATTGCGCGCTAAGACTGTTTGATGTAGATGGATGTGAATATAAGTAGTATCACCAATATCATAAGCAATGACAATATGATATGTATTACTCCAGATGGGGTCGCATTTGTCTAGTGAAGAATCGACAAATCGGCTACAGGAACGACACGAATCTCACGATTCCTTAAAACACCATGGAATGAAAAATGTATACTACTGACAAATTTGCAAATGACTGCTTCAGTAGTTTGTGGTCTTTTTTTGCACAGGGTCTGGCATCGGAAAATTACTCAGTTCTGTAATTTTGATCTCCCAGCTGTATATGAATCTGTACACGTCAGGATCTGACCAATCACACTGCTGTCATAATAACAGATAGGGACCTTATCTATCAACGGCAAAACGGATAATGCAAAATAGTTTACTCAAAGGACCAACTCTCGTAAGGGGATATTGGCTTTATTCGGCTCATTCCATAGTTTGTATTCATTGTATGACATATTAAACTGACACGATTAGTTGCGCTAAATAATAAATAATTTACTATACCTCGAATTACCGATTTGCATAATAGATAACAGCATTGCGGACATGATAATGGCAGCAGGACCATTCTGAGTGATATAACAACCGTATATACGAGTGTAATGTACATAAGATGGATCTCGACCGCACTAGTTGATTTGTTTACTTGATTATACTTGAGCCCTAATTCATTGTCGGCGGCGGACAGCACGCGGTGTTTGCAACTGCTGGAACATATAATTGCAACTCTTGCTTTTTTTTACATGCAAAAGCCTATAATGCAACCTATAAACTGATAACCCTATTTGCTCGCCAACGATTTTTCTAATAAGATCGGCACAATGAGTCACAGCATTCATGTGAGTGTCACGCGCTAAAATAAATGATATTCGCCTTGTCAGATAATATGTGAAATATTTGGAATAAACAAAGCTCAGAAAACAGAGTACATATCATATTTCTGACTGAGTGATCTCTTCACCGCTTGCCATTGCCGATAAAAACTATTGTATTGTCTTCATGTCGCAAATGTGGTGATTCTCAATCTCTCTTGATACCACCGTACCATCACATATAGTGACGTAAATGACGGATTTGTACCTGGGCGTAATGCAGGAGCGATATCTGATCAATGGTAAATATTCTATTCTTAGACGGTTGTAGAATGAATTATTTTTCAATAATGAGGCTCTTTCCACATGCATAACTGAATAAGCAATGTGAGTGCGAAATATCTAACATTACATGATGCAATTAATGGATTTGTTAATGTGATATTGTGGTGGACGAGCATTTGGTTTGTATGGGGAAGGATGTACAGATCTGTGGACTGAGTGCCGTATGACGGGTAATTGCGAAACCCAGTACAATATTGGCCGTCACTAGTTATGTAGAATAATAACTTATGCTTATCGCAGTTTGTGCATTATCAGATTGTTTACAATACTATTGATTTAGGATTTGAAAGGTGACAACTCCACAAGTTCCGAAAGCAATTAATGTCGTGGTCATCATATCCAGCAAAGTATACGTGACCAGAATGTAAATGGTCAAAGTAACGTTAGCATGATCGGCATAGCCCTGAACACTACCTTGTTAATTTATCCTGCACAAATTAGAGAGATTGGAGTAACCAGAGGATGGAAAAGTTTCCATTTCAGTGGAAACATGACGGCGACAAAAATGCGTTTGAATGAATTACTGAATTATGAAAAATGTTACCATGAAAACTCAGTAGCAAGGCGAAGCATTTCAATCTCAACCACTGTTACTGCGATCATGTGTCCAACGATCACGCAAATATTCTCATTTAATGTGCGAAACTTCAGAGGAGAGTTTAGCTGGTGTTAAACAAAAGAATGAAGTACTACAAAATTGCAAAATAATTGATGGAATTATGACTAGCACATTTGCTTTGCATCAATACAGCAGGAACAAAACATAATGTCAAGATGTTTCTTATATAACGTTGTAAAAAAAGTCTCGTTGAAGCTGTAGCTGCTGAGAGCAAACAAAATTACTTTTCAAACACAGTGTTTCCGGCAAAAAAATATGTATATATATATAAATGTATATAAATAGATATATATGTAAATATATATATATGTATATATATGCATGAATACATATTTATGTATATATATAAGAGAAATATACATGAGACATATATATAATATATATATATATATATAGAGATAGATATATATATATATATATATATATATATATATATATATATATATATATATGCTTATATATATATATATATATATATATATATATATATATACATAAATATATATTTATATATATATATATATATATATATATATATATATATCTATATATATATATATATATATATATATATATATATATATATATATATATATACGAACATTACAAGGCAGCATCTGATTAACTATGAGAGACCTTGCAAGCTACTTTGATTTATTGCATGAAACGTTGACTTACTTGGAAATCTTCGATTGCATTGTGCAATTGTGGATCTTGCATTAATAGATATGCCACCAATTATTTGTGCTGATTCTAACATCAGGAGGTGAACAAAAAGAGTGTGCACCTTATGCAGTGCAATATAAACTCTGCCGCTTTTCATTGTCTGTACAACGTTAAATCCTCCAAATCGACCCTTCCCTGCCCTGCCGCACACGACGCGTTTGATTGGTTACTAATGGGCGGCCAGAGGTGGTAGGGTTCTTTTGAGGGCTTGAGTCTGTAATATTAGGTACACGTGGACTCCTGTCAATTTTCCCCGTCACTATCGCATCCATGTGTTCAGATGTTGTGGCACATCAGATGGCGGTGGATCATCATAATGACTACTGCAGAGAACTAACATGTTCATGCTGCATCGCATGAAGGCGGAGACGTGCATATTGTCTGTTGATATGATTCCACGGGAAATATAAATGTTATACAGGTCTCGATGCTGCGAAGGCTTTTGCAATTCGTATTTAGTCCCTCATTACGGATACATGTATACCAATTGATGCAGACCTCCGAAGTGATACACTGGGGTTAATTTGTAATCATGCGTTTCATCGAAACTAACGACGAGCGCAGTATTTATGCCACGTTTAGCGTGCATGAAACATTTGTCATTGTCTATAACCGTAATATCAATCATGGCTGAAGCAACAAAGAATATACTTACAGGCTTGCAATTATGCTCCACAGACCAAGGCACAAGTGATGGCCCACATGGAGAGTTGGAACGGGTCATTCAGGTCATTGAGGATACTGGGACACACCCGTTTCAGGTCTGGGCAGTGTCTGCCCCATGCAATTCGTTTGCACTCATTTTAATGTGATCAGATAATTTATTATGACGGACAATGTTCAACGAACCAATTAAGGGATTGTTTTCGCTTTGGCATATGATCACTTGGGTCAGCCAAGCGGAGTGTAGATGTAGAATATACGGGTTTCAATTCATAACAGCAAAAAACAAATGTTACCATGATGAATACATTGCAAATGCTATGCTATTGCGTATGTTCCTTTAACAGCCAATTTCGCTGCAAGGGAAAGACACGTATAGGCATAAATGCAAACTCTATAAAATCCTCCAAAATAAAACAAATTACAGGCTGATGTCCATCTGCAGGTAATCAATCGAAGCTCACCAGCATGCCAAGTTAGTTTTTGTTGCCGCCAACGTACCAGATATGAAGTCATTAAGTACATGATTGCTCAGATGCAACATGAGGTTACAGAACATCCCTGGAAAACCCGTCTAATCGCTCGTTCTGTTTTTGATTATCGCGTCTATATCTACTGCCTGCTTTATTGACATAAACAATACTGACAAATACTGATATTATATGCAGCAGCCCACAGCCCACGACTATTTCAAAAAGGTTATTCCGGATGTTTTTATACGAGCCTAGCTGAGGGTCGAAGACGAAATAGAAAGTAACGCATCCGTCAAATCGCCTGAGTAAAAACTAAGACATGGCCAACGAGCGCTTTGATTCAATGTTCGATGCGATAAATAGCACACACAATTCATCCATTATTCTGGCATTATCGCTCTTGAAAAGAAAATTATGATAGTTAACTTTGACAGACAGTCCACAAAGACAAACTGTAAACTAATTCGTGAATGACAGCTTCGCATGATGATTCAGGATGGAGATGCAAAAGTGTATGATATTCTATGCACTTGAGCTCATTAACGCGTAATCATACCCTTGGTCTAGTATGCGATATACATAAAAAAGAAACGCTATTAATCTCGATGAATGAAAGCTTGGCGGCATGATTCAGCTGATGATTATCCATTAACGTACATAGTAATTCATCCCATTCAGGAAGGATGAATCGCTTCCAAGTGAATAAGCACCCCCGGGTGTAGTACGCGTCGTCGATCATATTTATCACCGTCTGACTGCAACATTATCGCTAAGTAGCCCACTGTCCGGCTCGTGAGAGCTGTATCATTTCCCACCGGTTCGGTCTATGTGTTAACGTAGTGTCGGAGGCACTATCGCGTTTGCCGTTGGTTCGGCGTGATGGGGTCGACTCACATTGTGTACAGCATCATCATTTGCGTAAAGTTTTTCAGCTCAAGAGTAAGCCCGCATTAATGCCCGAGGCAACGACACACATTCCTGGAGGCTCGATATGTTGGACCATTGCTTATGCTATTCGCCCGTTGATACCATTTTACATTGGTTGACTACATATCAGTGAATCTTGACGCTGCTGATATAGAGATATTGGCGTATCATATCTCTTCTCGTTCATTTCATAATCATGCTACCTTTCATTGATCAAGCATTTAGACTTGAATTGCGAAGCCTTTATTGATCCGATCGCACGTTTAGATGGGTAGTGTCATGTAGCATATTAGTGTCTTTCAGTGCAAGTATTGGTAAACTATAATACAGCAATTTTCTATATATATTTAGAAATGGCGCAATGTAATATACTTGATTTTATTACTTGGCTGTGCTTGATCAGTGACTTGTCGGTGCCAAATCCCGATTTAATGTTGTTAACCACCAACTGTTAAGTAACCAAAGGGAAGGTAATATCAAAGGATTTATATGGCGACTGACACCCTGACGTCGTTTTAAGAATCCTATGTGTAGGACATCAAAGCCCGAGCTTCCCAATCCATTATTACAAACATGTGTTGGTAAACTGCTACATTTGCATGTAATCATAAAGGACGCACGGATTTGCCCTCTTTAGTCTACACACACACACACTGCTATGAGTAATAATTCCCTCATTGTACATTTTCGCCAGCCCATAGTGTCCATCGCATAAGGAAACATTTATAATCCCAAAGCACTGAACTCGCTTTCATTCGGTACAAAGCAAGGACATGTCACATACATTATATTAACCAGCAAATGTCGAATCTGTGAAATAAGATGGTTGATATTACAGCCCAGTACTATTGATCTTGTGGCTATTTTATATTTTAGGAAATGCCCAAAACTGGAAGAACGGCCACTTTGGGTACTTAATATAAACCTACCAAGACAAGTGAGTTTTACCGCAACTGGCACATGGAGATTGTAATATAGTGTTACACCTACTGTGCATGCACTGCGTGACTTGATATATGGAGTGATTTTGTTATTGTACTTTATTTATTTTGTTTGATGGAATATGATGCGCTTGCTATATCAATGAATATGACGGCATGATCCTCATATCCGTTATCTGCATGATTCATCTCATTTATATACAAATGTAGTAAAGGCAACCATCAGAAAATGTTTTTGCAATCACGACCGTATAATGTTGACAAACTTTGGGCCTATTCCTAATTGGCAAGTAGAATTATCAGACACACGAAACGGTGGCTTGCTGTATGAGCGTCGAGAAAAGCCAGTTGAGCCTTAGGGACAAGCATTGCCTAACCTGCATTGCAATTGCCGTCATATAATCAAGCTTGATAAAGCTAGTCAGTGAATTATATCACAATACAAGATGCATTAATTGCATTTAAATCGTCCGCAATTCGGTCTAACGAGGTCAGTCACCAAAACTCTCCTTTTTAATTATTATTAGTAAAGTTTTTATATAATCAACTTAAATTTCGTATTGAAAATTGCAGAATGTTTTGTATGATTATTATCAGGCATAATGGCTGGAATATAAACTTGAATGTTAGCAAGCTTCATATCAAAATTGATTATTGTCGTGTAGCCATGTTATTCTAAATCTGTTGTAAATTGGGTTGATCATTACACCAGTCAATCCTTCAGTTGTTTTATCAGGAAATTCAATCCATATCCACATCCG
This sequence comes from Urechis unicinctus, assembly GCA_034190875.2. Taxonomy (NCBI): domain Eukaryota; kingdom Metazoa; phylum Annelida; class Polychaeta; order Xenopneusta; family Urechidae; genus Urechis; species Urechis unicinctus. The sequence goes on from CM067354.1 coordinate 17,242,565, forward strand.
TTAGGACGCATGACTAATTTGACTGACACCCTATTATTCCTGGGTTAATTATTTTGTGCTGTGATGTACGATTTATGCATTTTCTGCATAGGATAGAGTACTGGGAGCGATAGGATGTAACCCTCGCGCATTAGACGGTTAATGATAAGCAATTTGTAACATTTGGGCGCTGTATTAAGGCGAACAATCGCCAGAAGCAATATGCATTATTTATTCATCGTCCCAGTGCCATAGCTATTGACGACACTCTAGGCGCAGGAGCATGTTGACAATGCCCTGCTTCATCGCTTTATGTGTATCATACGCTTCTTCCCATGTTTAATTATTCATTGCCTTCTTATACTGGAGGCTGCACGACATGTGGTGTGATATTCATCTAGAAAATGTATTTTACGGGGTTGTGGTTTTGTTGGCGAACGACAAGCACCCTAGTATACGTTATGATGACCAAGCTTGACTCTCATATTTTTTCAACATGCATTGCTCATGCATAAACTAATTATACTCGAAGGCCCTGTGATTTACTGGCGTCAAGAGCGTTTACAAATGTATGACCATGTACAACCATCGGTAGTAACAATAAGGCAATGCAAGTCTACAAAACCATCCGACCAGACAAACTGCTCTATGGTACTTATCTTGTAAGATGTTTTGCACAGCTTCAAATGTTTATGGTAGCTTCATTTGTAATATCATATGACTGCACCCTTAAAATAAGTGTATGGTGAGCGAGTACATCGATAAAAGAAAGCAATAGAGTTACACAGTGGTGCGTTTAGATAATCCTTATTCCTGCGTCCAACTATATCGGTACATACTTCCATGGCGGATACAGTACTAACCATCGGCGACTAAACATATCTCGCTTAATCCGTAATGGATCCGTACCTTATCGCATAATAGAGATATTTACTTTCATATAATGTGTGATAGACATCTTTCAAAGACGTCGATGAAATGCGCTAGACACTTGTTTACATGTAGTCTTTTAGTGTTATTTTTGCTTTTCAACTATAATTTCACTACATATACTAACAGCTTGTGTCATTAAAATTCGATATCATCATATCAAGCCATTTTAAAGTTATTTATGGTTCGTATTGTATTTGTATGGTACCACGGGCAGCAGACCTAGGTGGATAGGGACCGACCCACCCCCACCCACACACTCACTTGATCATCCCTCTCCTCACGTCCACGAGCATCTGTATCATAGTGTTTATCTCTCGCTTATTGGTTGCTATGAATTGCGAAATTGCGTCATCCGCATTCAGGTGGTAGATTTATATCTCGAGTTCATTTGTATTACGTAACAAAATATATAGAAGTCAACGGTCAGTTAATTTAGCGCATTGCAATGATAACGCCTCAACTTGTATTACGTTGTGGTTTGATAATAAACACTGATTGACGCGGGTGATAAGGCCTAACGTTCTTATGAGCCTTAGCGGTACTCCATTTTCAAAAAACCAGATGCGCACAATCAGTTCCTATGGAACGACTGCATAAGGTGGGAAGGTTATCGGCAGCAGCAAGGATGGTACTGTTGAGTGCGAGTAAATGCAGATATGAGACTGCGACAAGCGAACATCAGCCGTACACAGCTGAGCAACCATAGCGATAACAGCTGAACATCTTGCTCATTCCAGCGCTTGTTTGTAGCATGTGAGTGCGTACCGACCGATGATTCATATTGGCACAGCTAACACAGAACACGTTCGTCGTGTATGCACACAGTTGAGTCCCATATATTACTTAGTGGAACTGTATGACGTGTCTGCATGAAATATGTGTCGAGTTCGGAAATCCAGACATGGTTAGTGTCGGAAAACCTAGCCGCTAATCCGACAGCTTCTTGATTTAATTAATGATCGTGTGGCACTAAGGCGAGCTGACACAGGACATAACAGCAATGATGTTCAATCGTACGCCATGTGATTTGTGTTAATTCTTCTGTTCTGCTTGTACCATTATCATTAACTAGCGACCCATCGCCATAGACTGACATTCAAAGCTTTTACACAAGTCACTTTATATCTTGGTCGCGCCAATTACAAGCGGCAATAGCACCGCTTGATCGGTAAGCTTTAGTGATGGGTGGTGATATTAAAGTAAGCACCAATCGTTAAACTCAATCCTTGCATCTAATAACACCTAGGGTACTTAGGTATGCAAATCGGTCAAAGCGTTTTAGACGGAGACGAAATGGCGGTCAAACATTTACGTCGGTAAAGCTGACATATAATCAAATTTAGTTTACATGTGCTCGTCTGATAGATCTATATATATTAATGCAACGCACTCGATTCCTTTCAAACTTCTTCAGAAAACCAAAGTTTATTAACGCCGTTCATGTCCATACAATGTTTCGTCATCTTAACAAGCTATGACGCAACATATATGTGCTGTAATGAAAAAAGGTAATGGTAATAAAAAACACTATAAACCCGTCTGCACGTGACACCATCATTCTCACATAAGAAAAAACTACCGCATGTAACATTGCACTGATCCTGATTATTGGATAAATACATTTATTGAAATATGCCTTCGGTCCATTGCATGTTGGCCTGCTTGATATTAAAATGATTAAAGTGATTTAGCGTGGTTCGGCAGTAGGGGCTAAGCCATTGCAAACAAGGGATATTCATTTTAGAGTGAAGGGAATAATCTTCAGACGATGAGTCATACATCAAATAAAATTCATGATATGTCAATAACTGACACAGGAATCAACCGGAAACCCAAAATCTACTTTTGACCGTATCGTGTAGTTGCCAATCACATGCTTATATGATCACCACGCAAAGTCGATACCAGATAGGTATACAGCGTTAGATACGTCCACAGGGATAAAAACGTTAAGAGAACAATAAACAGATTACTTATTCGATGATACTGACGAATTGCATGCAAACAAGATGAATTTAATTCGAACAGAGTGATCTATATTCGGTCGTTATATCTTAATATTGTCCTAAACTAGATGGCTGGCTTATATATCGTTCATAAATCTTCTTTGCACACATTGTGCAAGAGGAACCGCATCTAATCTAGTGGAACAGCTTAAAGGATTAATGTTGGCACTTCATCGAAATTAAAGCAGTCCACCCTATCCAACCAAGACCAAATGCGTTTACTTGTAGGGAATATTTTGCCACGCACATACACACAATGCGCACTTGTGGCAGTTGTGTTCGGGATGCCGCAGGTTGTATTTTCTTGTAGTAATGGAGGCAATAAGTAATGTTATATTGGCGCCACAGAGACATCTATAAACGACTGATCTATCAAAACAAACAATACTTGATATGTGCCATTAATGTGTCTATTGCTTTCCACAATGACCAGTTTATGACATAGAATAATTGGAAGTGGTGGCACATCGATTGTTAATATCTGGCTTCATTGATGTGTCGCAACTAATGGTTTGTAAACACCATATGCCAAGACCATGCTTACATTGCAATCTGTTCATTTATAATAACACTGGATTTATCAAAATAACACTGCCTAGCATTGCCGATAAACATGTCCCGAACGAGTTTGCCATACGAAGCCAGTCATTTGTATTTACTCAATGATGAGTACTGACTTCAAAATCTTCCTTTGGGTACGTATGTTTACCCAATCTAGGTGAGCGTGTATTATATTGTACAATGTCGCGGCTGAATGATGAAAGACAATCCACACCTTTGGGCATGTGGCATTTGATCGTGACCCGCACAACGTAATGCATATATAGACATCAAATGGCTTACTAATAGACACTCTGGTTCATACGTAACATGGCTACTTCCCTTAGAGAGACGCCCTTAACAATCACATTTACCAGATGTTGCATATTCATTTGGTTTCCATTACCTATTCAAGCGTAATGGCAATAGTAAGCCTGTTGTCTTGACCTAGCTCTGAATTTTACATGAAGCATATTCTATGCCACTTATTAAAGCCTATGGTTAATTGGTCCTACTAGCATGGTACAGTCTCAAAAGGACAAGGAAGAGGAAGTTATGCAAACGCAAATCAACAAATGGACTCAGGTTGGGTAAGATAATTAATTTATCGATTGAATGTCTCTAGCACAGACCAATGGCATGGTGTGCATCTGCTTGTGTTATCTTAGGTATTTTCATATCCACTATTTTTGCTCTCAGCGATGAGCCTATACGGCAGAGGATCAAGCGATGGTGCTGACTCAGCTAAAATACGGTGATAAATCGGTATGCAAACCTGGGAAAATAACACAGCAGCAATAAACACGATGAAAGAACATCCATTACAGCTCAGAACTCACTCCGTCTGTAAACAAGTCATAAATGCCCTATAACTGATACAAAGGACTGGGTTGTGTGCGTAACCTGTTTGTACTTGCGGAACGAACATTAGTTTCACCTACATACGTGTTTCATAGCGTAATCCTTCACAAGTATGGAATAGCATTGTGACAATTTATGCGGGTTCAATTGCTGGAAACGACAGCTGGACTATGCAATACACAAATGTAGTAGGCAGAGCAGTCTTATGATGAGGTCATAATTAAAACATTTTAGGCAATTGGATGATGGTGTGTTTTACTGGCGTCAACTTATATTAATGTGGCAGGGTAATATATCTTTTGGGGTTTCAAGCTCATCCACATCGAAATATTGCGCCGACGGCCGCTAAACTAGGTAGTAAATGAGGTGTTTAATGTATGTGATTGCTTCCTCGGGTTACTTACATCTGCTGCTACAACGTATATGCGCTGTCGGTATTTTTATATGACGCAATATCGCAGTTTTGCTGCCATATAAACCAGTATGGCGGTTTGCGTTTGAAATTGTATCTAGTGACGTGTACGCGCAAGGTGAATATGAGAACCGCTTGTGAAGTAGCTGGTCCGAAGAAGACGATTATTGCTATAATTCGTTGATCGCAAATTTGGCGATTCAGTCACCTAATAAGCAAAATGGAATCATGTGCTAGCCCAAGATAACGACTTTAATTGCATTATTAGCGTACACTTCGCACAATGTTGGTATTTGAGTGATATAAACGCACTTGGATGCAGCGGATATCATATCATATGCCGTTTAAATATGTATATATATATATATATATATATATATATATATATATATATATATATATATATATATATATATATATATATATATATATATATATATATATATATATATATATATATATATATATATATAATAAAAGTTTACAAAATATAAATATAATTAATTAAGCAATAAAAAATAAAAAATACATGAGTACCAATTAGCCTCTTGCAGTGTTAAAGAAGTTAACAAACTGCCTTCGCGCTGCTGACAAAGTTCTTGCAAAGCGCATATTGTCGCCCTGTCTTCTGCTGATACTTCAATAATATTTAAAAACAATTCACGTAAACTATTAAGGTTACCTTCATTAATTAAACTTAGTTGTTGGTAGTCTAAATTTAGTAATGACAGACATGATCTTACATTAATCGATACGACAGATGAGCTTACATTAGTGAGCATAGTAGCTAGTCGAACTTTTGGGTTGTTACTTAAGGTGCATTTACCCAAAAATTAACAAAACGTAACAATAGCTGAGTGCGTATATCTGGTCTGCCTAAAAGCAGCGGTAAAAAACGAGACCTCGTTCTTCTATTAAGCTTAAGAACTCTCTTTACACACTTTCGCCAAGCACCACTTATTTTTTCAAGTGACTTTAAATCCAGTTTCCATAAAGGACTACCATAGAAGCTTGTACAAAAGGTATCAAATAGCCTAGTGCGGGCGTCGGTACGGCAAAAGCCGAATATGGACATCAAAATGTTAGTACGATAAAACAATTCTCCTACAGCTTTTTCGATATTCGCATCGTTATTTTCCTAACCAATATAACTGCTTAGATGAACAACCTTAGAGTACTTTTGTAAAATGGCTCCATTCAGCCGTAATTCGAGATTGGTATAAGATTGTGGAATATTGTAGAACAGCAGCATACTTTTTTCACTATTGAACATAACATCGTATTCTTGTGCGTATTCTTCGCATATTGAAATCATAAGCTCGGCAGCAGTGACTGAGGGAGCAAGGAGTGTTAAGTCGTCATCATATCCAAATGCACCGATAAACTGATGACCGACATGACAACCAACATTATTACGTTAAAGACGATTAAGCAGCTCATCGATATAAATACAGAAAAGAATCGGCGATAACACCCCGCCCTGCTTTATGCCATTACTGCATTGGAATGCCTCAGACACATTAGAGCCCCATTTAACTAACAACGATTGGTTGAAATACATATAAAAGAGCAACTTTACAATAGTAGGACACTGACCTCTACGTATCACTAATTGAAACAATTTAACATAATTAACCCTATCAAATGCCTTCGATGCGTCTAGCATCACAGCATTACATGGCGATTTTTAATTGACATTAAAATCTATAACTTCGAGAACTACATACGTACACTGAGATGTGGAATGGTCTAGTTTATAACCAAACTGGAGGTGACTGGTGCTTAAAACATTTGAATAATTTGACAAAATAACGTTATCTAAAACCTTGCCTACAACACTACTCAACGCTATCGAACGATAGTTATTGCTGTCGCTTGCCGATTTCTTTTTGTTTTTCAATAACAGAACAATCACCGACCTTGTCATTTCAACTGGAGTGAATGAATGAACAAACATTGAATTGAACAACAAAGATAAATGTGAGAACAATTCACGAATGCCATTTATAATATGGTCCAAATTTACATTTTCATTAATGTCAGGCTTATGGGCCTTAATTTTTTCCACGGCTGCCTTGACATCACTCACTGAAATATAATGATCAGATTCGCATTTGCCTGAATTACATCTTGCTCAACTTGGTCATTCAGAACCACTCTTAATCGCTCATAATCATCAACATTATATGACACACTATTAAACAATTCTTTGTATTTGGTATAACACAGCACACGTCCTAGCTACTTGAGTCCATCCATCGGTATCCATATACTTTATGTAGATAACGAAGGATAAAATTAGCAATGGTGGCCTTAATGTAAATGTTGACAAGATTTTGATCTGATTGCTGCCAGCGTTTAGCCTTATTCGTCGATAATCCATTGATATTTGAATCACGAATGGATTTTAAAAAATGTTGTGTACTATGGAATTGCAAGCATTTATACTAGAACTTTTTGAAGATGACATAATTATGGACTGTATAATATTTATTCGTAAAAACAGAGAGATATATCCATTTCTCAACCACAAATCGATAAGAGAAGAATTGCAATATTCATGAGCGCCAGCAGAAAGACGCCTTTCTCCCAACAACTGTCATAAACGGATTTCAACAGGCTTATTGCAGTACATCAGTATATTAACTGTATTATCGGCTAACGAACTTGTTTCTTATGACTAATCAATAAATCCATGGACCTAAAGGTTCAGCTATTGATTGGTGAATACAACACTTGTTGATTCCACTTGCACAAGTGAACCGGAACGCACAATCAAAATATATTGTACGCTTAGTAATTCAGCGACATGCGTATCATGATACATGTGGTGGTGCAATAAGCGCTGTAAGGAGTAGTCGATTTCCAATCAACTGGTATAAATAGATTTCAGCACGACAATACAAATGCATACAATTATTGCATTTACGACAGACTGAATTGGATGCAATCAGTTTACACACCACCTAAACTAGCGGCCGTATGTTACGTCAGATTCATGCAACATAAACAAAACCGATATATCACCGGTTATAGTGAAGGGATTCGGGACAGCTGACTCAACAGAGATATGTATACTCTTTGATGACTCGCCAGATCTAGCACATTTGCATATAATTTCGGTGTTTAAAAAATAATGATTTGTATTGCTCGAATCATATTGTATTGATTGATGTGTCCATCATGGCCACTGATACAGTAGTACTGTTTTTCCCTCAGCAATATGTAGATAAGCTTCTTCGTTCATTTGGGATAATTCGAATCCAATATATTAGACAATATTATTGAGCCGCGCATTGATTATCACAGTAACATAAATGTGCATCTAAAAATGTTCACTGGATATATCTAAGGCTAACACATATGTGTTTAAGTCTCGCAATTAACTACAACGTACTGTATATATACTCGTCCCAAGAGCTCACTAATGACTGGGTTCTATGGTGTCAGGTCGTGAAGTATACATGAGAATCACCGTAAGTAAACCTGTGCTCCACATACAGACCTTCTAAAAATGTAGAATTACCTCTGCATAAATTGTTCGCTCACATAACTGATAAAGAACCATTTGGAATAACCTTAAAAAATGACCCGCATTTCAATGTGCCATTTGGTTGTGTTATTGAATTGATTTTTGAATGCGTATTGCAGTTATTGCCTTAGACAATGATATCTGCCACGAGTCATAAAGCCAAAGTGATAATAAAGCGCTATTCAATGCGTTTTATATATTCACCAAAGACAACACATGATCATAATGGTGACGGGGTAGAATTATCAGCCCAAGTGTGTCGTATATTGTATCCTCGAGGCTGCAGACCAAACGGTCCCACCCACATTCCTTGCTTATGTAACCAGCCGCAATAAAACCATTAAAAATTCATCACGAAACAGGAGAGAGAATGATATATTTGGAGCATCAAATATATAACTGTACGCTCAATACGGGCTTGCGTTGAGCACAATATAATTTATAGTTCTTTGCATTGAGAGACAAATTCCCTTTTGATTAACAATAGAAGGTCGTTCAATCAGGCAAGAAATGGCGGCGTTAAAATGCCAAATTAATATCTTATCAAGCAATGTAATTGTAGGTTGTCGAGTAAGCTCATGAACTATTAACTGTATATGCGCTTGCCTGGTATACACATTACTACCAGCTATATATGATAGCAGCATATCGCTCTCATCCTACGTTCTATATCAAGGTGATTGCTTTCTGCACGATGCTATCTGCTGTATCAGAGTACATGAGAGGTTCCTTAAGAAATGACTTTCATCCAAACGCATCTTCCAGGCCCAACAAAGAAGCGAGGTTTTGTAGCATATGCAGCCTGGCATTAAGCGTCTTCACGATAAAATTACATTGATACATTAGCTTGTGAGCTTCCGCCTTGATCTTAAAGATGCCGCATGCGGGTCGACACGCAATGATAAGAAAACCTTAAGCAAGGCAGGCAGCAAAAAGCCTGTTAGACGTCACCGGTAAGCTGGACATTAGTCAGCACAAATCTCTAGATTAACAGGCGAGCTGTTAATATGCACACACATCTCGTGTATGTAATGATCACTAAAAATATGTTGAATACCTAGGCAGACTATTACAACACAATCTAGGTGCACAAATGCTGTGATTACTTTCAAAGTGATAGAAATTCATGAAAATTTAAGTGCTGCAAGATCTACCCTAGTAAAGAATGTATCAACATCGCTGGAATCGCTGCGCTTGTAATGGTGTCGTGCTTGTATTCCACGGTAAGAACGTGTATACTTATCGACGAAATTATGTTAAGCAATGTTTTCCGTCGCAAGCATCAATTTTTTCAAGTTCTGGTCATTTTTGTTCTAACAGTTTAGTTATAAAACTAAAAAGTTTTATAAACGGCATGTAATATCTATCGATACATAATGTTTATAAAATCTATATACATAATGCACAGAGCCAAACTTCAGATAATGTAATAAGTTTTTTTGGACTGAAGCGTCATCTAACTTGACGGTAATAGACACAGCTGTACGCAGCCATAAATATATTGATACATAGTCACTGTGCTTAATATTGTTATTATAAACGGACGCGCTATGGTTTGATTTGCTTATATGTCGTGTCCATTATATTGCTCGCATCCATCTCAATACACCAATGCAACGCAGTGTTTTGGCATCGGCTAGTTGATTTAATTACTTGTGACACTTACTTAGGCCTACCAACCATGGTCTATTGGGGAATCTTATTATGTTACTGAATAGGAAATAGGCGCCTATGTAAAAAAAACAACTATTGAAATAGCATTCATTCCATTAGGAAGATGCATCATGTTCCTGAATGGAGTCATGTCGGATCAATAATGGTGAAGTTTCTAACTTCCATCATCTATCTCGCCCTTTATATAACTAGTGATGCACACATTACTTATTTCATTCTGAATGTTTGTTGCTCGTTAGTAATGGTATATATATATCTATATATATATATATATATGTATACATACATCTTATAGATATACACAGAGCAGTATATATATATAAATATATATAAGCTATCTATATATATGTATATTTTATATCGCCATATATCTTTATTTATATACATATATATTAGTAGAATATATATGCGTATATATATTTATAAATACATATCAATTATTTCATTACATATATGATATATTCATTGTTGCTCGTATAGAGATATATATATAATATATATATATATATATATATATATATATATATATATATATATATATATATATATATAAATATATATAAATATATATATATATATATATATATATATATATATATATATATATATATATATATATATATATATATATATATATATATGTGTGTGTGTATATATATATATGAGCATTACCATGCACTAATCGGTACAATAGCAGATTGCATTATTCATTGCCACTTACGTGTTTCTTAAACGCATTCAGCCACCTACGTGGACGAAGCTTTTTCCGGGTCACAAAACCGACCTACCCATTGTAGGTAAAATGTTATTTTGCTATCCGGAAAGAGCTTATAATTCAGCGACTGGTTTCATCAAGCTTGACAGTAAACGTTGTGAGTCGGCATTTGCAACGCTGACTGGGCAACGACTGTCCCTATAGCCTAATGGTCTTTTTTCTCGACGCTCAGACAGCAGGTTACCACTCCATGAGTCTGACAATTTAAATTGGCAATTTAGAAGACGCCCTGAGATTGTGAACATTAGACAATAGGTCATTCGCTGTCAACGAATACTGAAGCATGTCCTGGTAGTTACCATGACTGGATTCGTATACAACTGAAATGAATCATGCAGATAACAGAATAGTGAATCTTATTGCTCATTGCGGCTTCCAGTGTTCTTCTGTCTCAGGTCCGTTTTATTGAATCAGATGATTCATTGGCATTGGCTCAAAACAATCACCTTTTCCCATTCACTGCCGCCGAGTAATATTTCGATCCAAGAGGGTCCCTTTGCTCTATCTGAACCCACATGTCAGCCATAGTAGCGCAAGCAACTGATGAAGAATTGCTTACATAAAAATATCTATTTATTGACTTAACCTGCCTGCCAGACCGCGTATTGCCTCATAAACGGATCGACCATTTATGGTAAATGTTACAATATCGGATGCACACTGTATATGTGGTAATTGTTGTTCTTATAACCGTGTATGTGTGTGTAGACTAAAGCGAACGAATTCGCGTGTCTTTCACGTTTGTAATAATGGATCGAAAAGCTGCAGCTTTGATGTCGCTTATTAAGTTATATGGAAATGAGATAAAACATTAGCCATTAGGCACATATATCACTCTTGCATAAATCCCAGGTACTAACCCATGCAAGGGCATCAAGAATGATTACGAATAACCAGTTGTGCGACATAAGGACTTTGCGGTAATAGTAAGCGCTGTAGACTTCGCTAAGTCAAAAATATTAAACGAAATATATTTTCAAAGTTGTTATTCACAATATTTCACTAAACATCTGACAGGACGCACCTCACTTGTTTGTGCTTGTGCGTGACACTCATAGCATGGTTATTGATGTGACTCATCGTGCCAATCTTATAAGAAAAAAAGGCTGATGAGCACGTGGCTATTTATTCATATCGTTGCACTTACATGCATACTTCTCCCACGCACACTAATGCGTTTTTCGACAATAGGCTACTTGGTCGTCTCGTGTTTAATGATATTTAACCTAAGACTTGAGTGTAAACATTGGGTTTATGGGAAACCCAGTTACAACAATCAAACTGGTAGTATTAAATGCAGCGAGGTAGGATTTCAACATGCTTCATATCAATTGTGTAAAACGCTGAAACACTGGAAGCAGCAAAAGTTAGAACTATTGCGCATTTCCATACCGTATCATAATCTTTCGAATGCATCTTAGCTAGGCCAACAATCGAGTTGAACGTGGCGCAAAAAGCATCAAAACAACATGAGATTCTTGATCATATTAGAAAAGCGTTTACTTACTTCCTTCGAGCGGAATTGCATTTATTGTCTACACTTAATCCCTTGAGGGAAATCCTTGCTACCTGACCTCAGATGCGTAATAAACATTGAATTTTATTGCTCATTGTGACGTCGGTTGTACTGCTGTTTCTCATTTAATCGGGTGTTTCATCGGCAAGTGCACAAATGTTTTCCACATTTGTCCATTAACTACACCCGAGCAATATTCGTTTCCAAGAATTATAACACTGCATGTCCCTTTTACTTTCTCCATCTATCCGCACCCACATGTGAGTCATAGCAGCGCAATAAACTGATGATAAAACGGTTGTTTAACAGGCAAAAAATATACATATCAGGAAACTAAACCTGCCTGCCAGCCCTTGTAATGCCTAATAAACGGATCGCGGAATTACGGTAAAAATGTTTCCTTGTAGAACGTACACTATGTGCCAGCGAGCATGTACTATGAGGGAACTATTATTCTCATAGCCGTGTGTGTGTGTGTAGAACAAAGAGGGCCAATCGGTGTGTGTTTTATGATTACATGTGCAAATGTTGCAGTTTATCAGCATACGTTTGTAATATTGTATCGGAAAGCTGCGGCTTGCTGTCCGATATATTGAATTCTTAAAACGACGCCTGGGTTTAGTCGCCATATAATCATCACAAAATAAAATATTACATTCCTTATTGTGCACTAGACGTTTGATTGTTATTCAGGATTTAATTGGGATATGGTACCTACAGGTAACTGACAAAGCACAGCCAAGGAACAAAATCATGTATATAACATGTCGCTATTTCTAAATCTATACGGAACATTGCCTTATCATATTCTGCCTATACATGCACTGATATATACTAATGTGCTACACGACACTACTCAGTTAAACGTGCAATGGGAACGATTAAAGGCTTCGTGATTGTAGTCACAATTCTGATAAAATTAAAGAGACCATAGTTATGTAATGAGTGAGAAGAGCGAGGATACGCCAATATCTTTATATCAGATGCGTCAAGATTCCCTTATATGTAGTCAACAAATATGATATGGTATCAACGGGCGAAATGCAATTTTGTACACTATTACACAATTTGCTTTGATTTTGACAACTGTATCTGGACTCACCCTTTGTAAAGGGTTTTCTTTTTGATAAGTAACCGTTCAAACAGCAACATGATTAAATGTCCCTTCAAACATAAAATTTTGTTGATATTTAGTTACTCCCATGATAATCCAGAATATGTTCAAGCAAGCCAGTTGAACTGTTTTCCCTTAATTCAGGTAGATTATGCGACATCCATGTGAACCCATACACGCAAGATGAAAACTAATTAGCAGCAAGATTCATTCGCTGCCATACTGTATATATCATAACGTTTTAGATAATATTGTTGCCTTATTTTTAAGCCCCATAACCCAGAGCGATCCTCTGAACGTGATATAAAAATAAAAGGCATTTAGTATATAGCTTACGGTATAATTTAGCCCTATCGGAAATATAGCCTAAGGAATACAATAACATATGACGCTGCCCCGGATGTGTGCTAGAGTTTTGTTTTCTGGCATTAATACGGGGGCCTCGCAAGCTGAACATTTTTGCAAATATGATGATGCTATACACAACGTGAATCGGCCCCATCGAGCGAACCAACAGCAAATGCATCTCCGACACTACGTAAACACACAGGCAGAACAAGGTGTACAATGATATATTTCTCACAAGCAAGGCAGTTGGCTATTCTGCGATAATGTTGCCGTCAGACAGCGATAAATGTAATCTACGATGCGTACTACACCCCGGGATACTTCCTCACTTACAAGCAATTCATTTTACGTTTTTTTTTTCTTTGTGCTCTGTATGTGTAACGTTAACAATCACAGTGCTCTTTTTCAACGCGATAATGTCAAAATAATTGGCGAATTGAGTGTTCTATGGATATCCATCAACATAGGATCAAAGCAATAATGCGCCATGTCTTACTTATTTTTTATTCCGGATAGTCGTTGAATGGAGATGGATGCGTTACTTTCCATACGGTATTCGACCTTCCAATGGCCTCATATTAAACATCCGAAATAACCTTATTGAAATAGTCGCGACAAAGCGTATGCTGAGCTCTTTCATTGCCAGCCATGAGAAAAACATCGGGCTATAATGCAGGACGCGGTCGATTGTAAAAGACTCTTAGAGAATGACTTGTCCATCTAGTGCGCGTGATTGAGGCTGCTGCATAAAAGCATGTGAGTGATATCATACATTTGTGCCATTCCATATTGTTTATGCCAATATAGCATTCAGTAGATGTAAACGCCATTAACAAAAACATGTTGCATCGGAGCAATCATGTAACAACAACTGACTTGGCATGCTGGTGAGTTTCGATTGATTACCCGCAGATATGCATCAGCCTGTAATTGGTTCCATCTCGGCTGACTATAGAGTTCGCATTTTGTGCCTTTGCGTGACATTCCATTGCGTATATTACCTATCTATACCCCGTTTGGCGGATCCAAGTGATCACATGTAAAAAGCCAAAACCATTCCTCGATTGATTCGTGAAGCATAGACCGTCACAATGAATGAGCTGAACGCATTAAAATGAGTGCACAGGAATCCAAATACAGTATGTGCGTCTCCGCCTTGATGCGATACAGCATGATTATGTTATTTCTCTGCAGTAGGCATCATGATGATCTATCGCAAAATAGCAGCAAGACTGCGGTATTGCGTCATATAGTAATACCGACTGCGCATATACGTGGTAGCAGCAGATATAGGGCACCCGAGGCAGCAATCACACGCACTAAACACCTCATATACAACCTAGTTTAGCGGGCGTCGGCGCAATATGTCCGATGTGGATGTGCTTGAAACCCAAAAAGATGACTGACATCTACGTCATATATTACCTTACCCCTTGAATATATGCAGACGCCAGTAAAACACACCAACATCCCTTTGCCTAAAATGTTTCCATATGACCTCATCGTAAGACTGCTCGGCCTGCTACATGTGTGTATTGCATAGTAAGGCTGCCGTTTCCGGCAATTGAACCTGTATAAATTACAAACAGGTTAGGGTGTTTACACATACAGCTGAGTCCTTTGTATCAGTTAGCTGGAATGTATGACGTGTTTACAGACGTAATGAGTTCCGGGATGTGATTGATGCTCTTTCACCGTGTTTATTACTGGCATGTTATTTTCTCAGGTTTGCAGACCGATTAATCAACGTATTTTAGCTGAGTCTGTACTATCTCATTATGTCCTGCCGTGAAGACTCATCGCTTAGAGCAAGCCATGTCAGAGTTATTGGATATAAAAATAGCTCAGATAACACGAGCAGATACACACCTAGCCTTCAGTCTGTGTTCGTAACATGGACTCGATCAATTAATCATCTAACCCAGCCTGAGTCCATTTGTTGATTAGTGTTTGCATAATTTCTATTTCCTTGTCCTTGTGAGACTCTACCATGCTAGTTAGACCCCTTTCCCATAGGCTTTAACAAGTGGCATGGAACATGCTTCATGAAAATGTTAGATGCTAGGCCACGACGATTGGTTTACTATTGCCACTAAGCTTGAATAGGTGATGGAAACCAAATGAATGTACAAAATCTGGTAGAGGTGATTGTTGTGGGCATGGCTCTAAGGGAAGCAGCCATGTAGCGTATGAACCAGAGTGTCTATTAGTAAGCCATTTGATGTCTATATATGCATTACGTTGCGATTCGCGATCAAACGCCTGATGCCCAGTGCTTTGGATTGTCGGTCATCATTCAATTGCGAAATTGCACGATATAATAAACGCTCAACTGCATTCGGTAAACATACATACCCAACAGAGGATATTGTCAGTACCCATCATTGAGTAAACACAAAAGACTGGCTTAGTGGCAAACTCGCTCGGGCCTTGTTTACCGGCAAGTAATCTTTATAAATCCAGTGTTATTATAAATGGACCGATTGCAATGTAAGCTTGGTCTTGGCATATGGTGTTTACAAACCATTACTTGCAACACATCAACGGAGCCTGATATCAACAATCGATGTGCCACCACTTCCGGTTATTCGATTTCATAAACTAGCCTTTATGAAAAAGAAATATATTTAGACGCATTAATGGCAGCGCTAAATGTTGTGTGTTTTGATAGATCTATCTTTTATAAATGTCTCTTTTGCGCCAATATAATATTACTTACTGCCTCCAAAACTAAAAAAAACCTCCCACAGCACCCCGAACGAAACTGCCACAGGTGTATGGGTTTGTAAAAATATTCCCTACAAGTATAGGCATTTGGTAATGACTGCTTCAATTTCAATGAAGTGCCTAAATTGATCCATTAAGCCGTTCACATAGATTATATGCGGTTCCTCGTTCACAATGTATGCAAGTAGATTAATAAACAATATATAAGAAAGCCATCTAGTTTAGGACAATATCATGATATAACGACCGAATATGGACCACTCTGCTCGAATTAAATTCATCATGTTTGTATGCAATTCGTTAGTACCATCATATTTGCACTCTGTTGTGCGCTTAACGTTTTTATCCCTGTGTACATATCTAACACTGTATGCTCATCTGGTTGCGACTGCGCGTGGTGTGCATATAAGCCTGGGATGGTCAACTGCAGGATACGGTAAAAAGTAGAGTTTTGTTGTCCGGTTGATTCCTGCTGCAGTTATTGAATTATATTAGATTTATGACTCTTCGTCTGACGATTATACAAAACAAACATATAAGCTGAGTTCAGTTGTGCAAGGTATTGAACCGCCCGCCATTAACTGCAAACTTATTACGTTGGGGATAACATATCACCGCAATGTAACGCCGTGGTGAGATATTTGCTGGGTCATATATTCTGAACATATATAGCATGCCATTGGGTTGTATTCCTTTTTTGTTTTATATATATATATATATATATATATATATATATATATATATATATATATATATATATATATATATATATATATATATATATATATATATATATATATATATATATATATATATATATATATATATATATATATATATATATATATATATATATATTAATTACCAATGCCTGTATGTTGAATGTTAGATAGTAAACATACCCCCAGAACAATGTACAGCGATCAATAGAAAGAGTTAACATACATGTTTTCAATAATAATAACCCTTGTTTACTATAAATTATGTTGCAAATTCCGACTGAAGCAGTGAGGCAGAAGATAAATTGCGCTGTGAAAAATTGGAAAGCATCAATTTCTCGCAGCTTTATATCACTACACATACTAATTTACTGAAAGATGCATACAAGATCAAATAAGTACGCTGACAATTGATGTTCACAATATTGCAATGCTACTCGAACCTTTAATTGTTCAATATGACACTCGTATTGGTGCAATGGATGTTGACTGATCACACATTGAAAGGAGTCAACGTCATGGACTTCTTGTCTCAACAGCCTGTACAATCTGATTACAAATTAAAGATTTCCCTTATATTGACAGATGGACCATCATATTATCCCTCATAGTTTGATTTAATCATTTAATGAGGGCCTACCTGCGATATTTCTGAGCATCAGGTTATGATATTGAGGTGTCACGTCGACTCCAACAACAAAGAAACATCGCAACGTTGATAGATGAGGATTATTGTGATGATTAGTCTGCTCGACTTAAGTGCAAACCCGAGGTCCAGACTGGTCTGCGAAACCCACGCCCCTGGGTTGAGGGTCGAGCTCGGTACCATTGAGTTACAGGCTCACGTGCATCCACCTTTATAGATTGCACCGTCATTTTACATGATCATCCGAGTCACGGGAACTACTCCGATTTTTACACATTGGGATCAAAGCACAACGCTCTTCATTTCGACAGGTGGCTGTGTTACAGTTAGGCGTTAGTTGATTGTGCACCGTAGCCCTAATTTAACTACTGTAAACGGCCCACTGGCATGTGATTATCATCTGGATACGGCGGCTGTGTGAAATAGGTATTATATGAACAAACTACTGATTCTCTAATATAAGACAAGGTTACGACTCTCGTTTGTTATCCTTCTTGCCGTCTGACAGTTATTTTGATTGAGGGGTATAGTTTAATTCCCAAGTCTGTTGATGCTCTTATTGCCATCAGTTAGCTTGATTAAGCTTATACAAGCAGCAACAGTCGTTATTCAGCCTCGAATATGTTACCACCAATGGTTGGTAATGGTCATGCACTTTTAAAACGCTCTTATTCAACTGCGTGCAGTGTGACGCCGGTATATCACAGGGCCCTCGAGTAATATATATTTACCTGGGCAAAACTTGTTCAATCACTGCGTAAAAATACAAATGAAAACAACGAGCCACTCAAGGAACAGATCAACGTCAATCCGTCTTGTTGGGCCTTCAGGGTTGATTACATTGTTTCACTAACAACAAAGCATATTGCTCCGGATATTCAGCGAGTAGTATCCTTTGAGCATTGCATAATTGGGTTTTGACTGTATTGTTAGGACCCATAACTAAGACCGACATCTCGCAATATATTTTGAGTGGAAAGTACCGCTCTTGTGCAATTTGTTCGTCCGACAATGCTCTGATAATACTCTGCACATTCAACGGCCACTTCTGTCGATATAATGAATATTAGAAGTATAAAGTGTAACCTAGGGCGCCTTCGAGAAGCCCTAGAGGGACAGTTTAGCGTTTACTATGGTGCTTGTCGTTCGTCTAGAAGAACCTCATCATCGAGATGAATATAACACGACATGTCGTGCAGCCTCTAATATAAGGAGGCAATGAATAGTTTAGCATGGGAATGATCGCATGCTACACATGAAGCGTCGATGCAGGGCATTTTCAACATGCTTCAGGCATTCGAGTGTCGTTTAATAGCTATAGCGCTCGGTCGTAAGTGCGATGAGATAACACACAAATAATTCACACTGCTTCTGGCGATTGTTTCCCTATATTGGTCGCAGAGCGCAAATTACTGAGCAATGATTATGTTACGCAAACCTCGCATGCACAATGTTAAATGAAACGATGCTCTATTTGAATATCGAAGGAACTTTCAAATTGATTCACAACCGTGTAATTGTTTCAGCTTACCGGTTGGCTTTAAATATAAACTACTTCATCAATTACCTGATCTAACAGAATGGCAACAAGTGTACGATAGAAAAAAAAATCCCCATTTCTGATGCTTGAGTTACCATGTGCACAGCGCGTAAGTATGAAAACGTTACTCACATGGGGAACAAATTGCTCATCATTACCCGCAAATGCGTAATGGTTACATATCTACACTTCCCAATGCTGTAAATGCATAGATCGTACATCACAGCTCAAAGCAATAAACCCGCAATAACAGGACGTCAGTTAAATAAGTCGTTTTCGTTTCACTGACATAGCACACCCGCTAAACGTGCGTAACATTATCTGACAAAATAATAAAAAATCTTAGATTTAAAAGAAATTGCATCTATTGTATTCGATGCACAACAACATATATATCTTTATGGACTTTATGATTGGCATGTTAAGGTGATCAACCTACAATTTGACACAGGTTGATGTATTTATTGTTAATGTTTATGCAGATGTGGGACAGGTACAACACCATCGGTTAGTAAGAAAATGACTATTCCTTTTTGATTGCATTTGACTATGTACAAAATGTAGTGGAAATGTACGAAGAGAAAGATAACGATTGATCGTTTGCATCATGTACAACATCGTGATTTACCATGCTGATATGGTCCCGGCACGCCATATGGTATAGCTAATGCATGTCCAATACCTAATACATTTGCTAACTACAGTATTTTACGAAACATAGGTCACAAGTCATAAGCCACTTGAGTAGTCGCAGTTGCCGCCCTTATGAGCATTAACATACAACAATTGGTACAATAGCATATAATATTATTCATTTCCAATTATCTTGTTGCATAAACTTATTTAGCCACCATAAAATAGAGTTCATCAACTTATTAAGGTTACATATGTGGCTTTTGTGCAAGCAAGCATGCAAAGACATCACTATATTGCCATTATTGACGGAGCACAAAACCACATTCTACTGTCGGTTTTGTGTTATAATTCACTGACTGGTTACAAAGTGGCGTATACGTTGTGAGTCGACGTTTTGAATATTAAAATTTCTATGTGCCCGTTGCAGTTAAACATTGCATTGTCAAATGCTATGCTTTAGTAGGTTTATATTAGGTACACAAAGTGATCTTGACACTAATTTTTGGCGTTTCCTAAAATATCAAGTAACAACAAGATTGACAGTCCTGGTTTGTAATATCAACCATCTTATTTCAGAGATTAGACATTTTGTGGTTAATATAGTGCATGTAACTTGTCCCTGTTGTTGTACCGTATGAAAGCTAATTCAGTGCCTTGAGATTATATACACGAAAACCTTCAGATGTGGTGCATCCCTCACAGCGGAATTGCATATGTAGACTACACTCATTCGCTTTCGGAGAATTTCTGCTGCCTTACCTATAATGTGACACTGTGTAGTAAGCAGTGAATCTTATTACTCATTGCGGCTTTTGGTGTACTTCTGTTTCAGGTTCGTCTTATTTAATCAGATGATTCATGGGCATTTGCTCAAAAAAAATCACGTTTTTCCATTCATTGCAGCCGAGTAATAATCCTTTCCAAGAGGGTATCTTTGCTCTTTCTGAGCACACAAGTCAGTCATAATAGCGTAAGCAACTGATGGTGAATTGCTTGCTTAACATGAAAATATCTATTCATTGACTTAACCTGATTGCCAGACCTCGTATTGCCTTATAAACGGATCGCCGAATTATGGTACATGTTCCCTAGTGAGATGCACACTATGTGCCGGCGAGCACGTACTATGTGGGAATTATTGTGCGAGTGTGTAGACTAATTAAAAACCATGGCGATGCATATTCCGGCTCATTCCAGAAGCCAAGTGCTGCATATATATGAAATTAGAGATGCATATAACATTATGTTCGCAAATCTAACATAAAATTGCGATAATCAGATGAAATGTTGAACAAAGTTTTTATTCACCAGTATGACAAAAACAAACTTTTGCGCATCAAAGCATGACATTAGTATATCATATGTATCTTGTGAAAATGAGCAAGGCATTGAAGATTATATGTTAAGCTCAGATGCCAGAGCTTACCTTACTTCAGTAGTCTATCGTAGAAGTTAATTAAGTGTCATTTCGAGGTCATATACCTGCCAGAAAACAGGGTTGTACCTTAATGTCTGACGTGGCGCAAATATTGCTTAGTGAGGATGCAGATTCAGATAAACAATGGAAAATGATGCGGGCTCATATCAACGAACTACGATACCTGTGTGGAAAAAAATCCTAATCCTAAACAATCAGACACGCAATATACAACGGCAATAAATTGATGTTGTTATATAAACAATTATCACAGTTGACTGTAGGATACCATATATAAGGAAAAGAGGTGTAATAAAAATGCAAACTCAGAAACAAGTACGAGTGTTATAGTTTGCACCATGCTGTGAATTATGTAGACGTACGATTACCAACGTGATTACCGAGGATAAAAACGGCTTCTTATCCGCTGCAGACAATCGAGGCAATTGTGCAGCAATGCTACAGATGTATAGCTACCAAGTGCAGGCAGCATTCAATTCTTACCTGAGCAATGCACCAACAATTTAGTAGACTTTCATGTGTTGTTTACATCGCTGCCAATAAGGCGATCTACATATACCGCTTGCTAATCAACACCATTTTCCA
The DNA here is from genome assembly GCA_034190875.2 of Urechis unicinctus. Lineage (NCBI taxonomy): Eukaryota > Metazoa > Annelida > Polychaeta > Xenopneusta > Urechidae > Urechis > Urechis unicinctus. The sequence goes on from CM067354.1 coordinate 17,264,546, forward strand.
GAAACGCATTCCGGCGTCTGAAACAATATTTAGAAGCTTGTCTTTTCAAATACTGCGCTATATCATAATTTATTTGCGAGCAGGTGCAAGTAGAAATTGGCTGAAGCCTTAATGACTGACGCGCCAAAGAAAAAGGTGCTATAACTCGCGTCTCGCAAAAGTGGCATGTATATCTTAGTTTATTATTATAAACACATACGAAAGTATAACTTAGTTCTCATTATAGGTAATGAATATGTATTTAACAAATTGCTAAGGTGGGTTACATTCATTGCGTCTCGACGGGTAAACGACATAGGCGAAACGGCCCCCTGCATTGGCTGATAGCACCGAGATTAGGCTTTTCGGCGCTAGATTGTGAGCTGCAGGGTCATGACTGGTTGTAAGACCTTGAACATCTAATGATTTACCTTCATGCACATAACCATGTATTAGGTTATTTGCAGTAGTAAATTACCAACTAAAGAAAATTGCGCAAACGTTGTATATCATCTGGCTCACTGAGCTGATAGCAACGTTAGATTGCATCGGGGTGGCAGAAACACCACCGCTCAATATGCGCATTTATATGCTTTCTCAATATACCTTACACTCTATTATGTCGGCAATAGCAAAGTCGTGTCAACTTGCTGTCGAGGATTAATTATGAGCGGAGCTTGTTGTCAACATTATAGGGATTCAAATACGCGGAAGTAACAGCTCCTGACGCCACCATTTCTTCTAGACAACGATTGGTCATAGTGGATCGATGTAGGAATATTGAAGTAGAAATTCACTGTTGCATTCAAGGTCATGGCACCAACTGCGGCTTGTGTCAGCTTGTGAACGTTTGCCGAATCACGACTTATCTGATATTGAGAGCAATTATGCTGTGTTAACCCTTGAAAGACTGTTCTCGAACAGACGGTGCATTGTGCACAAATGTCCATTGTCATTCCATAGCAGGCTACACATCATGGCGAAGAATGTCCTCACGCTTCACGCCTTAAATTGCAATATTTATGCCACAGCTACTGTTGAAGAATTGATCATTTGGGCTGTTCAACATTCAATTTTATTTGAGAACCAAAGTGGCAGCTACGTCAAGTACAAATAATGATACTGGTAGATGTTTGAGGTATACCAAATATCCTGCTAGAAGATTGATAATATCAGCTGCGAGATATTTCCCCACCAAAGCTAGATATTAGCAAAATATATGAGTAACATAAACGCGTCAATTGATGTATCTGGAATCAGACACATAGGGAAATAAGCAGCGTAATCTGAACGCATAGTACACACACATTATTAAGGTATATGCACAGTTAAACTTCCATCGAACAACTTATGTCATGATTTAAAAGACAACCTATGAATACCCACTACGTAATTTTACTGTGAGAACAGCGATTTCTGTACATGACGCTGGCTGCAAAAAGCAGTACCTGTCTCATAAATCTTGATTATGCCGTAAGGAATGGCATAGCATCGTGTGATGATGAGACCGTAGCACACAAGTCATTTGTTGGAGCTATCAACGCCTTAAGAACAGATATTGATTATGTGTTTGCGTGAGGTGAAATGCAGTAATAAGCGACGCAATTAGGGTATTTAGTGGAAGTACAGGGATGTGCTAACTTTTGGATGTCCCATCGTAATCATGAATGAATATGTATAGCCGATGGTTTGTTTTAGATACAGGTTGTCACAACAATTATTGTTCGTACGCAATTGTTTGTAATTCATTATGTATATCCACACGGATCAATCGATGCTGTCGCTGAATGTCTGGCTTACTAAAATGAGAGTTTGCTGGTGTTAGTAATCTATTGAGTCTAACTAATCTTACCTCGGACGAGTTCGAACCCCATGCTGAAGCACTATCGCTATATTGTTTATAGCTGAATGCATTTCTTACGAGCGCGGTATATCTGAATGCTATGCGGGTATGGTAGACCAAAGCATATCCCTAAAACGTGATCGTGGGAGTGCCTATGTGTTCAGCCAGCCAGTTGAGTGATCGCGAAGCCCGCCATTATTGATCATCACACAGAGCTTGCTATGCGATGCCAAGATAGGGGTCTATTACCGATAACCATGGACACAGAACAGACAAAAGGGGCTTCGATTTGTCAGCCAATGCTCTTATGGAAATTGAATATAAAGCTTCCATGTTTTTTGATTTCCTCATGGAGGAAGCATGTATCATCAGAAACTACATTCCCTGTCCTTTTTATCAATTTCTGGTTAACATATGAGGACTTATCTAAGGTTATTAGCATACATGTTACTACTGTTTGGCTCAACGTTACAACAGTAAAGTGCGTGAAATAAACGTAACAAGCAATCGTGCAAAACAAACAAACCGTACTTTAACAAGTTACCACTAATACTGTTCGTTCTGTTAGTTTTGCAGCATTTACTTCTGGTAATAAACAAGACAAAGACAGCAGCGCGTGAAATAAACGAAACAAGCAATCGTGCAAAACAAACAAACCGTACTTTGACAAGTTACCCCTAATACTGTTCGTTCTGTTAGTTTTGAAGCATTTACTTCTGGTAATAAACAAGACAAAGGCAGCAGCGATGCATGGCATGTTCAACTATTGCTATCAGTGAATTGCCTCTGGAGCAATTTGTGATAAGCCCCAGGTGTATTTATAAGTGCGCACAAATATGCAATGAATGCCCAGTCAAAACGAAAATAACATCCGTCAAATATAGCATTTCAATGTTGTTCATCGTGGTAATGTGTTAAGTGGATCTAACATGAGTATGCAGCAATTTAATGGCTATCCCTATTACGAAACCACGCAAGGATATCCGTTTGTGTTGTTTTGCAGCCACATTGAACACATACACTGTAGATTACTGCAAGCTTGAACGTGTGCTGCCTTTTTTGGATCAAATGTGTTACTTTCGGTATGATATGTATTATCATACCGCTACCGCAATGTCAATTAACTTACTCTAAGCCTAGGACTATCTATCCCTCATTGTAGAAATAATCGAGATTATGGATGCCTATATATTGGGCCTGGAAATTCACTCTTTCTAGTGACAGGACGCAAATTGCATCCATATATGTACGGGCAATATTCACTTGCGCTTATCTTGGCTCTGATGTGTAGTCATTAAGGCTCAGCTCGTAGCATATTCCCTCTTATCTGCAGGTCATAATAAAAATAATTCGATGGAATACGGTGCCAGCGGCACTTGGCTGTCCATTTCATGGGTAATTCGTGGGCTTTGCTATCCCAAGCGGGGCATAGCAAAAACTGATATCCCCCTAGATGCATAAAGATGAATTAATAGATGTTGGTAACAATATTTACAAATCAAAATTGTGGTTAAGGTAATGCGCTGACATAGCCATGATGATCTTTGTCAGCTGCATTGGATGGCAAACAATGAGTTATGCTTGACCTCTCAAGGGGCATGTTAACAATTGCAATGAACATTTATTGATGTATTATTCAATTATAGGTTTTGCACTCGTACTGGATATACGTGTTGGCTTGAAATGATTTTAATACGGTGATTCTATCATAAATGTATAAAATGCCAAAACACCAAATGTTTGGAAGCTGACCTAACATTAATAAATCTAAGGTTTACTATTCAGTTTTCCAAAGGTGGTGTTAGGTGTTCTTCAATTCTGGCTGTTGTGCAAGCTTGCCTCACACTTTCTTATAATTCAATCTGACCAGCGCTGATGTTTGGTCCAGCAATTTTGTGTGGCATGAGCTCAGATATCATACCTGCAAGATAGTGTATTTCTCACAGCAAATCTGGTTAGATACAAGATTCCGAAATTCCCTTAATCATTATATTGATCAATATCTCACATAGGATGAAACGTTTATCAATCGACGTGACTCCCTATCCCGTGAGTGTGTGCAGTACAGATGATGAATGGCACATTGTCGAGTGGGGGAGAGGGGTAAGGTAATTCAATTACAGGATACTTAGCCTTGTATGAGTTGTTCGTTTTGTTGCTGCATGCTCTTGAGATCCAGTGTTCCTCTTACCGTATTACAATACATAGCCAGGGACGTAAAGGACAATGACTATAACGTGAATACATGGTCTTGCGTCGAAATTAAACGTGAAGTGTGGCAGACAATAAATAAGCTAGTCCAATCCACAAAATCGCCCATCTCGTTTATGTTCTCATTAAAATAGCGAAACTTGACGTGCTTATAACTGAAAATAACTAGCTAGCATCATAAGACGGTGCCTTGAAGGTCACGTTTTATTAAGAGTTAATGCTCTGACTGCTCCAATGCTGTCACTGTTGAAGTCCCAAAACAAATTAAAACTCCACTATGGTAGATATTAATCTGCGCATAAAAATATACACAAAATGTGCAATTCATGAACCGCTAGTTCACACAATGCTAGCATGATAAAACGTATCGTCAAGCATAGCCACTTTAAGCACACGTTAGTATAAGCTGACGATGTAGCTCTCCTGCCATTCGGAGGTCACGCACCAGGATCGAAGCAGCTTCTCCAGCGGGCTTCAGCATCTCAGCGATGACACCTGGTGGGTGCGGAGACCCATCCTGCTGATGGCCTTGGTTATCATCTCTGTGGTGATCGCATGATCGGGCTATCGACTGGAGTCTCTATAGAAAGGTCGTCTGGGTTCCACGGAAACTGGACGTTGGGCAGACGCTGGTAATGCTCTCTTGGCATCATCTTGTAACAGTTCGTCCTCGTCGTTCTCCACTGGTTTTCCCCCGGAGACGTCCTGGTTGTCGCACCGCATTTGTATGGCGAGCCGATAGATGTCCGTCGTCTTGGGGTCGATGTTCGCGAGAATAACCTTCTCTATCTCGCTTATACCAAGGTGTACTTCGCAGTAGGATATGCGCTTGGCTCCGTTGTATCTTACCTGTTTCTCCCGACTTCCATGCTCCAAAGTACCCGCGTTTCTTGTGGGCTGCTTGCTCCGCCGTATCATTCCACCACTTCTTCCTTAACTATTCAACCAATAAAAACCTGTGTATCAAACACAAGCGGCTGCACAGAGTTCTTGCCGAAGCATTTCCACCGACTCTTTATTTAGAAAGTGGATATATATGCATGAGAGCCCGTTTGTGTGTTACATCGCTTTGTCTTATTTAACCACAATCAACAAACCCCTTGTAATCAGCTTACCTAAGTAGATTCAGGCTCGTAGCCGGGGGGGGGGGGGGTGGTTCGAGGGGTTTGAACGAACCGCCCACTTTGCCCAGAAAGGTCCGCCTTACTCTAGCGCATAGATATATCGAGTGTCGATGGTGCCTTTAATTATGGTCTTATAGCCGCATCAGTATGAGCCAGGAGAAAGGTCCACAATTGAGGGGATAATACCCCCCCCCCATCCACTAAAAATCCTGGCTACGGGCTTGAGATGTTTGTTAATGATAGAATGATTGAAAATTGTATCGCTTTATGGTCTTTATAGTAACCCTTTCTGAGATCTGCTACCGTCTACTGTTGATTGCAAGACTTCTCCTATAACCTGGGTATTCAACACTCTTGCTTTATTTAATCTGCAGCGACACCGACTCCTTGGAAAAGTATGCGATGCGGGCCGCAAATAACAATAGCTGCAATACGTGCTGAGATTGCTGCATGATTAATAGGGGCCATGTACTTTCATTGTTATACCATGGGCATATGGTGCCATAATGATTTAAGCATGTGTTTGGTTTACCAGCAAAAATTCTCGGCTACCTTCACATTTGCTTTGTTTTGGTTTGATTACTTGCAATGAATATGGTTGCTTCCTAAGCCAGCCAGTTCATAGACATCAGACATTAAGCATTTATGTCAAGAATTACAGCTAGGCTCTGTAGTTAAACACATCAATGGCCAAGATATGCACCGAAAAGATATGATAGTTATCTAAGTGTGATATAAGTAACCCCTAGAAAATCAGTTCAAGGCTGCTTATTCATAGTATCCTCGCACCTCGAGACATTCAATGAGCTTAACGACTAGTGCAATGCATCCGAAAAGCTTGAAAAATAGGCGGACGATCTTATACCGCTGCACATTATAAGTGTGATGTTGGAAACGTTTGTGTCAAGGAATAGACTTTATTAGCACAGCTGCATATCTCCACGAACTGGTGGCCATAATGAGGCAAACTTAACATATAAACGCACTTGCGTATTTTTATGAGGAGCTATAAGTGCTTATTTAAGTACGCATGTTCTAATTTAAATACATAATGCCTTGCATATTAACGGATATGAACGGTATAACTTACACCCTTCACAATATAGATAATACATTTTCGAGCAAATGAACATTAATGAAATCAATGTAGAACTCACCGATGTTTTATATAGTGGTACTATTTTTGTTGTATAAATTGTGAAAGCAAACTGTTGCGTTGACAACAGCAAAGGTCAAATTTCTTAATGGAATCGTTGATCAAATAAGCAAAGGGTGTGACTTACTCGTTACCTCCCCGACGGGGAGTGTTATATGTTGCATAATATAATACGCGGTGTTAACCACACAGTACCCGAACTGAGCAAGCTATCAAAATACATTGTTGAATTAAATGACTCGAGGATATTTATGGCTAATTTAGGGCATGCTCATAAAATTGTACAAAACATTCCCAATTTGTACAAGCCAATAGAGGCAAGATTTTTCCATCATTTCAAGCAGAGTACACGATTGAGCAGCATTTTAATGACCACAGCATAGGAAAATGGACAAACATTATAGGTAAATAACAGTAAATGTTACGATTTTTAGTTTTTGTTCGGTAAATACTATCACTAACAGTCACTGGCGAGCTTTAGATTTGTGTGATTTTAAAACGTTGTACGCGACTGACCATTGGCCCGTGACAGCTACTGATGTTCCATCGTGCTTATTACAACCTTTCAGTTAATTTGTATTACTATAAAGCCCATGGGAATGCGCGACTCGACTTTGTGTTGATATGGAATTTTAGGTAACTCCCGTGTTTGCCATGATACTAGCGAGGATCCAGACCGAATCAAACGTGGCAAAATAACGGAAATAACGGAACAAAATTTAAAAAAAGCGAGTACCTGCCCCTGACGACAACATTACTCATATGTATCTATATGTTAGTTATTCTTGTGACTTCGCCTAGAACGTTGTATTTGGTGTTTGCAAAATTTAGCTGGAGACGGCATATAGCCTGGTGAGGTACAAACTACCGCCTGTCTCGTAGTAGGAACTACTATGAGTCATAAACCACATGCCTTGAAGTGTGAATATTTGCGTAAAACATTATGAAGGACATGATAGGTAGCCTGAAGAACTAGCAGCAGATGATGTGTTGGCACAGTACATTAACGGCAATTTCCAAACTACATCAAGATGTATATCATTTCGCAGATATCATACTGCTTCGCTTCGCAGATATCTTCTAATCGACGCCATGGCGACGACTGCATAATTAATTTGATGGACAGATGTTGTTTTCGCTGGAAATCGATCTTGCGGATGCGTATAGTGACACACATATTATTCTAGTATAATGCTTGATGTGCCCTGCCATTACCGTGCCACATGATTGAAGGCAGCTTCGGGAAATTGCAACCACGACAGTAAGAATAGATTATTGTGTACCTGAACAATTTATTGACATTATTATCCGAACTAATGGTTGGCTTAGGAAGCAACCATATTCATTGCCTGTAATCAAACCAAAACAAAGCAAATTTGAACGTAGCCGAGAAGTGTTTTTCCACTTCACCAACGACATGTGAATGTTATTCAACCTGCCTGTTACATAATGCAGACCGAAAATAACTGGACACTGTAGAGGCGTAAAGCAAACAGTGGGCACGCCGATGACAAAGCCAAATGTCGTACGTTTACAAAGATTAATAACGCATAAGGAGTACCTAAGCGCAGTCAGTTGAGAAGATAACAATTCGGCAGTACGCGAACGAATAATGTTGTTAGCCAACTGGATTGGCGAGCATACTATAATTGATCGTTAGGGGCTCTCTCGCTGAGAGAATGAAATTGAATTATGTGTTTGTTTGTGCTTGCAAAACCACGTTGACTTGCGGAGTTTTAATCGTGCATAGTACGGTATTTAGGGGAAACCAGATCAGGAAGATAGATTATACAGATACCACACTGCATTGTGCATTAAAAATATATTGATGGTGATATGTATACATATGTATACATTTATATCTATATAAACATTTACTCGGCATTTTTTAATTGGTACAATGAAAAAGTTGAATGCGAATAAAAATCTTTTTGTCACTTTTCATTCCTGGTTTATACTTTTGGTCCTCGAAGGTCGTCCACGAAAGGTCAAGACACCAATTTATGCGTATAAATCCAACCTTTCGTGCCCATATATATTTTTTTGAATATTTGCGGATTCCCGAAAATTTTAAATCATTTTTATCATCATAGATAAGAACCACAATATTTGCTGTAGATGCGCATTTTGAACCATTGGTAGCATTTCGCTGTATAATTCAATGTTGTAGATTGATGAATAAGGATAAAATAAAGTTTTCTGTTATAAAATTTAAAAATAAATAAAATATTTTAATTTTTCAATTAAACATTACCAACACACATGATTAAACATTATTTCGGAAATCTGGATCGAAGTATATATGGTTGTATTGAAGATATTGTGGTTTGTGGGTGATGTCAACGAATGTTGTTAAAATTTTATTTCGCTATAATATTCAAAATCCAAAGAAATCGATCGTGAAAGATTATCTTTGTACGTTACTGAGACTAGACTAGCATATTCGAAAGGTCAAACAAAAATATAAATGTGTTGTTATATATACATGAGTATAAATGTATGTATATGTATATATTTTTATATTATTGTCTATCATTACCAGCACTAGTTGAATGATCTCAATGTGAGATAAATGTGGAAATAAATTAGGTTAGATGATCAGTAAAGGGAAACAACTTGACATAGTCTGCATTATCCACCTTAAGAATATGATTTACATATTTCAGCCATGTAACCCGTAAAGGACATGTGTAAATTTGGGCAACTTAACATTTTTGGATATTAACTGACAGGACCACCCTGTGGCGCGATACGAAGAAACTTTGTCATCTATGTCCAAGGTGAATTGCTGTATCGGCATGTATCCGAACCAACAAGAGGAATATTTTTGTTCTTATTATTGCAATGGAAGACCGACGAGCCTAATTGACTATTGGTGAATATGTGCTGCTTTACAATTTGATATAATTTCAAAAGTAAACAGGCTGTAGATGTCCGCAGGGTCTAAGAGTTTATTAGTCAAACCGATAGGACCAATATTTTGGAAGAGGTGCGTGTGAAAGGATCGTTGCAGATGTAACAAGAAGATGAGTACCATATAGGGAATGCCATAGCATTACAATATATAAAAAGTATGCTGTAAAAAATAAAGCAAAACAAGCTGTGGTAACAACATAGGAGACCAGTGATAACAAATTGCACAGAACAGCAGCATCATGAAAATACTTAAAATGTCAGCCACTACCATTTCCAATCTTAACACAAATGCTAAGTTAACGCGGGAAAATATTAGCATTGGGTTCCCTGGCTACCATTTGATGCGGAAAGGGGGTTTTATGTAACGCACGGCATCGTTCTTCTGAATTAGCATAAGGGTAGTAATATACGTTTGACATACAGACCCATATCTGTTTAAGATTGAATCCCTACTCACTCAACACATACAATTAGACAACAGCAAGTTTTGTCCTTTATTTGATCAGGGTAACATATATGCCGATGATGCAGTGGTTCAACAGACATACAGGCAGCAAACGACACTGCTGTATGTAAGCCTTTAATCAATATTTATGATATATTTCATCAATATTCTCTCGGTTAACTCCATGTCCGTGTAAACTTGCGTGCGGCAAAGAACGTTTATTATTAACATAAGCAATAAGTTACGGGGAAAGTTTTAGTATTAATAAACACATTCATTGTAAAAGAGCTACATCATCCGACTTTTTAAATGGGTTATGAATCAAGGCATGACAAACGTGCTTATAATCACTTACTTAGTCAAAAGGCAATGTAATAGTTCGCGACAAGCAACTAGTCTGCTTATTGTGCCAAAAAGTTACTTCCGTTTACGAGATTTACATGACCGATGTATGTTCCTTGGGTACTTAAGCACTAGACAAGTAATTGACTCATATAACTGATAAATTTAATGGCAAACGCTTGTCTTTGGCATCAATGTTCTACATGTTACCTTTTAGTCGAAGTAAAGAATAACACAGGCGGTCCACTGCTACCATAACTCAACTGGTGCATCTTTCCCTTTAGTCTTAACCTTCTCTGCGCAGGTATAGCCGCCTCGATCGCATTTAATTGTACTTATACCCGTGATTTGACATCACAGGTGCAAGGAGATATTGCACAAACACACTTTTATTGTCCTAGTATATGTTTATAGGATCTGGTCGGGAGCGGGGTGCATTGCAATGCTAACAATTCCAATAATTCCTAGTGGTGATACACCGCTTCACAATCTCTGCAAATATTTTAGTATACAATATATATTGCTCCATTTAGTATTTGAATGCTTAGTTATTGCAGCTTGTAATAACTGTAGGGCGTAGGACACGAGATAAATACTATGATTGGACCGTTTGCAATGAATATAACATAATTTGTTTAAACGTTAACCAAAGGTTTCCCACATTCAGCCAATTGTCCCGGATAAATATGTGACGATATAAGGCGAGGTGGATTGAAAAATTAAATTGCAAGTGTTACGTGATGCTATCAATATTGAATGTAGCCATTAATGAGGAGAGTTATAATGCCCAACGTCTAGGCCCACTGACCCATAAGAAAGGCCAATAGGAAACAAAATTACTGTCCCTTACACAATCCACGCAAGTAAAAAACGTAACGGTCATCAGCATGGTCAATATATGTTCGTAAATCGATTGTCGCATTGCGAATACAAAGAGATAAATGTTTGCTAACTGTAAAATGGTGACATTGGTTATATGGACAGATGCATATTCTGCTAACGAATGTACATTACCATACACGTAAACGTAATGTTTGTTACAAGTTTATACCATGCTGGTATCTAATATTGCGGTAAAGTAATGGTAACATGTGAATTTTTCTCGCAGATTGCGTATGTTCCCAACCATTATCATGCTGCAAGATCGATAGCAGCCGTAGGTGGTTCAAATTACGACGATAAAGCTTCAAAGGATATTTGAGCAAAGAAAAATGATAGCAAATACCCACATAGAATAATGCTTGTAAATTTCCATATACAACGAACATGCATTTTAATGGTATATAATCCTAGGCATAAAATCGACTAATCTTTTAACTGAGATTTTAGTCAGGATGATAAACAATGCTGATATGAACTAGCGTCTCTCTTTAGCGATATAGAGAACACAGTGTGCGCATAGCGAATTGTCATAAGCTAACAATTTATGATTTTTAATAGGTGATTCATAGCAGGCAGTTGAGTAGATAACGATGCTCCAGTACGGCGAACGATTAATTTTGACAACAAATGATAACAGATTGGGAGGGCAGAACTATATTAATTGTTTGGAACTGTCAGAAAGATGGAATAAACATGAATTAATTGTGTATGTGTGCTTGTAAATTCACATACAGCTGCCGCATAATATCGGGGGTATTTGGGAGGCAGAGGGTATAGTACGCTGTCATACTTTCCGAAATCAGTTGAACTCACTAACGAATAATTACTGTACATATGTGTAGGTCCGCGCCGGGCCTGTAATCGTATACTTGAGCATACATATACAAGAAGTTCAAATGCGTGATATCGATGATCGTTGCATATAATTCTGCTCTATAGCTATTACATGCAGCATACTAAACGGGGAATTCCAGTTCTTCTAAGCCGTCATTGCAAACACTAACACTAAGCACTAACGTTGTGAGCTACACTAACCACAGCCATCAGCTACACTGATAAACGAAATTGACAAACCATTGCATTAATGGCTTAATGAGCTGATGTTACTGTCTGCAATGTTGTTTTACGCAGGTTCTAGCAGTAATATAAGGTTGCCAACGGTCCTCACTACAAAGATATATTATTAGCTGGTTGACGTTTTTCACATATTCATCATCTCTGATATTTTATCAGTATGAAAACTAACCCACTTCAATCATCGGCACTTAGCAACGTTTGCAAAGTAACATAATTAATCGCAAATATAATAGTTGTAAAAGCGTTAGATAATTGTGGAGCGGGTCAACCCATATCTGTTTGCACGAACTGATATTAATCGAGGAACGCGGTTATGCGGCCCAGCGAACCATGATTATTGCGTGTACTAGATGATGTACAAGCACACACAAATAGATGGCAAACACGTGGAAATGATTGATACAAAATAGAATACATACGAGAGATCGCATAGTCATTAAAATATATGTAGTCTTACTCGAACACTCCTGTTTGTCATATGCGCGGATTTGTGCCCCGAGCAACGAATTCGATTCTGTTGCGTCGTCTTGCACTTGAGTGTAGATGTTTATTGCAGTTCATCTTACTTCATTGTACTTTGTTTTTCTGACAATGACCTTTTAACATCTATGAACTTTCGCCTCCTGTAAATTAACTAGGAATTCGAATTAATTGAAATCGTTTTATAAGGGAGTGATTTCGTGACATTAAAAGGCCTTTTCAGACACTGTCTGATATCTCGCAAGCAATTTTCTTTTTTGAACATCGCTTAACGATTAATCTACTGCATTATTGTCAACTACTCCGCCTTATTCGTGAAATGTCGATGCCTTTGACCGGGTTGCATCGTCCATATGCATTTCCAAGGAAACAACTCAACGTAATACAGGTTTGTTTTGCTGTTCCAACGCATTCAGACAACTGATTCTATTTTCAGAGAAAATGGAGAATAGTCTATCTCATGTTGATATAAAGCGAGTTATCGATGCCTTTCAAATAGCACCGTTTTGATGGAGATTGTTTCATAATGTCTTTTGTAAATCAACTGGACTTGCCAAAATTTGCTGAGTTCGAATTATGGTTTTGACACTTTCCCATACTGTGACTTATCCTCTATTGTTTTTATCATGATTTCACACGCCAACCTTTCTAGCAGAGACGATGATTCCTGATATTCTTGACAGCAATATGTGACCTTTGGGAACCATGTATGCTAGCATCGCAAATGGACATATTCTTGCTAATTTAAGTATTACAAACAATTGCAGCAGCCGGTCCTGAATGTGCAGAGACGCTTAGTGAATATATTCTTCATTCGATAGCAAAGTACTCGAATTATTATGCCTTTCTTCTTACGATTGTTTTTGCGCGCATCATATAGGAGCTTGATTTCGGGGAACATACTTTATGCATAATGCATCGTCCAATCTGCTGTAGTTTGAGTTATTTTGGAACCATTGAGCTTAAACTACATCATTGACTAGCATATTGGTCAGACTTGCATGGACCGGAAAAGGGTGCCAGGAACGAAGTGTATGCTGCTTACTGATATCCATACTAGTGACGCTTGTTAACAAGGGGCGGTGCCGAACTCTTATTGTTTGATTTTGCTACTGGGAGGAGACTAAATGAAGCCGGATAAGGCCGACGCATTGCGTATTTTCAATGAATGCAGCAAATACTCATTGCCTGGCGTATCCCATGCTGATTTGCTGTTATTCATCTATCATAGTAGTAACATGTGATTTGTAGCAACACAGAATTTATCATGTTAACTTCACGTCCTGAATAGTGTGGTTGTTACGCTGATCATGACATCTAAAAGTACATCCACTGCATCAATGATATAATTGTTCTGCTGCAGTAGTATATAAACGTAAAAGCATTAGCAACTGAATATGGCCTCGCACTTGTCAAAAAGTCATTGCAAAGCTGTAGACAACCGCAGAATTACCAAGCTCACTCTCACCTTGGTACATTTAAGTACATAAACAATTGGATATTTGGATATAATACATCGTCACTGTAATGGTTTGGTTTATAACAATTATATGCGGCTTCGGCTGCGTAACGATCATGTAAACCTGAAATGATAAGCGAGTTATATTACTCTGGCATGCGACGTAACATCATCAATGCACAGGCTTCTTGACACCTTTTACCCAGCCGACAATATTAATTACGAAAATGCATCAGTGAAGACCCGAATAATGTCTCATCATTGCATTTTTGCTCACAATTACGTTGTTCTTATAACAGAAAGGACGCAAGATAAACTAGTAGGAAGCATTGGTAGCAACTTTCGTGTTTGTCGCTTCCATATGTCCCTTGACTATCCCTACTGGTAGCGCAGCTATACATGTCTCTACGGTAATTATATACCATGTATTTGAATAACCTCGAGTACATAATCAGTATGTGTGTAGCCCAATATGTACCAACCAATTGAGAAGATTTCACATCACCGATAGGAAATCTCAACAACGATGAAATGGCTTACAAAAGCGTTGAATGATACATGGAAATAAACTTATCTGCAGGGGCAAGAAACCAAGCGCTCGATATTGCGAGTGGTAAATTATCTTTGCTCTATCATCATAGCAAAATTGTATTGACTTGCAAAACCAATTTTGCAATTAAATAGAACCTGCGTATTTCAAACGTGACTAGCTCTTTTTAAAGACCTCTTATTGATTGACTAATATCGTAGCCTACGAGATGCACGATGACGGGTATTATTAATGTAATAATTGCGACAACTGAACGAACTAATTGCACAACCTATACACCGACAATTTGATATGTAACTTGAAGTAATACTTCACATGTTGTACTCTGGCCATAACAAAGAGGCATCGGTATTACACGCATTACTCATGAGCCTATGCAGCTATATGGTGTGTGATGTGATTGACGCGCCACTCTCGCTTTCGTCATCGCCCATACATATAACTGATATTTATTGCGTTTCGTCGTCTTGGGTAAATTGCCATGACATATATACACTGCTGCTTGGCGATAGGTGTACATAGAGAACGGTAATGTGATATACGGGCCTTTTAATATGATGTTGAACGCAAAGCGATTGGCATCAATATATACAGTTGATCAAATTGCTTGCTGATAAATCGTTCCACTTATCATTATAAACATATTGGCGTTGTATCTAACATTTACTCATGTGAAGCCTGTTAAATTGCAACGTGAATCCTATCTAGACTTGCCTATTAGCGAATTGGTCCTGAGTTAACAATATTCACTTGTAATACCATTGGGTTAAAACATATAGGACCGTTCACAATGTATAACAGTTTCACCGGATTGCAAATAACGACCGCTTGTCTCTCAAAGAGCGTGATTAATGCAATCATTTGCATATGCATCGTCATTTACGCTCTACCTATGGAAGTGTCATTAATTGACCGTCACACGATCGATAATATTAGTTTCCATTTCAAGGTTCTTCGATGGTCACCAGGAAAAAAAGGGCTAACGTCAAGAAAACCGGTTGCCGCATTCTTTTATGCATAACAGATCTCTAAGACTCTAATGTTGTTTCTACTTTTGTGAACTAGACTATACTTGCATGTGTTTCTACATCCTCACAAATAATTTTTTATATCGTGTGGCATCAAACGTCTTTGCCAGATTTTTTTTTTACAATATTGTGCAGACACAATCGAATAAATCTTTTGGCTGGATGCAATATTTCAGCGGCTATGGCATGTAAGGATATATGAGAGAAGTGAATGATAACGTGAGAGTAGTGATTATCGATAAGCACCAAGCGATACATTGTCCGATTATCGAAAACATCATCCGGAAAACAAAACTACTTACATATAGATCTAAGCAAAGTGTGTGTTCACACTGCTCTGTGGAGTAGTAATTAGGACCTACTTAGTATCAAATAATTAGAATAGCTCAAAAAGACAGTGGTCAGTTATCTATGGTGACAAACTCACTTGGCTAGCCTTTTTCATCTTTCATGGACGGTAACGGATGATGGGTATCTGCTTTGATGTTAAACCTTCAAATGCCAAACTGAGGAAAACCCGTCTGAAATAGCTCCAGCCATTGATCAGTGACTTTTGCTGGATTTAGCCGCCAGCCTTTTGTATTAAAGCAAGGAGGATAATATACCGACTGACTATGTCATAGAAGTTTGTAGAACAAGGTATTAAACAATATATTCAGCATTTGGTCACTTCAGTTTTGCCGATTTCAGCAAACAATGCACACGTTAAACATTCATCTTGCTCAACTAATTTTGGAATATCATATACATATCAGGCTGTGATGCATGGATGTGTTCGAAAGAAAAACATTATTGCACAAACTACTACCGCAATATATTTGATGATTTGTTCAAAAGCAGTCTTTTGAAAGTAGCTTCATCGTGGTTCGCATTGAACGTGTACTACATTCGCTTAACGAATAGGGCAGTGTCAGGGAGGTTTATGATTCGTAAATATACCTTCTGAATCGGCATATAGCATCATTTGACCTTAACAATAAATGATCCTTCTAAAAACCCCAGCAGTAGATAGCCAATCCATTTAAATCTAGTGAATCAATCATACACAGTGACCTTTGACTGTTTCATTCAATATACATGGCACGTGCTGCTAGCCAATTTCGCCTCCATGTGATGACGTGGTATGGTCCTTGTAGACGCTCGATAGTCGAGTGCGGCTAAGTAATGTATACAAAAGGTGTTATTTACAGATAACTCGTTCTAAGATTGTTGACTCAATGAAAGTGCAACCTGCTTTATCTAACAAAACGTTAACTCACAGTGGCCATGGTTGCATCTACTTGTTTATTACAACAACTAATCGTCAATATAAACGTCTTTTCGGTATTCAAAATAAGCCATGCGGACTTAGCAAAATGCACGAAATCTCATGTGTTTTCTGGTACGATTTCCTGAGGAATGGCCCAATTGAATGGCTATTCCATACAAATGTAACCGTTAACCTAATCCGTTCATTTGTTTTCGCTCTAATGCGCCATTACATCAATGTTACCATTACAAAGATCATTTTCCAGACCATAATAACGATGCTTATGGTTATAATCTGATGTGAGGTAGAGGAGGCAGATACAATAAAGAGAGAGTGCGATTGTGGAATATCATTTATCCGCATATCGAAACTTACAAAAAGAAATATTAATAAAGCACTATTAACAAAAATTAAAAAAATACAAGAGTACCAATTGGTTTGTACATAGAAACTCAAGAAGCTCATCTGCCTCTTGCAGTGTTTGAGAAGTTAACAAACTGCCTTCAAGCTGCTGACGCAGTTCTTGCAAAGCGCATATTGTCGCCCTGTCTTCTGCTGATACTTTGTTAATATTTAAAAACAATTCACGTACATTATTAAGGTTACCTTCAGAAATTAAACTTAGTTGTTGGTAGTCTAAATTTAGTAATGACAGACATGATCTTAAATTATTCTATACGACAGATGAGCTTACATTAGTGAGCATAGTAGCAAGTCGAACTTTTGGGTTGTTACTAAAGGTGCATTTAACCCAAAAATTAACAAAACGTAACAATAGCTGATTGCGTATATATGGTCTGCCTACAAGCAGCGGTAAAAAACGAGACCTCGTTCTTCTATATTAAGCTTAAGAACTCTCCTTACACACTTTCGCCACGCAACACTTATTTTTTCAAGTGACTTTATATCCAGTGTCCATAAAGGTCTACCATAGAAGCTTGTACAAAAGGTATCAAATAGCCTACTGCGGACGTCGGTGCGGCAAAAGCCGAATCTGGACATCAAAATGTTAGTATAAAAACTTGGCTTTGCCCTCCAACCAGACATCAATCACTATCTATTGGCCTACTAAAGATTACGTAGTCTACAGACCGCTTTCACTAGCATGTAAGGTTCACAGCTATAGAGATACCAGCATTGTTTGCCGTTTGCTGAACTCGACATCGCCAAGATGTTCAAACTCATCAGTAGCATATCTTGCGACATCGTAAAATTTATTGATCAGTGATGGTCAATTTATCAAAAACAGCAGCACACAGTCGTTGTTGTGTGCTATATCTGATCCCTCAACCTAGCCATATGTTTTCATGAAAAAGGGGAGTGTTCTTAACCTTAGTCATTCATGTCCGAAATGTCCTACATTATTGGCGGTGCAATAACGTTGGAATCTATCTCGCAGTACTTTGAAATCGAATACAACGACATTGTAATATCGACCGGTATTATCACCCTTATATAAATTGAGTAATGAGAATTGGCAGCTCGCGCCACAGTTATTGATCATTCCCCCTTACGCCCTGTCGATAACACGGCATATGCTAAGCCTTAACGACTACAAATTAGATCCAAGATAAGCGAATGTGAATATTGCCTGAGATATATTTGCGTTCAGTCATTAGAACGATTGTGTTTCCTGGACGTAAATCTAGATATCTCTAATCTTGGTAATGCCTGCTTTCTGTTCGGTAGTAACATGCTACCAGAAAGCCCATTGAGACAGCGATCACAGCTAAGCAGTCGGACATATTAGCAAAGCGTCCGTCAAGAAAATGCTTGGCTGTGTCTTTGTCATCACCATACCGCTTTATATTTTCACATTGACCTGTTTACATAGGTACACAAAATTTTGGGAACATAAAGAAGGATTACGGATGCATATACCGCTCTATCGCGCATCACCACGATCTGTTACTTTTAACTAAGCATTGTTGTATTAAAAGAATCAAACGACGGATACAATGGTAATTAGACAGAAATATCTGTATCAATTTATTATAGACCAATGGCAGCTACGTGCCACGGAACGTTGCTTGTTTATGTAATGACGAAAAAGAAAGTGTCTGCTTCCAAAATTTTTGAAGCTACGGTAACAAATGAATAAACATGGGCCGAACAAACATTCGGTACAGCTTGTCAACCCACAAATGTTGCAGTTTATAAAAGCGTACCCATCGATGTAAGCCAACTGATATTTGCGATGGATATAAAAGGTAGTAGGTTTTCAACGTCTGCAGAATCTACAAATCATTCTTTGCGAGCAAGCACTTAATTAATGTACCAAGTCTATGCCAAATTATAACCAATTGATAATAAAGTTATGGAAAAAAATATCACAGGAAAGTGCGTTTACCAGCGGAATCTAACATGTATATGTTCAATTATGTATGTATATGCATGCATATAAAGATGTATTTATTAATATAAAAACGTTTGAAAGATATTTAATAATATGTATATCTATATTTATATATATATATTCATTTAAATATATATTTATATATATATACATATATATATAATTTAATATATATATATACTTTTATATATATACATTTATAAATATATAATTATATATATATAACTGTATATATATATATATATGTAAATTTATAGAGAAAGAGAGACAGACAGAGAGACAGACAGAGAGAGAGAGAGAGAGAGAGAGAGAGAGAGAGAGAGAGAGAGAGAGAGAGCATTTCATTAGCCGTCGCTTGTTTTGTGCTTTTTTGTGGCTTATTCATCGAGGTTAAAGAGTTGTTTGATAAAACCAAGCCCCAGCTATATGTTATCGTATAATTTGGCTGGCAATTATACACTGCCTCCATACTTGTTTCCAAGAAGATCATTTTCTGACAAGAATCGATTCACCGTTAACTGCACGGTGGCTATAGTAGATACTTTATGTTATCTACAAAACCTTTCAGTCAATAGTCGGCCTTCTCGCACCTCGAATGACGATCAAACGATCTACAACGATTAAATGAGTTGCAACGACCTAGACATTTGGAATGGTTTAGGGACGCCTACAAAACACACCCCGAGTTGCTAAGAAGTATAATATACCAAACATTTGCATTCTTGCATTAGATAATATGAAAGAGCCATTTTTGTATACCACAAGTAAAGTTTGATCAGGAGGGTTTAGCCTGGCGGTCATATACGATTCACTAGTTATAGGATTCGGTAAAAATATTTTGAGAGCGAAATTATAGGCATCTATAATGCATCCTAGTCAGCTTCAAAGTCACTGATCCCTGATTCATGTGGGTGGGTTTGGGTTGTACTGATTGTCTCTGATCATTATTGGTGGGCGGAATTTGCAGTGCTCCCGGCTCTTACGCAGAGCGAGCAAATGTTAATGCCTCTCGTGTATTGTCTCGTAGCCGAAACGACGGAAGAGTTTGCAGCACTTTATCAGCAATATATAATGGTTGAAAATGTATTTATCTGTTATCAGATAAAATATACTGTGATTTGCATTGCAATTTATATAGCTCTTAAGGAATGAAAATTATTAAAAGTGATCAAAGGCATTCAGGTGACTTAATATATATACAGCCCCCGTTTTTTCTCGAAGGAACATCGACATTTCACCTGATTTTCATTTACAGTCACGTGTTTGAAAATGGATGGTAATGTATCGGGGCAAAGCCTAGCTTGTTTTGAAAAAACCTATATTTCTTAGTAACTGGGGGTGTGTTTTGTAGGCGTCCCTATCAAAGTGGTCGGAGCAAACAACTGTAGATTATGTTGGCTTCTGATCTTTTCTCATTAACCTTTGCGATCCGAATCTGGCGGGGTTTTTTTGTGTCCTGCAAGTCCTCTGGTAGTTTCGACATCCACCACTCTACAATAAAGCATACTAACAGAGAGCGCAACAGTAGTGAATAACCATTCAATAATGCCAACGAGAGGCCAATGGGGACATGGGAATCTTGGCGAACAGTATCAGAAAGTTTAAAATATTTCAAAATTTTGTATATTATGTGTGTCGTTGAATTAAGTGTTCACTTAAGACATGATGTAGGACTCGACAAGACTTTAAGAACGGTATTTCAACAACTGAGAATTCTGTTCACATGTGGGGCATATCCTAGTTGTATTCTTTCGAGCGTTGTGACGCCTTGATCTGGTGTGATAAACCTCATATCGCGTGTTACATGGTCACAATATATTCACATAAGGCGTGTCTTAAAATATTTGATTATACGGCCAGCTCCTAGCATCATTGTACGCCTTGTGAGTGGTTCCAGACGCCGACGTGTTTTACTTGTAGCTATTATTGATTATCAAGCAGTGCTGTAAGTAGCGTGTTTGATTCATATAAGCAGCTACGTAAGTAATATCTAAATTTCTAGCTGTATGTAAAAGGCTGTAACAGTGGTAGCCTGGGGGGGGGGGGTAGGAAGTAGGGGCTGGGCCAGACCTTGAATGCTGCCTGCAAACATTACAAAAGCAGTCTTGTGTTATCAAAGCGCAGTGCGAGGAACTGTGTTAACTTCCCTGTGGATTGAATATCTCAGAGCAGCTAATTGAACAGCAGCTTCAACCGTCTACACTTGACTGTGAGTAGTTGCTCTCATCGTCGGTTTACATCCGATCCGATGATACACACTTTTGACGAATTCGGAGCAGTCAAACACTGATAGTGGTCGATTGTTATCTGACGCTATCATTCAATGCCGGTGTATTCACCCATGATGTAGTGCTTGGCCCAGATGCAAAACGCAATGCGCTTATGTGACTGTTCGCGGAGTGTACTTTAGCTTTGAAACGTGTCGATCATCAGATATGTCCTGAGAACGGGTCTGAATAGGTGAGACGTCAAAACTTTGCTTTCGATTTGAATTCTTAGCAATTATGAAATATGATCTCGATTGGCATGATTTGTGTTGCAACTTTAGCTAGTGGATAAGGGCCATCAGCCCCTAATCCCCAAATATTTATGTATGTATGTATGTATGTATGTATGTATGTATGTATGTATGTATGTATGTATGTATGTATGTATGTATGTATGTATGTATGTATGTATGTATGTATGTATGTATGTATGTATGTATGTATGTATGTATGTATGTATGTATGTATGTATGTATGTATGTAGTATGTATGTATGTATGTATGTGTATGTATGTATGTATGTATGTATGTATGTATGTATGTATGTATGTATGTATGTATGTATGTATGTATGTATGTATGTATGTATGTATGTATGTATGTATGTATGTATGTATGTATGTATGTATGTATGTATGTATGTATGTATGTATGTATGTCTGTATGTATGTATGTATGTATGTATGTATGTCTGTATGTATGTCTGTCTGTATGTATGTATGTATGTATGTCTATGTATGTATGTATGTATTGTATGTATGTATGTATGTTTGTAATGTCTGTATGTATGTATGTATGTATGTATGTATGTATGTATGTATGTATGTATGTATGTATGTATGTATGTATGTGTATGTATGTATGTATGCCATGCATGTATGTATGTATGCATGTATGTATGTATGTATGTATGTATGTATGTATGTATGTATGTGTATGTATGTATGTATGTATGTATGTATGTATGTATGTATGTATGTATGTATGTATGTATGTATGTATGTATGTATGTATGTATATGTATGTATGTATGTATGTATGTATGTATGTATGTATGTATGTATGTATGTATGTATGTATGTATGTATGTATGTATGTATGTATGTATGTATGTATGTATGTATGTATGTATGTATGTATGTATGTATGTATGTATGTATGTATGTATGTATGTATGTATGTATGTATGTATGTATGTATGTATGTATGTATGTATGTATGTATGTATGTATGTATGTATGTATCAGGCTATATCGTCGTGTCTCGGAACTTTCGTTACTATATCGACACACTACTATCTACAGGTACAATTGTTGCAATCACCTTTGAACAGGCACGATGTTCCTATCTGAGAACACAGTTGCAAAAACACGCAGCAAAACTCTTAACCGCTACCGTTTTGCCGCCAGATAGTGAATAATTTTATATTTTTTTGTTTGAAAGGACAATAGCTCTTGGCAGATATCGATGAAACCCAATGCATGCATTGACCGAAGCTATTATATGATGCGCCAGTCTTGTAGAAGTTTTGCAATGTTGCCTAGGAAGCATCCCAGCTATTTTGAGCCGAGGTTTTACATGGCATGCAAGGATAACAGGTTGTATCATACAAGAATGACGACTGTAAAACGTGACAGTCATTCCGAAATGGACGTGTGTTACCAATGCACGTGACAAGTGGGAGTAGATACAGACACTGTTCGTACCACGTCGGACATCATCTTGCCAGCCACGCCAAGTGACAAACTTGTCGTTCTTGTAGATTTTGTAGGTGCTCTAACATCGTTATAACGCCATTCTATTTTCACCTATGGTTAATT
Source organism: Urechis unicinctus (assembly GCA_034190875.2). NCBI lineage: Eukaryota > Metazoa > Annelida > Polychaeta > Xenopneusta > Urechidae > Urechis > Urechis unicinctus. The sequence continues at coordinate 17,287,730 of CM067354.1, forward strand.
CTACCTGCGCAAGCAGATCTTACTGGAATAAGAAAGCAACGGAATCATAAAATATCGTGCCTTGAGAAAGTACGTGCTTAAACAAGAAATGCGATGTGACCGAATGTCACTTCTCATATATGACGATGTTAGCTGAGCAATACATGCTACGGGCAACTATCGTAATGGTATAACAGACACCCCATGTGTACTACTATTTTATGACCCGTGAAAGGATCATCTTCGTACTTAATGCTCCGTGTGTAATCATTGCGTTAACAAATACTGACGGGCAAAAGGCGTAATGGCTGAACTATTCTGGAAACAACGTTAGGGATAAAGGAAATATAAACTCTTCTTCGTCAGCAATGTTAACAAATATATGATATCCTGCATAAAACGTATACCGCAATTATGACATCCATCATCATAACCCCTTGCAATTCACTGGAAGTCTATCCGACATCATTTGATTGCTTCGTTATGGATGAATCAAATGTATTCAACGCGGTGGTAAGCTGCTGCGATAGCCCTTGTATGCCAGAGCTGCGTCGCATTTATATGAGAGTGGATGTAGTCATACGGCTAATAAATGTACATTGTTAGTCAACGCAGGAAGTGGGAAATCCACGTGTGTTTTATTAGCTAATATATTGCAATGATATGATCGGACCAATACACGACAAGGTCACTCGTTCCAGCTCTGAATAGCATTTCGATGCACCTGAAAAATAAATAAAAGAGTCAAACGAGACTGCAAGCAGAGTTGCGCAGGATTTGACAAACAGCCAACCAAGCATACTTAAGCAAGTGATCTTCATTGTAATTTTGCCGCAAAAGCTTTTTTTGCATTAGTTGTAAATCTACATATGCTCGCATCTGGTCATATACTCGTATATGGCCATGACAGATAAGTTTATTTGTTTTGATGTTTATCGTGGCGTTGATTCAGCTGTTATTAAGAACTTACAAGTGGATTCCGATAATCAAATTAAGTACATAGAACTACAATTGTTCAGACAAATGTTCAACGTTCAAGCTATTTTGTGCGTGATTTCACGTCATGGGTTATCGCGGCTAGCTTCATTGAGCATTTGCGATATACCGCTAATGCACTTCAACCGTGATACAACGACACACTCCCAAATCCTGTTCTTTTGTGCAGTGTGCATTGACATCTACCGAACACGCAAAATTTTGCTCATCCCCAGAATCGCGTTTGGATATCATCTGACAATACTATATTGCATGTAAACTGCATACATATTACTGCTATCGTTTGACAAACTGCCGTTAGATGCCTTTGACGTAACCATTGTCTAAATGTATCAGCGAGCATATATATACATACAACATAAACATCAATCTGTTACAGTAAACCAATAGCCATGAATTCAACATTGCTGTTCATACCATACGGTGTAAACGCATATGCTTTTCGCTATTTATTTGGCTACGGAAAGACGGTGTTCTTTTTCTAATCCGATCACTTCATAGCAAGCAACCATTCGCAACATAATTAATAATGATAACGTCAATGGTATCGCACGCATAATGAAATAAAGCAATGTAGATTAATCATAGCAGAACACCGTATATGTGAACAGAAGCTGTTGATTTTGTTTTCCATCGCCACAGTTCTATCACAAGTAGATCATACACTGATTGCTGATTGCATTAGTCCGCACACCTGCGCAGGAGACTACCTTGAAAACTGCTGATGCATTTTATCAATTTCTGGCTATATCTAAGGGTAAAGTGACGAACAAGGATAGGTCATCCGCCGTTGAGCGATGAGGTACTTTGGGCTGCCTATCTGGGTTAATATGGGCGAGAGTGGTTGTCGTCGGAGATATTCTGTAGCTCTCAGCTATTAGGCTGAATATGCTGGTTCACTCCTGTGTTGCATGTTCGGTGCTGTCATTGGCTGCACCCCTCGCACTCAAGAGCTTGCTGCCTTCTTCTGACTTCAAATGCGCAAACTATGCAGATGTTCATGATTCAGGATTGTGAAACTTGAGCAGCGAAAATCTGATAAGTGAATGATCGCATGCAAAACAGTACTTTATATAGGGAAGCATACCAGGTCACAGCATTCTTGACGCTTCCCGCTCACAACTCACCAAGTGTCACGTCGCAAAGCAGTGCTCAGCCTATCTAATAAATCTTTCAAATTGACTTGTATCATGTTTATTTTGATGTATGTTTATGATGTTGAATAAAGAGCCCGAGATGTATTGGGTTATATGTATTTTTGTGTGCGCTTTAAGTTCGTGTTCCTCTATTTACTTCGTATTATTGGTTCTTTCAAATGATCAATTACAACATTATATGCTACTACAATATATAAAATATACCACACATACTTCTGGTGCTCGTTTTCTGCATCTGCGCGCTTTTTGTTCAAGTGGCATATCGTCCCTAGACAACTACCCGGCAAATACTCTGGCCGCCGAGTCCAAACGCCCTTTCAGTACTCAATACGGGGACGATGGTGCGATGTATGGTTTACGTGGACGGCATACATTATGCTTTAAATTTATTTCATATCAAGAGATATAAATCATTAATACTGCTCCTTTATTAAATGAAATATGAAGCATTCAGTATATACCTTTGTGTAAAACGATGGCGTATCGTCCCGGAGACGAACTGACCCGTGGGCGTATCGTCCTAGCGAGAGCGAACTGACCCGCAACCAACAAATATACTGCAAACTAAATCCCTATTTACTTAGACAATCAAACATTTCGATCTGCGCCCATCAGTACTTCTCGCATAAGCATGGCTTTACTGTCACCCAATGTCATTAATAATCATTTCCCCACACAAATAGCCAATTGCCCGCAAAATGTCTGAGATAAATCTAGTCAACATTTATTTGTTGCCATCAATGTGATGTCCAGACGAAACAATTGATTTGTGACATTTAATGGTTACACATGAATACAATGTTTAGCACAGTGTTAGAAATGCCCTCAATCTAGCGTACACTTGCGACACTATAACAGCAGCTTATTGCGCGTCATATCACCATTTGCATCAGCCCGTTATGAGCAGAAATAACAACTTGAGTGCTTTTAACAGTTCAACCACTCACTTACTGTCGGTAATATCGACTTACTTGACAATCGGATTTAATTTATCAACAGCTTACAGTATTGGTCGTGATACTGTTTGCGATGTCAGATCGTTCGAGCGGCAATAGGCTTGCGATGGTTCAATGATCAAACAGGTATATTATGCGAAATATGTGTGTGTCATGGCAAATGCATCTTTCGCATGCATGCCATTACTTAAATTTCAAAAAAGCACCTAACAATTACATCAGCATTCGTGCCTAGCGGATGGTGGTAGCACTTTTTATATTGTTGTGCATATTGATAGGGCTCTCGAATTCGTGCATTGCGAAATGTCCCAAATTGGAAATCTGCACAGCGAAACAATCAAAACTGATAGGCAACAATCTGTCTTTGCAAATGATACGCTATAACAATGGCACGCTCAGTTTTCTACCAGACAGATTTACATACATTTACACTATAGTTCACCTGCTAAACATAGTACAAAATGTTGAACTGCCAAGTATTAACCCGGAGAATGATGCAGCGGCGGTGATCAAATTAAATCTTTGCAATTGTAAGTATTACCACGGTATTATCAACAACCAATGCTTGTTGGCATATCAGGGGCCGTATTTTAAGACATTTGGATGCTTGTCTACATTCCCCTCGAACGCGTGGATCACAGAAGCGAGAATAACTTGTTAAGTGTTGACAAATCGTGATGTACGAGGCAACCCAAAACGAAACAACTGACTTAGTAAGCTCGGTGCTTTAATCCAACCAAAATTGGGTCTGTTATTGTAAGGAGAACAAACATAACTGAATGTGAGCATGCTCTCTCAGCCACATTAGCATAATTTGTACACTAGGGTGCATGCAATGTTCAGATAATGCTGATGTACTGAACGGACACAATGAGCTATCGGGCGTCAAAGGAGCCAAGTTAATTGCGCTTGTTGTTAAAGCAACAAAGAATGCGTTTTTGAGGCAGATCATCGCAAACAATTCTCTTTTGTTAAACCTCCTCGTCGTCAAATACTTATTCACAAGGCCAATCGGGACTTCACAAAACGCGTTTTATAACCTATAATATTCTGTTTGGAATAATATTTGCATTGACAACCTATCGACAAATTCCGCATGACCCATTTTGCGATGTATGCTTCGCGCTCATGGCTGTGTCTCGAACGATGGATAAAATGAGCAGGTCTTATGTACGATAAGCAATCTAGCTTTTACAATCCGCTCGAATATTGAAAGCTAGATTCGAAGCAGCGAATAGTCATAATCGTACTCCAATGGATGGATATAAGCCTCAGTACCGCGAGTGCAAGTGCAGCCGGTTTTTGGCGCAGTACGGAAAGTTTTTGGTGGTGAAGCCGATCAAACAGCTCGCGCGTAACAAGCACATGTAACACATTATTAACAGATCCGGTCATTAGATCTGTCTAGAAAGAAGTCAGCATCTAGGTCTCATCAAACACTTTATTGTTCTGATAACATCGGCTTCGCAAATTAATCACATCATGAAAGTGACTAGGACGGCGACTATATGTAAATACAACATTCCATCAAACGGTGATCACTTTAAAGAACATAAATTTAGATCTCTGTCAATGATGTCAAGTCGAAAAAAAAGACCAAAATGGAACTTTTGCAGATCCCGTCTGAGATGCTAACGCAGGTGCAAATCACTCGAAAGCGTTGTTCTTATATGTGTACTGAGCAAGAAATATAGCTTGACTTATGCTTATACACTGAGAACGAGGACATTACTAATCACGCAATGAGCATCGAGCGGTGATGAGGTGTCTTTAAACTAAAGTGCGTTTCATTTATTCTTTCTTTTGAAATGTAATACAATATATTCGGCGCACAGGATGCAATAACTACCGCACTGTCATAGCATAGACTTTTTATCATTGATAGCAAGATGTTACATGATAATGAAATGATATATGAGAACAGATAAAATTGAATCTGACAGCATGGTGATGATGCATATATTACTAATGACGGTTCACCTAAGGGCCACATTATTCCTTATTTATCATATATTCTGCTGACAACTCTGAATTATCTTTCTATTCTAACCAATGTACAAAAATGATATCGCTAAAGTGACGATCAAATGATATCTAAGACGGTTTGAGAGATATAGCAAACTGGATATATCTCACCGGGCATCCGGAATCTATCCGCTTTGTTGTATTGACCCAATGGTTTGTTGATCATTTATACTATTCTTTAATAGGTTGGAAATAGTCGACGATCAGCCCCTGTGGTAGGCGGGTTAGAGGTGTATCATTTATAATATGATTGAGGGGCGCTGACTAATTATATCACCTTTAAGTCGCCTAAAAGCCCAAAACGATACGAAATATCATGAATGCATCCTTTATTTACTTCATGATGAAGTGGCAACATGAATGGCTTGGCGCAAAGCTATCTGAGACTCATACTGAAATAAGTCAGACGTGTTAAAATTCTGCCCCATGCAGTAACATATTAGTCTCTGAAGAGAATAATTTACTTTTGGAAACTGCCGGAAAACAAGTATATTTTCACTTTTGGAAAGTTGCCGAAAATTAGTCAAGCTTGTTTTCGTAAAATTTTTTATTACAAAATTTCAATTGTATTCCGTTGACGTGTAAACTTAGTTTATCATCGATAGATAAATGCTGAGGTTACTCCTGGCTATGAGTCGGTACATCACCTTTGCAAGATTTCATTACAGATAAATGGATCATCGATTCGTAAACGAGGCCATTCGATTGGAAGTACTGGCTGCTATCTAATCATTGCCACTGCAACGTCAACTGTAATGGCGTTGATCGTTGAAGTTCATATGTGTTTAGTCAGCTTGATGTAAATACATTATATCCATTATTAAGAGTTCACGCAACCTGCCGGGCTTTTCTAAGCCATATCTCTCGATAACATCGTTTTAAAGATGAAATCAATCCCTATATCTCTAGCTTCCTTACGTACAATTCTCCCATATCGAGAATCATCGAGAAGAGGAATATGCATCACAAGCGCGTTTGTCATGCAATGAGAATCCAGTACATCCGAAAATGTTCTAATTTATAATATGTTAGTATACGCATGACAACAAATCAACCGATAATTCTTCATCAACGCGGCTTATTCTGCGAATACAATATACAGCTAATATAATGATATAAGTCCAAGGGAGGGAAACATGAATCATTACGTAAACACCAGCACAGGAGGCTACAATTATATCTGATACTATTGATAAAGTTGATGTATCTGTATCAGAAGATGTTTTGGTGCAAATAATGCAGATAATACTGTCCGCTGTAGCTAACCACTAACGGTCGCACATGAGACATGGATGTTGCAGACTGAGTTGTTAGACAATAAGCGGTATAAATAAACGATTATGCAAAATAACTGACCTGATAAAATAACCAATATGAACCATTTATGGACTTAAATCGTAACTGTACGCAGTCATGTATTGAGCTTTTACCGTCACTGCTAGGCTAACGTGAACACGAGAGATATACAGTGCGAGGTAATCAACAAGCAATATACGATTGATAAACAATCACATTATTTACATAATGCCGAAAAGAGAAAAAAAGGTTTGGTTGAGGGAGAAGAAATCAGATGCAATAGATTCTTCAGATGCCGATAACATCGCGTTAAAAGCCTTGATGGCAAAGACATTGAGTGATTGGGTTAAGGATTTTGCCCTAATGGGGTTATGCGGAAGTCGTCCGGTCAATTTATGCCCATATTTCCTTATCCAACCGTCCCCATTCGACGGTCGATAAGCATAATGATATTGATCAGGCATAATATGCAACCATTATGTTACATGAACTCTTATTCACGCTTCCATAATGCTTCACGTGCGACTGCTATTCCGCTTATAAACTCGAAGAGTGCGAAGACTGTACAATCATTATTCGTTTAGTGTACCAACAGACACTCACATACCCAGCGCTTCTCCTATTACCCATGCACATTATGCAAGCCATAAGGGACACAACGTCAACATGGTTTGTTGAAAGGAGCTGTAATCGGTTAGGGCAGCGTCCGATGGGGCGTTAGAATTTGCGTGTTTTTCAACATCGCTAAGAAATATTATAGACAACCAGTAAATAATACGTTCTATTATATAAATGGTGCATCGTTAAAACCCTTTAGGATATGGTTTTTTCTAGGAAATGCGATTCGCTGCTGTCTCAGAGCATCATGCATTTTGTTCTACAGAGCAGAAGTATTGCATCATGCTTCAGAGAGCATTAAACGGAGGTGGTATGTTACACTAATCGCTCCGTTTTAAGAGGGAACATTTAGTGTAAATCATTATGTTTACTGTACGTACTATTTTCTAGAACACAAATTACCAAATTCTTGGAATTCATGCTTTAACCGCGCATTCTGTTTTTGACTACTGTAACGAGGCAATCGTTCTCTCATTCTGGTTGAGTGATAGGATTTATCTATATGTTCTAATGAACCAAAATTTAACAGTCCTTTGAAATTTCCTCTTATCTGCCTGTAACAGTGTTTTAATTTATAATTTATTCTCTGCTTTTTTTCTTCTCTTCAAAACCCCACCATGCTTTAAATATCTACGCATTTAATGGCGAATACAAATGATCGTTAGTTGCAATTAGGACTGGTTATTGATGGAATAAAATGAAGCACTTGTTTACTTTCCAATTCAATCCACCATTGCTAATTGTTATATATGTTATGTACAGATTGGCAGTTGATACCGCTGGATGAATGCAAGTAGCAAAGACGCTTGGTGTGTTTTAAGTTGCGTAATGAAGGGAGTGTGGCAATAATTGTTTTGAACCTAAAAATGAATACTGACGCTGCTAGATTAACATAATTAAGTGAAAACGCTTCGAGTAATAAATGTTGACAGATAACGAGACATTATGCCTACAAAACAGCTAAGGTGGGGTTTCGTTTGACTATTTTATTCCGACAATCCTCCTGAAAAGATGAATAAGTGCAGGTAAAGTCTTAACTGTCATATCTACAACATCATATAACCTTATGAGATGTATCGGCCTATAAACCTAACACTTACAGTGTAAGGGAAATTATAACTCAATGCTAACAACATCTGCTGCCTGTAACAGAAACCCACTTAACTGCGTGTGAACGTTTCGTGTATTTCTGATTAGTGAAATATAATTACAAATACATCCCTGATGCCATGTGTGTTTCGTGTCTCTCATGTCTTTCTATATCTGAACTGGATCAACTTAATTTATGAAACAAAGCATGTATAAGCAGGCTTATTTATCCAGTAGGACGCAATGTGTTTGATAAATGAGTTTTGTTGTTGTTGTTTTGTGCATTCTGATTTTGTTATGCAAGCATTATCTGATTTTGCATCGTCCGTCCCATACATACAATTTTGTTCAACCAGTATTAACAGGTACCATTTGGACTAATCAGAATTCGTGAATATGAATAAGATATGTCAATCATTTGTATTCCTACTTCTGGTTTAGAAGATTTTGGATTATGTTTATAATTATCAAAACAGCCTTCGTATTGAATGTAGCAGAGAGCGTATTATTATAAGCATCTAAAGTTGACAGGGTACGATGTTGATGCATGGCTGTGTCGTAATTTATAGAATTTACACAAAATGGAAAACTGGCTCATGGATTTCGTAAACATTCGCATAGCGATTTACTTTTTAGCACATACGTACAATGGTAATAAAAGTTTATAAGCAGAGCAGAGGTAATTTGGATATTATCCCTACTTGTTCATCAAATGGTTATCAATTCCATTACTACGTACAAGTCGTTACATTATACCGACATTATCGTCGTTGAATCATGCGGTATCAGCGATATTCGACCCACGACTAATAGCAATAATGGCCTACTTTAGACTAACTACTTCACAAGCAATCCTCTTATTAGCCCTTGTGCATGTATGCACAAGATTGACGCTTTCTCAAACTCGTAACTGACAAGTTGTGATAGAGTTTTGCTAATGTCTGTTAATGACACGCACGGATGATAATTTACTATTTGCTAATTAACCTATTCACTATCAGCGACACAATGGTATCGTTTCACGGTGCTTTTAATTAATGACAGAATGTAAATGCCATGCTGGCATATCACAGCAAAATTCCGATATTGTGTCATATAGCACACGTGTATTTTCAAAAGCGCCCGTATGTTTTGTTGTAGCAGCAGGTAGAAGGAACCGAACGAAGCAATCACGTAAACTAAACACCTAATATGCAACATTTAATCGATTAAATAAACATTTTCCCCATATCCGATCTCAATCAAAGTCTATGTGTAGTTTAACGTTTGCGTAAATTCCATTTCCTTGTCCTTGTGAGACTCTTACGTGCTAAATAGATTCCTCGTCCCATAAGCTTTGATAAGTGACCTGGAATATGCCTAATGAAAACGCCAAATATAGGCCACGACAATATGTTTACTTGAACAGAGTGCGAATGTTTGTCTAATTTTGATAGATATAATTATTAAGGGCGTGGCTCTTTGGTAAGCTACCATGTAGCATATGTGCCTGAGTGTCTACTCGGAAGCCGTTTGATGTCCGTATATGCATGTTGTTTTGCGGATAACGATCAAACGCCAGTTGTCCAATGCTTTGGATTGTCTTTCATCATTTTGTCGCGACATTGTACAATATAACCGCGTCACATGGATTCAGTAAATGTCCGTAACCAAAAGAAAGATATCGAAATCAGTACACATCATTGAGTAAACACAAAAGACCACTGACTTCTCGCATAGTCCATGTTTACCCTGAATGTAAAGCGATGTTTTCTCTTGTCCATTGTGATAATGAATGGCTTGATTGCATTTTAAGCATCACTGTTTAATAACCTTACACTTTATTATCAACTGTCTGCATTATGTGACTAGTTACGGATCCTGTAGGAATGAGAGAGACATATTCACTCATTTGTCATCATGGGTAGATTATTCGTCTGCTGAATAGGGGCAGATTGACAGCAGAGCATTGTGTTGCCTTGACCGACCAACCACTCCTAATATCTTGTGTCTCTACTGTAACATTATTTACTAGGGCTTATTGTGCAATGTTATCATATATCTAACGGGTAAGATGGGTTTCCCAAGGTGAAAACATAATCACTGCGCAAGCAACTTCAATGTTATTTCCATGTTGTTTTGCACATAAAACGTTGCAAACAGCCAAGACGGAGTTTCGTTTGACTATTTTATTCCACCGAACCTCGCCGTAAGATGAATAAGTGCAGGTCAAGTCTTCCCCTGTCATATATCCAGCTTTATATGAGCAGAGACCCATCTAACTGCGTGTTTACGTTTCGTGTATTTCTGATTCGTGAGATAAATATTCAATGTGTGTTTCGTGAATTTCGTGTCTTTCTGTATCTGAATTAAATTAACAGTATTTATGAAAGAATCGTATATAAGCAGAATAATTTTTCCAGTAGGACGCGATGTATCAATCTGTTTACTTACAAACTATTGACAGGCAACTTGTTGTTTTTATAGTTATTGGATATGCAAGCATAGTTTGGCCTCGTTTGTCCCGTATATAAAAATGTTTTCAACTTGTAGGAAAAGGTACCATTTAAAGTAAACCTCTTTCTGGTTGAGAAGATTGTGGATTATATTTGTTATGATCAAAGCAGCTTTCGTATTGAACGTAGCAGAGAGCTTATTGTTCTGAGCATCTAAAGTAGACAGGGTACGGCGAAACAATTTAATTGATGCATTTGTTAGTTTTGAATGTAAAAGGAGGTTGCTGATGAAGTGCCCGGCCATTGCTGTCGTATGAATAAAACTACAATGTAGTTTCGCATCGCATTTACGAATTAGAAAGTGTGCTTGGCAATATTCAAGGATTTCGTGAACATGTGAATTTTTACTCTTTTATGCATGACTTTATTTTGATGCAGCATGCAATGCGTTGTATGGTGCCGTGTTATAAAATTGCATTGTCTTAATGCAGAGCAGAGAATATTTGGATATTAAACTTACTTGTTTTATCAAATGCTGGAACACAATGTCTTAACTGGACGTACTAGTCAATGCTATTAACCACTACAACGACATTATCGTTATGAAACAAAATGAGATCCAGATGATTTTTATGATATCATAAGCAATTAACAGGTGGAATTCAATCTTTATACTTCATCACTTCTGAAACAATATAACCTACTCGTAATGGTGCGCTTCTACTGCTAGACTAACAATGGCTCTCTTAAGACTCAACTTAATCTGCAGAGGCGTTTCATTTTGTTCAGGTTTCCCCTACTAGACATCTTGGATTGTCCCAAGTTTATATGACATAGAATATCTATATAACCACAGGGATATTTCCTGGAAACTTTAATCAGCAAATATTTATTAATGTACATAATATCTTCGTTAAGATCATACCAACCATAATACTCCGCTGAATCGTACACTGGCATTATGCTCCGCCGTTCCAACAGATTGTCACATAATAGCAGAGACGTTTAACACAATAAGACAAAAATACAATCGGTAAAATTGACTGGTGTAGAAATGTAAATTGACACCCTGTTACGAACGATAGATTGATCTAGGTTGGCAGATCGTCTTATTATTATCGCATACATTCATCCTCATTTGAAGGGTCCTCTCGTTTATGGTACGATAACGCTCAACATGTCACTGTACATACGTGGACAGAGAAACAACTTAGAAGTGGCAATGAATGCATAGATCTGACAGTCACACATATCTACATATTCACACAACATTAAGCATGATGTGATGGTCATAGATGCCGTTGTATTATCTATTCGTTGATCATTCTATGCGTTGTTCTTACCGAATTGTCTTCTGCTGGAATGTCTTACACCGTATGAAATATTACTATTTATTAGTAGCGATAGGAATACATGGGCCATTCGTCCGCTTTTTGAGGTGCTAGTGCAAAAGTCAATGGCTGGACGATTTTGGCTTCTATGATACCGGCTCTTCCAGGGATGTGTGCTTTAAATGAAAACTGTTAAAAACATCTGCTGAACATATTGTGGTTGTCTCATTTGTATTATCGTTCACTTGAAACTAGATACAAGCCGACTCAATGAATACGACAGTTCATAGATAAAGTGTGTTGCATCAAAGTACCAACGTTGAGCTTTGCTGGGCCACTACAGCTGTGAATGAGTGGCGAATATGAGATTGTCTTTGAGGATGTTTTTGAGGAGAAAGTCGTCAAGGTCTGAGAAGTGTGCAGTATCAAGTGGAAATTCCAGGTCCTACGGCTCAGCCGGTCTCTCTTTCTGACGTGTGCGATTAGCCTGAAATTGGAGGTTGATAGGCTTGGATGAGCTCGACACTACCTATTAAGTATAAGGAGCAAAACGGTCATCAAAGTCCACTTCAATTGCAACAGGGTCTTCCAGGGAGGTCTCGATGACAGGGATTGGCATATCCTAGAGGCCATAGCCTTGGGGCTAGTGTGCAGGCAGACCAGCAGTCACTTTATTGGTCTCAGTTGGGTCAGCAGGCACTAAAGGTTGACTGCAATCTTGACATGACCAGTGTATCGCAACTTCTTGGTCACTGGCCAGACGGTACAGACCAGGGCTAATAGCAGTGTTGCACCTTATGTGTTGCCACCGGTTGCCAATCACACACTGAACAGCTTGTGAACTAGCGATGACACGCTTGTCGCATACAATACACTTAACAACCGGCATTGTATTATCTACTCGAGATGTCTTCAGCGAAAATTCCGAGAAGATATTGATTGCACATAAAGCTAAGAACCTGTTCTCTTCTGTACTGCAAGTTAGTTGTGAAGAATATTTGAGTATATGTTAACAGAATGCAATGTCGTGACACACGTTGATAATGTGTGATCACAGAGATTACATCTTGCCAAATGGTAAAAAGATAAACTGAAAAAACCTCTATTATCGTTATTGCTATCAATGTTATCACCCTTAAAGGTTAAAAGTCTATACAGCACCAAGTGCCATATCTGCTACGTGCAGTACGAGCCAGATACCACTTCATCCTTAGTGCAGCGACATTCCCTAAAATACTGTTCTTTTGTGCAGTTTGCATTTACAGCTATGGAAAACCATCCGAATCGCGTTTGGATTTAAAGTGACAATACTACTTCCACCTGAGCTACATACACCTCACTGCTGTCATTTGACCCATTGTCTTTAGATGTCTTTGACGTAATATTTGACTAAATGTATCAGCAAGCATATCTATTGAATTAACAGTATCCTTTTACAGTAAACCAGTTTCATTGAAATAGCATCACGGCACTGTCCAGCCCTACTAAATGGCCAATCGATGTCAAATATGTGTGTTTCTCACTATTCTCTTACTGATGCAGTGTGATAAATGGAAACGACAGTAAGACTTTTTGTTAGGCGCGCCCCTAGTTTGTATAAGGGTATATAATGTGATGATACCTAAAAGCATATAGCGTCACAAAAGCATAATTCGACCAGCTATGCGGGGAATGTAAAAAGGAGCGAAACTTATTGCCTTTGAGGTACAAAGTGAAAGGACAGAGAAATGTATTAAAATATATAATAGGAAAGGAAATGATACTATATATGACCTCTAAGTATGACAACACCTCAGAGGTACCACCCGATTCCTCATACCTTATCAGGATGGTAGCTACTGGTTTGCCTAAGACCATTCAACACATTTAGTGGGTGACATGAAATATCAAGATACATGCTGGGCCCATTTCCTAGCAACATAGAGTACTGCTCAATCTTAGATACTACTTATGTGGCAACGTCATGTGTAGTATCAAATCAAGTAAAATCAACTGTACCATTCTTTGTGACAAGATGTCAGGTTTCCATGACCATCTCAGCCTGTATAGTTTAGACAATCTATAGAGTTGTTTGATCAAATATCAGATGCTAATTGCAATAGATTCGATGGCACGAAAGTATGTAACTGTTTTCTTGCGCTCCGAGGCTGTTTCTACTAGAAGTCATGTACTATGTGTCTATAAAAATTATTCTGCCTGCCGGATGGAATGCTCCACTAAGACCCTTATTAGTCCTTTTTACTTAAGCCTTCGACGCATCGTGTAAAAAACATGTTCACTAGCGCTTAAAATCTTACTGGTCAGGCAAATTGAAGACATCAAATTTGGGTAATACCCAGCGAAGTGCATTGTACGCATACAAAGACGACCATGAACGATTTTTTATCGCTACACCTCTTGCACAATTAGAACCAATTGTTAACAAAATAAAACAACTTGTCTACCCATAGCCATACATTAAACATTGCTGTTCAAAGAAATACATTACAATTACTTCACCATTCATTATAATATCAGCACTTAACAACATTGAGCTGCTGAATTATCTTCTGTTGTTGTGCATATTAATAGGGTTCTCGAATTTGTGCATTGCAAAGTGACATTAAAAGTGGACGCAATCAAAGCTGAACGCAACAATCGGTCAATGCAAATGATACGCTACAACACGATCATTGAATTTTTTTAGACAGACTTACTTGCATTTGCACCGTAATTCACCTGCTATACACGCTGCAAAGTATAGAATAGCCATGCATGAACCCTGATGATGATCTGGTACCTCGGTGTCATCAACAACCAATTTTTATTGACAAAGCAAGAGCCGTATTTTAAAACCTCTGGTCGCTTGTCTACATTCCTCTAGAACGCATGGATCATAGAGGCAAGATTACCTGGTTCACGAGTTGACGAATTTTGATACACCACGATGTACGGGGCAACCAAAAAAGCAAAATATCGGACATTGTAAGCTCAGTTCTTCAATCAAACCATAATTGGAAATTTTATTGTGAGGAGAACAAATATTATTGCAAATGAGCATGCTCTCGCAACCACGTTTGCATCAAACGCAAACCAGGGTGCATGCAATGTTCAGATAATGCTGATATACTTAACCGACACGTTGATCTATCGTCAACTGAACCAAGTTAATTGTGCCTATACGTTTAAACGACAAAGACAGTGCTGCATTTCGGCGGGTCATTTCAAGCAATTATTTATTGTTGAACCTGCTTTTCGTCAAATACTTAGGTCACTCAAGACTTTGAAAGACGCTTGTTATAACCTATATTAACCTGTTTGGAATATTATTGGCACTGATAATCTATTGACGAATTCCGCATAAACTATTCGGCCATGTATGCTATGCGCTTCTGGCCGTGTCTCGAACGATGGATAAAATGAGCAGGTCGAATGTACGATAAGCATTCTAGCTTTTACAATCCGCTCGAATATTGAAAGCTAGATTCGAAGCAGCGACTAGTCATAATCGAACTCCAATGGATGGATATAAGCCTCAGTACCGCGAGTGCAAGTGCAGTCGGGTTTTTGTTTGCACTGTACGGAATGCATTTGGTTTTGAAGCCGATAACATAGCTTGTGCATAATATAAACTCAGATATTTGTTAATCATGTCAAGTTGAACCAATTAGACCAAATTGGAATGTTTTGCAGTTCATGAGTGAGATTCCAGCGCTGGTGTTAATTGCTCGAAAGCCTTTTTCGTATATTTTTGTGCGAGCGAGGAATATAGATTTGCTCATGTTAAAGAACTGAGAACAAAGACATTACTAATCACGCAATAAGCATCGAGTGGTGATGAGGTGTTTGCGCACCTCACAGCACTTGTGAGCCCCTATGAACAGCGCAGGTGTCATATGCGCGTTCCCTATTCAAGTATGACGCCATATGCATATCTATCATTCTGCTTCCGCACGACTGACATGATAGAAAAAACCGATGAAGAGTAAACATCTAATCAACCATCATACCGTGTATTGATTATTTGTTAAAATGGTTTCGAAATATACATTGCACTGGCCTTGCATGGTTAGGCACTGAAGACAATACAGTTTGGGTTTAGGTATGCAGTGTTTCTATGCCATCCCAATAAACAAAGCGGACAAGCAATTTTAACTGTCTACGTTTCAGATTGGATAAAATTAATGAGAGAGAGGCAGTGGGTAAGGAGACGTTGGAGCAACGTACGATATTGCCATGCAATGGCTTCATTTAAGAATTAATTTCTGCTTTTCATACATCGGATCCAATCTTCTGCCTTTCATCAATTCTTTGCCTTATCATACCTCCGTACAAAAGCGTGTTGCATGCAATCGATGCACGAATGACGCAATATGAGTGCAAAAACCTAGAACCATATACGTTTTACGTAGCTCTACTCATTACAACCCGCGACGATGAGATATTTGTAGAGTTATAGCTTTTGATATATTCATCCGAAATTACACTCGGTGTGCTGTTGAGTTATGAGAAATATGGCATGAGCCAGCTCAATTGCAAATAACGTCCAATCCAATGATGAGTACAGAATCAATCTTTCTGACATCAGAACATCCATTTGATATAAGCAACTATATTGTTTGACATGCTTAGTACCAGCGGTATAATGGCCTATTGTTAAACACTTTTACGGTTAAAATGTTCCTTAAGCCAAAGCCAGGTTGCGCATGTGCGAATATGAGCCGTTATTATTTTATAACGATCAGCTTATTGAAAAAAAGTGAATAGGTTATTGATCATTGCATATGATATTCAATATAGGATTGACAGTTGAATCATTCAGACAAGGGTACAATCAACGTTCTTGTTATCCGTTTATGTGCAGCCCACGTACTTTCCCAGAACTGGGGGACTTCATTAAACAATTTAAGTCTATCACTTTTGGCTAGACCTGTATAAACCTATAAACTTCCATGCGTGGAATAATATAGGTTAATTGATGAGCGACGTCCCTTATGCCTCGGTTTACTCCATCAAGCAATAAGCAAAGTAGAAAGTGCAGCCAAGCAATGGCAACCTTTATCATTTGAGAATTAGCTTGCGCCTCCGTCATGGAACATGAATATCAACTATACACTTTCGTCCGGTTCATCCGTAAGATTGCTACACAGCTGTCCCGATTCCCAATGCCCATTTAAGCACTAAATAATTATTATGATACCGGAACAGCTTTAAGATATTTCAGATCACGCTTTCGGCTTCTTGTGCAAGAATGCAATGTAAATAGAGGTTATGAAGCAAATTGCAAACCAGCTATATGAAAGTTGAGAAAGTACCTTTTGACTAAAAAAAGCAATCGTTAACAGCCAACAAACCGGTGGCCCATGTAAAATACTGCATATCCCTGCAGAACTCATATTTTTCACCTATTGGTTTGGTGTCAAGATATCTCGAGGTGATTATATGAACAACTAGTTGCCAAAA